>OX336388.2:1764267615-1764867615 GCA_946902985.2 Meconema thalassinum
TTCTAGTTATAATTTTGCCACACTATTTGATGATTTGAACGTCAACATGTCGCTATTAATAGACATATAGTAAAATATCTCTCACCTAGGCCACTGATGTACATTATGTAGTCTCTTCCAGTGTTACATCCAAGGGATTGAAATTCTCCAACAACCCTTTTGCCTCACATGCCTCTCTAAGTAACTAAAATTCCCGATTGTTGTTGTTTGAGTCTTCAGTTTTTTGACTGGATTGATGCAGCCCTCCATTCCCCGCTCTTCTGAGCTAATCGTTTCATCTCTACATAGCTACCGCACCCTACATCCGAGTCAATCTGTATAACCCTGGTCTACCCCTACAGTTCTTGTCCTTAACCCTCCCATCCATAACTAAGCTTGCTATTCCTGGGTGTCTTAATATTTGTCGTACCAACCTATTTCTTCTCTTCATTAGCAGTCGCCAGAAACATCTCTCCTCTCCCACTCGTCTTAATAGCTCTTCATTTGTTACCCTATCTACCCATCTGATCTTCATCATTCTCCCGTAACACCACATTTCAAACGCTTCAATTCTCCCCTTTTCTGCAGCACCATTAGTCCAAGTTTCACTTCCTTATAGTGTCACGCTCCAGACAAAAGCTTTCAAAAATGACATCCTAATACCTAAATGTATATTCGATGTCAACAGATTCCTTTTCTGTAGAAATGCTTTCCTTGCCTGAGCCAACCTGCTTTTTATATCCTCTTTGCTTCGTCCATTACTGGTTATTTTGCTTCCTAAGTAAAAGAAGTCTCCTACTTCCCGTAGCGTTTCACCTGCCAATTTGATGTCGATAGAGGTTTCTGATTTATTTCGGCTGCATTCCAATAATTTTGTTTTACATTTATTGCTTTGCATCAAGCGGAGTCCATACCATTCAAAAACGCGTTCAAATCTTCTGGCGTATTGGCCAAAATGACGATGTCATCAGCAAATCTCAGAGATGAAATTATTTTTCTTTGAATCTTCACTCCGACTTTAAATTGTTCTCCAATTTCCTGATTATTGTGTTTTTAGAGATATTGGAAATGCGTTGCCCTCGCACATGGTGTAGATGCATTGTCAAAGGAAAACATTCCATGTTACGATCATGGGCCGCATAACCTGTACCAAAAGCTTCTGCAGATTTAACACAAGACCTATTCTGAACATCCGAGTCAATCTGTATAACCCTGGTCTACCCCTACAGTTCTTGTCCTTAATCCTCCCATCCATAACTAAGCTTGCTATCCCTGGGTTCCTTAAACTCAGATTTGCCAACATTTTATTGCATATTTCCATGTGGTATGTCTCTGTACCTCAAAATACAGAAGAGTGCTTTAAAAATCATGTTTTGTGTAAATTTTGGAAAATGTAGTGAGTGGGGATTTTGCCGGAGTGGATACTCGCTCGTAGAAATTCTTTTCAGTAAAATAGACTGGTTCACAATTTTGTTAAGTGCATATTGAGGTATATGACGGCGGGACGCCTTAAGTTTTAAGGGAACGGCAATAGCCGCCTCAGAGCTTCGTTGCTACTGAAATAATGAACAGACTGATATTTGTACCTAACTATACGGGATTTGTGAGCCCAGTTTTTATGAAATTGAACGTAGCTACAGTATATCGCTTCCTTTATTTAGTAGCCGCTACTGTAGTGTTTAAAATTTAAAGGTGGTATTAGAAGGCGCTTCCCCTATTTTTTTTAACCCCTGGCACCACAGCCCATGAAGGGTCTAGGCCTATCATGCGACCACTTCCCAGCCATTTGGACTGCAGATATTGTGGTGACGCATGGTCAGTGCATAGTGTCCCCTCAGTCGCTAATCTTGTTCTTCGTGATCGGGGCGCTGCCTCACTATCAGACAGCTACTCAATTGTCCTCACGAATCTGAGTGCAGCCCGTTGCTGCCCTCACGTCAGTGTCTAAAATCTCTGACGGAGCCGGGAATCGAACCCGGGGCCTCCGGAAGAGAGACAGGCGCGCTACCCTGTTCTTATTGTGTTTATATATATCTTGAAAAAGATAATAAATGGATTGGCATTGCCTCCTACAGGGATATATAGAAAATCGGATGTCATACCTTGAGGTAGTGTTGCCATGGAAACGGACTTGCGATTAGTTCATCAATCATAGCGAAGATAGTTTTCTGCGAATATCTTTGAAACTAATGGTTTTAGGGCCTTAAAATATAGTTTTCGGTGTCCCGTAGGGACACACCGAGTACTGTTTCTTGCATCGAGGGGAGTAAAATGTGCTTTGTCCGGTCTTTATGCCACAACTTCGATATTTTGTCCTGGTTGAGTATTTTTGGTAACTTTTCAGTTATGTTGCCCGTTCCACGGGAACAATGATTTATTTCCGGACGAAAGGCAGCCTATATGTTATCCCATGGTGTAAGCTGTCTCCATTTCAAATTTCATCCAAATCCATCCAGCCGTTTTAGTGTCAAGAGGTAACAAACTAACACACACACACACACACGGACACACAGATTTTCACAATTATAATATAAATAGGGATATATAGGGATTAATATAATGCTGCCCTGTGAGGTTATAGCATATTACTCGCTATATGTGAGTGATTTAAATATAACTTGGTTGTCGACCAAGGCAGCTACTTGTCCATCAAAGTGGTGGTGCAAACCTATTCCTTGGAATTAACCCCTCAGGGGGTTACTATTACACAGTGGCTGTTCTGTACCTTCACAGACGCCTCTTCGCAATGATAATTAAATCACATTTCCTCCCAAGGCAGAACATCGGCAACTAATGCTAAGGTCGTTACTTCGAGTCCCACTAACGTTAATACTCTCTAGTTATCTACTGTATCTTGTAAGTCTATGACTTCCCTTATTGTCACTTATTTTAGGGGCTTTGCGACATCGTGGTCATGTAGCCCCGTGTACTTGCGTGTGTGTAGAATTTGTCTGATAGGCAAGCAAACATGTAGTTTTACGTGACCGTTAATCTTGTTGTAATGTAATAATCTGTATTTAAATTACCACCCATAACGTCGTGCGTCGATGGGAAAAGAGATTCATTCCGCAAAATTTGTTTGTGAATTAGTGAACTTTAGATTTTGGTAATTGAACCTTCATTTCTAGTACATTGCAATCATTTTGATTGTTTTATAAATAATGAACATTTAATTAGGACGGCCCCGTGGTGTTGGAGTAGCGCACCTGCCTCTCACCCGGAGGCCCCGGGGTCGATTCCCGGCTCCGTCAGGGATTTTATAAACTGACGTGAGGGCTGGAACGGGGTGCACTCAGCCTCGTGAGGACAATTGAATGGCTCTCTGACAGTGAGGCAGCGGCGGTCACGTGAACCAAGATTAACGGCCGAGGGGACCCGACACGCTGACCATGCGTCACCCTAATATCTGCAGGCCAAATGGCTGGGCAGCGTCGATTGGTAGGCCTAGGCACTCATGGGCTGTAGTGCCAGGCGTTGTTGTTTATGTTGTTGTTGTTGTTGAACATTTAATTAAATGCAGCAGGATATGAGCTGATCAGAGCCTAAGTGATGTAACTCCTCTCGGAATCAGGAAAGTCTAACCGTTCTGGCAAGCAGGCGTAGCTCAGGGCCAGTGTGTGCGAAGCAAAGTGAGCATTGCGTCTCAGTCTGTCGGCCACAAAGGTTAGACTTGCCTGTTATTTGGAGGGGAGTTACACCATTTGGGCTCTCAACGGCTCATATATTAAATACAAGCATGTTTCTACTCTGCTGAATAAAACTTTTACCATCAGGCATAATGCATAATGTATATATAATTCCCGGCTAATCATGTACATTTAAAATGTATGTGTGTGTAAGGCTCTCTTCGAGGATATTCAACTGTAATTACCCTAATAGAAAGTACAAATCAAGGTACATGCTACCGATCTAACCCCCTCATCAATGAATTGCAGAAAAGAAATTACGAGCCTTACAGTAGTCGCATAAATGATGTGTATCATTTGAACTGTTATCCCGTGTTAACAGTGAACTCTGTTGGTCATTGAAATAACTACTTGTAAAACTGCAGTGCCTAATCCTGACCGGTTTTCAGCAAATATGATATAATGAATATTTTCACACCAAGCAACGACAACTCGAAGATGATTTATTGTAGGAATATCTATAATGGAGCCTCCAAACTTTGAGGTAAACCGTATGCGATGTTTCATTTTACATATTTCCGTCCCATTTCCAATCTCTGCAGCCGCGCGCGCTCATTGTTTCCGTTGCATTGCCGTCCCATTTCCGTTTCATTTTTTAGAATCACCCCCACAAAAAATATACAGCAACCGAGTGGAAAGATGTTACACATCAAAAATTTCCTTCGGCCAGGGTAAAATTCAGGTCGTCGTCCCGCTCTTCTGGGGACATTATGTGTATACTATAATGAGTCGTCGAGTTGCAAAAATCGTTTAGTTCACTTGAGAATAAGAATCATTTTCATGAGAACGTTTCTCTGGACTTTGCCTCACGTATCTTTTGTGTTTGTTGTTTTCTACTTTTTGCTTTGTGTTTTTGGTTTTTGGTTTTGTGTTTGCTTTGTACTTTTGCTTTTGAATTTTACTTTTTGCTTTTCTTTGTTGGTTTTGGTTTTGTGTTTGTTTTCTGCTTCTTTTATTTTTTTATTTTGCTTTTTGCTTTGTGTTCATTGCTTTTTGTTTTTTGCTTTTGCATTGGTTTTTGAATTTTGCTTTTTGCTTCTTTTTTTGGGGGGGGGGGTTCTGTTATGGAAAATTAAAATAAAATTAAAATAAACAAAACAAAATAAAAATAAAATGAAACAAAATAATCAAAACAAAATAAAAACAAAATAAAATAAAAATAAACAAAATCAAAAAACAAAACAAAATTAAATTAAATTAAACAAAGAAAAACAATTTAAAATAATATGAAGTAAAGTAAAATAAAATAAAGTAAAATTAAATTAAATTAAATTAAAATAAATTAAATTAAATTAAATTAATTAAAATAAAATAAAACAAAATAAAATAAAAATAAAATAAAATAAAATAAAATAAAATAAAATAAAATAAAACTAAATAAAATAAAATAAATAAAATAAAATTAAAATATTTTTACGACATGATCCTTATTCACAAGTGGAGTAAACGTGTTTTGAAACACGTCACATAGACGGTTAGTGCATTGGACAGGACCGAGTTTCTCAAATGTGTGCATGGAATAGCAACTGTGCAGCAACACAATTGACTTCAAGTGACTCTAATTGAAATTAGCATCTACTCTGTAGTCCATGCTGGAGAGCAGCTCAGTTATTAAAACTTTTAAGCAGCAGTCTCATTAATTACGCTTCTTAATTAATTCCTCATTATTCGTGAACTTCTCTTGAAATAAATATCTTGCTGGAGTGTTCTTCTCGAGGGCTACAATATCCTCTCATATTAGGGTCTAGAGATGCAAGTACACTGTGTCTTTGCTGGCTGCGTGGCTCAGCGGTAACGTTCTCGCTTGCTGGCCCCTAGGTTTCAGGTTCTTATCCTGGGGCAGTCAGCTGGCATTTATAATAAATAATAATAATAATAAATAGCCTTGCAAATCTCATAAGGGCTATGGCCTCCTGCAATTTGCAGGGAATTGCTCAGTTTTAACTCATCAGGTGAGCAAGTTCTGAGGAGCATTCGGGGTCATTCTTTCTGGTTAGGCCTACTATATAGATGTGTAGCTGATTAAAAATTAACTAATTATATTGCGCTGGTATAACATTCGCTACAACAATCTGTTATATAGAAACATATTCGTTCATTGAGTCTGGTGATATCGTTCCATGAGCTCTGTTCGCCGTGCAAATGACTTCCCACAAGTGCTACAAGTGTATTCCTTCACTCCAGTATGAAATACGCTGTGCTTCATGAGGTCACTGCTCTGTGAGAAGCCTTTATTGTACACCGGACATATGTACCGTTCTTGCTGCATGTGCACGGAACGGTGTCTTTCTAATTGATGCATTGTTTTATTGGTCACTGCATGTGAATTTCCCTAGGTCTTTCCACTCCTGCCTCATCTTTGCTGTTCTTGTCCATTGTTTTCCTCCCCATTTTACGAACATGTCTGCCCATCTGATTCTTTGTCTCCCAACGTTTCCTCTTCCCGTTCTTGGGTCCCACATCGTCATTTTGTACGTCCATCGGTTGGGATCTAATCTCGCTACAAGTCCACCCCATTTCCATTTAAGCTGGTCTGCTGATGTCATAGCGTCTTTCATGCCGGTTCTCCTTCTTAAATCTTCGTTCCGTATTCTATCTTTCAATGAGACATGAAGTATCTTCCTTTCCATTTTTCGTTGACATCTCTGGATCATTTGTCTTTGTTTCTATGTTAATGCCCAAGTCTGGCAACCATATAGTAGCACCGGTATCACGCGTTTTTCTAGAACTTGAGCTTTTATTGTGAGATTTTGGGTCTTGTCAGCCAGTATAAACTTTAGGGACCAAAAGCTCTTCCATGCTTGTCCTATTCTTCGTTTGACCTATTTCTCTGAACGACTTGAAAATGACATGTTCTGACCGAGATATACATATTCTTCAGCATATTTCAGTGTTTATCCGTTCACATTAATTGGGGCTTCTAACGCATTGGTCATCAGCTTCGTTTTCATCGGGTTCATTGTAAGGCCCACTTCTTTACTCGTTTTGTCCAATTCCTTTATCATTTGTTCCAGCTCTTTCGCTGATTCAGCCACCAGAACAATGTCGTCTGCGAACCGTAAATGTGTTAGTCTTGTTACATCGATTCTGATGCCATATTTTCCTTCCCAGTGTAGTTTTCTAAACTGATTTTCCAGCAAACAGGTGAATAATTTTGGTGAGAGGGGGTCTCCCTGTTTTACTCCCCTTTCTATCATGATGCTAGATCCTTCTCTTTCTGTCTTTATTCTGGCTTGGTTACCGTCATAGAGTTTGCCGAGGAGTCTAACAAACTTGTTTGGGATGCCTTGGTTTTCCAGTGCTTTTAAGACACTTTCCTATTCTAAGGAGTCAAATGCTTAGTTGTAATCCACAAATGCTATATACACCTCTAGATTAAATTCCAGAACTTTCTCCATGAGTTGATTTATTGTTTGCAAGTGGTCTGATGTTCTGAAACTCTTTCTGAATCCTGCTTGCTCTATCGGTTGCTGTTCGTCCAGTGCCTTTGTCATTCTATTGGTTAGGATCTTCATAAATAGCTTGTAGAGGTTTACAATTAGGTTGATCGGTCTGTAGTTGTTTATGTCGTCCTTGGCTCCCTTTTTGTGTAGAAGTATGATAATGCTTTGTTTCCACTATTGGTATGTCTTCTGATGTGAGTATTGTGTTAAATAATGTTGTGATGGCTGGGATTAGGTCTTCTTCCCCCCATTTCAGAAATTGATTGTAAATTCCATCTTCACCTGGGCATTTTGCGGTTTTTGTTTGTCGAATGGCTGCTCTTACTTCACTGGGTAGTATTGGAGGTGTTTCTTCCTTTAGGTTTACTTCTGATGTATTCTGGTCCTGATGCAAGTTGGATCTTTGAGAGTTACATGAGTATAGTGTTCTATAGAACTCTGTCGCTTGCGTCATTATCTCTTCTCTTGAGGCTTGTCTCTTTTCGTTGTTGTCTTTTACTCCCAGCATCCAATGTTTGCCTGGAGTTAATTCTTTTCTAATCTTCTTGATTGATTTTGTGGTATCCATGATTTCTTTGACCACTTTGGTGTTGTGTTCTCTGATGTCTCTTCGGATTTCCCTTTTTGATTGTTTATTGACTTCCGCATATTCCAGCTTTTTGTGTTCGTTCTCTGTGGTTTGTGATTTTAGACGTTCTCTTTCTTCGATCAAACATCTGGTGCTATCCTTTTTTTGTGGGTGCGCAAATGCGAGGGAGCAGTGTCAGTAGTTTTACTGGCACGTTTAAATATACCGTTCGGGGCAATATGCTGGCACCCTGGTGTCTCTAAAAGCCAGAGTAGTTAAAAGGGACGTAAAACTAATAACATTATTATTATTATTATTATTACTCTGTATGAAGCCTCCGTGGCTTAGGCGACAGCACGCCGGCCTCTCACCGCTGGGTCCGTGGTTCAAATCCCGGTCACTCCATGTGAGATCTGGGCTGGACAAAACGGAGGTAGACAGGTTTTTCTCCGGGTAATCCGGTTTTCCCTGTAAAAATTTCATTCCATCAACACTCTCCACTATCATTTCATTTCATCTGTCATTCATTTAATCATTGCCCCAGAGGAGTGCGTCAGGCCTCGGCAGCCGGCACGGTTCATATCCACGCCGCCAGATGGGGGCTTCATTCATTCCATTCCTGACCCGGTCGGAGACTGGAAGCAGGCTGTGGATTTTCATTATTATTACTCTGTGTCATTAACGCTATGCGTACCTCTCGCAGACATGCAATAACATTAATTTGTGTCACACCTACTTTCAGAACTGGAACTCCTAGAGAATGAGGTTTGCAATATGTTTATAGTCTGTATTAATAATAATAGGCCTAACGTATGGCCTCGAGTGCCGGGTGCAAGCTTTGTTATTTGACGCCCAGAGGGCATCTTGCATGCTGAATTTTGTCGTTCCTTGGAACGCTATGAAAGTCAAGCATGTTAGATATCTAAGCTCCTTGGCTCTATAGTGCTATCTAGTAGAGAAAGGAGGAACTTTGTGTTGGCGGAAAATCCCGAGATTAATTTTGCCATTATGAACACGGCCTACTGAATTCAAATGGATTTATTAACATGCCAACAGCGTATGATATGCGTGCCGTGAATTTTGTCGCCTTTCAATAATCACTTACCACGGCCAGGAGCGAACCTGCAAGCTGACACGATAACCACTCACCCACCGTGGCAAGTTTCTAGTCTATATTTAAAACGCCCAGCCTTTGAAGCAACAGGGTTAAATGTCAACAATATCCAAGCCCTCACATGAAACAATAACAACTTCTAACATTTGTTGCGACTATTTCTGATGTTCTAGCTGACAATTTGAATGACTTAAGTTTCTTTCTTAGTGAAATAAATTTAATGTTATTCAGTCAGTCAACATGATTGTACTCAAGTTGCAATTGCTGTTGTTTCTCTAGATCTGTGAAATATTACACGAACCCAAATATACCTCTAGTCACCTCAAAACCTAAGCGGTCCCTTTGAATTTCTGGTATGTGAAGAGCCTAACGCGCCACGAAATAGTTCCCACTTTTTCAGCTTGTTTTTGGTGTACTATATTTCCCTGCACATGTTGCTATATTTTCATAAGCTAGTTAGAATACTTTTCGAAATTTCCTTTGTAATGGTCTATCAAATATTTTAATATTCACGTTAATTGGGAGCTTTACCAACTTTGCTTTTCATGTGATAAATTGTATGTGTGTGAGTGGTATTTGTAACGATAGGCAGAGTAATTCAGCACGAATTTGATATTATATTACAAATTGTTGTGTATGAACTTAGTTTGAGCAGCAAAAGAGCACCAGAGTAATTCGATTTTATGGCGAATCTGGCTCAAGTTTTGGCATCACTGATACGTTTGCACAAAGTTCAACATGGCTTCCTCAAGAAGAAAACGTGTTCAAAATGCAGATGAAAAGCTTGAATCACTAGCAAAATATTTTAAAGGTAATAAAAGTGGAGAGTATCTGAGTGGAAGGTGAAAACAAATGATTTTTAATGTATACAGTAGGTGAGGGATGGCAACCATGCCGGAAAAACAACAAGGGACAAAGCGAGGAGATGCGCGGAGGAATATTTTCATCAGGACTTGACCTGACGTTTGGAATAGTGCACTACGATGACTACTTTCGGTCGTCAAGTGATCATCATCAGATCCTTCACACTCAGTCTATTAATCCGTCTACGAACGATATATAAACTATTTTAGTTACCGAAGTTTACGGAAAACTTGCGTAACTTGACAGGTTTTTTAGTTTAATGTGATTTTGGTTTTTGTTTTATTTTGATATTGTTAGTGGTTCTTGACCTTCAAGTTTACTTGTTTAGGGTGGTATCTGTGATTGTTAGTGAATGGGCAGGTTGGAGTTCTAACTTGAATACAGATCAAAGTACTTAGCTGCTTATTTGGCCGATGTGGTGTTCGTTCTCGTTCAGCTACCGTCACAATATCAAGTTTACTTGTTTAGTGTGGTATCTGTGATTGTTAGTGAATGGGCAGGTTGGTGTTCCAACTTGAATACAGATCAAAGTACTTAGCTGCTTATTTGGGCGATGTGGCGTTCGTTCTCGTTCAGCTACTGTCACAATATGAAGTTTACATGTTTAGTGTGGTATCTGTGATTGTTAGTGAATGGGCAGGTTGGTGTTCTAACTTGAATACAGATCAAAGCACTTAGCTTCTTAATTGGGCGATGTGGTATTCGTTCTCGTTCGGCTACCGTCACAATATGATGTTTACTTGTTTAGTGTGGTATCTGTGATTGTTAGTGAATGGGCAGGATGGTGTTCTAACTTGAATACAGATCAAAGTACTTAGCTGCTTATTTGGGCGATGTGGCGTTCGTTCTCGTTCAGCTACCGTCACAATATGAAGTTTACTTGTTTAGGGTGATATATGTGATTGGTAGTGAATGGGCAGGATGGTGTTCTAACTTGAATACAGATCAAAGTACTTAGATGCTTATTTGGCCAATGTGGTGTTCGTTCTCGTTCAGCTATCGTCGCAATATGAAGTTTACTTGTTTAGTGTGGTATCTGTGATTGTTAGTGAATGGGCAGGTTGGTGTTCTAACTTGAATACAGATCAAAGTACTTAGATGCTTATTTGGCCAATGTGGTGTTCGTTCTCGTTCAGCTATCGTCGCAATATGAAGTTTACTTGTTTAGTGACATATGTGATGGTTAGTGAATGGGCAGGTTGGTGTTCTAACTTGAATACAGATCAAAGTACTTAGCTTCTTATTTGGGCGATGTGGCGTTCGTTCTCGTTCAGCTACCGTCACAATATGAAGTTTACTTGTTTTGTGTGGTATCTGTGATTGTTAGTGAATGGGCAGTTTGGTGTTCTAACTTGAATACAAATCAAAGTACTTAGGTGCTTATTTGGCCAATGTGGTGTTCGTTCTCGTTCAGATATCGTCACAATATGAAGTTTACTTGTTTAGTGACATATGTGATGGTTAGTGAATGGGCAGGTTGGTGTTCTAACTTGAATACAGATCAAAGTACTTAGCTTCTTATTTGGGCGATGTGGCGTTCGTTCTCGTTCAGCTACCGTCACAATATGAAGTTTACTTGTTTAGTGTGGTATCTGTGATTGTTAGTGAATGGTCAGGTTGGTGTTCTAACTTGAATACGGATCTAAGTACTTAGCTGCTTATTTGGCCAATGTGGTGTTCGTTCTCGTTCAGCTATCGTCGCAATATGAAGTTTACTTGTTTAGTGACATATGTGATTGTTAGTGAATGGGCAGGTTGGTGTTCTAACTTGAATACGGATCAAAGTACTTAGCTGCTTATTTGGCCGATGTAGTGTTCGTTCTCGTTCGGCTACCGTCACAATATGAAGTTTACATGTTTAGTGTGGTATCTGTGATTGTTAGTGAATGGGCAGGATGGTGTTCTAACTTGAATGCAGATCAAAGTACTTAGTTGCTTATTTAGCCGATGTGGTGTTCGTTCTCGTTCGGCTACCGTCACAATATGAAGTTTACATGTTTAGTGTGGTATCTGTGATTGTTAGTGAATGGTCAGGTTGGTTTTCTAACTTGAATACGGATCTAAGTACTTAGCTGCTTATTTGGCCAATGTGGTGTTCGTTCTCGTTCAGCTATCGTAGCAATATGAAGTTTACTTGTTTAGTGACATATGTGATGGTTAGTGAATGGGCAGGATGGTGTTCTAACTTGAATACGGATCAAAGCACTTAGCTTCTTATTTGGGCGATGTGGTATTCGCTCTCGTTCAGCTACCGTCACAATATGAAGTTTACTTGTTTAGTGTGGTATCTGTGATTGTTAGTGAATGGGAAGGTTGGTGTTCTAACTTGAATACGGATCTAAGTACTTAGCTGCTTATTTGGCCAATGTGGTGTTCGTTCTCGTTCAGCTATCGTCGCAATATGAAGTTTACTTGTTTAGTGACATAAGTGATTGTTAGTGAATGGGCAGGTTGGTGTTCTAACTTGAATACGGATCTAAGTACTTAGCTGCTTATTTGGCCAATGTGGTGTTCGTTCTCGTTCGGCTACCGTCACAATATGAAGTTTACTTGTTTAGTGTGGTATCTGTGATTGTTAGTGAATGGTCAGGTTGGTGTTCTAACTTGAATACGGATCAAAGCACTTAGCTGCTTATTTGGGCGATGTGGCATTCGTTCTCGTTCAGCTACCGTCACAATATGAAGTGACAGGAAATTTCCGTGGACATAGATTAGTAGTCAGAGTATAAGGAATACGATGATGATCGCTTGACTATTGAAACTGTTAATCCGAGTGTATTAATTAAACTCATGCAATTTTTTCAGGTGTGGGGAATAACACCCATTACAATTATGTTGACCGACTAAAAATCATTTACATTTAATTTACTAAGGCAACACTGAATAATGGCTTCCAACACGATGACGTTGTTTAAATTGTTTGTTGCTTAGGATTAGTGTTTGGATATGCTTGCTCCATCTGTATTAATGTATAGTCATTTTCTATACATGCTTTGGACTGATAACAAGTAGTTCTGTGAAGAACTATACAGTCTATTTTCATATATCCTGCATATGTTAATTGCCTCTATCAACATACAAAATTTCAGTTTGCTTGTTGTAATAGATTCGTGGATATTGAGAAGCGTCTAAATATTTCGGATGGTCGCCATGTTGTATTTTTATATATGTAGGCTTAGAGTTATGTGCTAATTACATGAAGATTGTTGTGTTGGTATACCTCAATTGCACAAAAAATAAAAACGTTTTTGCACAGCCACCATCTTGTGGTTATGAATACAATCGAAATAAATTAGATGTCAGGGGATTAAAATGTGTATAAGATTATACCGTACCAAGTTTCACTGCGCTCTGATGGTTAAATCGCGATAAATGTCTTTTTAAATGTTTCAACTTTACTTGGCCGCCGTGTCCGTTTCGAATGTTACACAGGTAAACTTGTAGTAGGGTGATATCCGTAATAGTTTTGGAGATATAGAATGCCGGTGAAGTATTTCGCAAAGCCGCCATGTTGGATTGGTGTGACGTAATAAAATTTAAAGGTCATGGTCAGTGTCGGCCAAAATATGTCTATGGCCTTATCGAGTTTCATTGAAATCGCTCCATCCGTTTAGATTCTATTAGGGGGGAGGGGGCACACACACGGACAAAATATGATCTCATAAGCCTACTTTTTTCATAAATGAAAATAAGCTTAAAATGTGTTTAATACTTTGAAGACTTTTCGCTCGCACTGAGGTATGGAATTTGTGCTATTGAGAGTCATTGCAAGCGTTAGTTTCATACAGTCCTAACGGATGTTAACGATGATGGCTCTATTGCATGCTGACAGCATCGTGCATCATTAGTTCTATGTTCATACTTGAGCGAATGCGTTGGTTTTGCTTCTGAATATATTCGCTGTAGTCCTGGGTTCCATTCCCAGCTTGTCTTACAAGATGTCTGGAGAGGAATGTGACGATAACTGATAAGGGTTGAGTTTGAACTCCACACTTAACCATCCGTGGTTTCCTAATTCAAATCTAGGTGGATGTCGGGAATGTACCTACCTGAAAGCCATGGCCTCGTATCAATACTACAGCATTTCACCGATAATTGGAGTTATTTTACGCACGCCCAAATACTTGGAGCTGATGACCGCGACGTTGCATCCCTGTCTTTAAAGCAACACGAATGGGAACAAAAAGCTATTATTAAATTTGAAAGTGTAAGTTCATGTGGGGAAGATTATTGAAATCAGAGAAGGATTGCGAACAGAATGCAAACGATAAAATATGGATTTTCTGACATTCTTTAGCTTTCTAATATTTCTTAAGCTTCCCTTCCCTTTGATTATCCTGATCTCATTGAAATTTGAGCCATTACATTATTCATGCTAATTTGACGGCTTAGTTCTCTTGAGGAGAATAATAACAATTATAAAATCGAATGGCCTCGGGTGCCAGGTGCAAGTTATGTTATTTATGCCCACAGGACAGCTCCAATGTGGATTTTGTCGTTCCTAGGAGCGCTTTGAATGTCAAGGATATTAGATATATAAGCTCCTAGACCCTATAGCGCTTTCTAGTAGAGAAAGGAGGAACTTTGTGTTGGCGGAAAATCCCGAGATTAATTTTGCCATTATGAACACGGCCGAATGAATTCAAATGGGTTCTTTAACATGCCAACAACGTATGACATGAGTGGTAAGATCTTTTGTTCAAAAATCACTTTCCACGGTCAGTAGCGAACCTGCAAGCTTGGGATTGGTAGTCCGACACGATAATAACTCACTCTCCATGGCAAGCTTGAGGAGAGTGAAGGGATATGTCAGTGAAACAAGGTTTTATCTAACGAGATGGTTGTGTGACATGACAATGCCACTATGATGCGAACTGAAGGGCGTTACTACTGGAATATTAGAAATTAACTCTGTGGAGCGTAAAGATGTTTGAGTACAGTACCTGGTCTAATGACTAAAGCCACCCAAGTTTATAGTCTAAAAATGTTAGAAAAAGCAAGCACTTATCTCCTCAAATACCTTACAGAGGTAAATTTACTTTGTGCTAGTCAAGAGCACTCGACCTAATTAGCAACTGTTGAAGCAACCAACCTACATTTCCATTCTCCGTCTCTAATTCAACTGAAGAAATTCGACTGATTACCTAGATATTAATCCACTTAAAACAATTATCATCATAATCATCATCATCAACTGAAGAAATCGTATCACCCTTCACATCTGCATCGTAGGGGTTTGTCTCATGACTGCTTCACCAATTTACGCTCTGACAGCAAGGAAACAGTTGTGGTAACATTGGCGACACTGATGGAGAGGCGAGTGTAGGACCAACAATATAGTACAGCATCGTAGCGTAGCCGTGCTCCTTGAATCGTGCATTAAGGCCGTGAGGGCAGTTTCAGCAAGTCCGGAGATCACAGGTTGCAATTCCAGTGCTAACAGCGGCTATCCTGAGTGTGTTTTATTCCCGTTTCTTTCCACCTTTCTTTCAGGCAAATGACGGGATAATACCTTACTTCAAGTGCCGGGGTTCATTCCAGTCCTTAACACAGTTACACACACTAATCATAGAAATAGAGGTTATCAGACAAGATCAACTCTCAGCCAACTACACGGGAGCTGATGACCAAGATGCCCTAAGCCCCTAAAATGAATTAACAACAACAAGTATACAGTATAGACATTTGCTGTAGATCGCTACTGCATCTATTGGAAGGTCGATAGGTGCCTGAGCGAGCCTGTAGCTTGGTTAGAAGGAGTGGTTTGAACCAAAATCTTCCAATTTGTCTCAATAGTACAGGAAAAATCCTGCATTTCTTGAAAATTCAACGGAAATATATTTATTTGTTTATAAAGTGTGTTGGGGAATTTACGTATGTGAGGCCTATATATGTGTATTGAAACTCTCAGTCTTAAACCACTTCTTTATTCTCACAACAACAATAATAATACAAAGAATATATATATATATATATATATATATATAAGGAACCACACTAGACTTATTTAGTCTAGTGAGTCTCAATCTCTCCGCTAGTAAGCGCTTCTGAGATCCTTCACATCCTCCCCACCCTGGCCGATCTCCAAGGAAATCACCAGTTGGATCGGTCTGCCGTCTCGTCCTTGAATTACATCGTCCACTCGAGCCCTTTTCCACATATGTCTGGGTAAAAGTCCTGTTGTAAGAGGGCCACATCTCCTACTCTGAGCCTCTCATGGTTGTTGTGGGGACGTTTTACTTCGTGGTAGCATCGTAGGTGAGTAGGTAATAAAGAGCGGTTCTGGGACAGGGGCTAATGGGCAAAATGGCCGCCGCGCGCAACTGCCCTGTGTTATTCTTATAGAGAGGTCAGTCATAGCTGGGTCAGGGGCTAATGGGCAATATGGCTGCCACGCCCTGAGACATTGCATGACGTCACAGAGAGAGGTTGACAGTGTAACGTTGCTAAATGGAATATTTATTATTATTATTATTATTATTATTATTATTATTAGGTAATCATGCATTGATCACGTACAATCAAGACCAGTCTTATATTGCCCCACTTTATGGTGTAGTGGCTAGCATTTTTAGCTGTTACTTTAGAGACCCGGGTTTGAGTCCTGGCTCTGTCAAGAAATGTAATTCTAGACTGAGGGTTGGAATAGTGTACACTCAAACTTGTGAGGCAAAAAAAATCAGAGCAGCTATGTTTAATTCATACCTCAGCCATTCTGCCAAACCGAACTGAACCTAACCTAACCTAACTTGAAAGTAAAAAGAAAAAAAAACTGAGAGCAAAAAAATGTAATCAGAAAGTAACAGCAAATGTAAGAGCACATATAATAAACTTAGTTAAAACCTAACCTAACCTAAACTAACTTCACCTAACCTAACCTAACCCAACTTAACCTAACCTAACCTAACTTCAAAGTGCAAGCAAAAAAAGTGAGAGCAAAAATTGTAATGAAAAAATTAAGAGCAAATGTAAGAACACAAATAATAAACTTAGTTATAACCTACCCTAACCTAACCTAACCTAACCTAACCAAGCATTTCCTCACCTAATTTCACCTAACCTAACTTCAAAGTAAATGCAAATATAAGAGCAAAAAATGACAGCAAAAAGTGAGATCAAATAGTGTATGCAAGAAAGTAAGAGCAAATGAGAGAGCACAAATAATAAACTTAGTTATAACCTAACCAAACCTAACCTAACCCACAGAAACCTCATTTTAAGATTTTAGATTTTACATTTTAACATTTTACATTTTAACATTATAGATTTTTGATTTTTTTCATTTTACTTTTTTAGATTTTACATTTTTGATTTTTTGTATTTCAGTTTTAGTTTTTTTTTAGATTTTACATTTTAAATTTAATATTTTTTGATTTTAGATTTAACAATTTCCATTTTCCGAAAAGAGTCACTTACCTAACCTCACCAAACCTAACTTTACCAAACCTAACTTAAGCTAATCCAAAGGGCTAATGCACATACACAAAGTATATAAGGACACATGCAACTCTCCTTATGCTAGTCTTATTGGCTACTGTACAACATGATCACTACCCCAACCGTCTTTTTTTTTCATTTTGTTGTTTACTCATTTGTCAATTTTCCAATTTCCCATTTTCAGTTTTTTTAAATGTCAGTTTTAAGTTTTTTAAATTTCATAATATGGAAACATGGATTTTGCATTTTGTTGTTTACACATTTGTCAATTTTCCAATTTCCCATTTTCAGTTTTTTTAATGTCAATTTTAAGTTTTTAAATTTCATGATATGGAAACATGGATTTTTGCATTTTGTTGTTTACACATTTGTCAATTTACCAAATTCCCATTTACAGTTTTTAAAATTTTAGTTCAATGTTTTTTCTATTTTGTCAATATGGAAACATAGATTTTCCAATTTGTGTGTTTTACATGTTCATTTTGCATTAGGAGTAGAGAGAGGTGGGTAGTAATTAAAAATGTACAAGCAGTGTCCATACAATATTTTTTATTTTAAATACATGTACACTATTTACACTTAAATACATTTTTATATATAGTCTATTTTTTGTTATAAATTGTACAGTTGTTTTTATTTTTGTTTTCTATTTTATTTATTTTTGATTATGAATACTATTTTTTTATTTGTATAGTGCCATGGTTTTATTTACTAAATAGTTTTGTTTTATGTATTTGCTAGTTGCAGGCAGAAGATTTTGATATTCATAACTTAACTCTTTAAGCATGGTCAATGATTGAGTAATGACCATAGGCATGTGTACCTATACCATTAGCATCAATCACTCTTTTATCATCACCAGGACACAAAGCAATTTTGTTTAGCCTTATAGATGATATGTCATGTTGTTTAGAAGCGATAATGTTCATGGGTATTCTTTTTACATTGTTTTTCATGACACAATCCTTATAATCTTGAAAGCTTATACAATTTTTGACAACACCTCTGCTAATACCTTTAATCTTTTTGATTTCTTTACCATTTATGTCTAAAGCATACATTTTAGCTCTAAGTCCAACAAATGCTTTTATAATTTGTCCACAAGCCTCGTCTTTAAATTTCCCCAACGTTTTCTTGTTTGATGTAGAGTAACATATGTGATTAGTAGGATAATCTGATGTGTCCAGGTGTTGTAGGAAATCCAACTTGTCTTGATATACATCTGGGGTGTTAACCAAATATATGAACGAGTCAGTATCCATATACATGAGTTTAAGATTGTCCATGCCATAATAAGGTAGCAGGACATCATAGTGGTGGGAATACATGAGAGTTTTTGAAATATCCAGTATACACATTCCAATATATATAGGCTTATTGAATACAATGTTACGTTTAGCCATGTGGAAAGCAGCTAG
Source organism: Meconema thalassinum (assembly GCA_946902985.2). Classification (NCBI taxonomy): domain Eukaryota; kingdom Metazoa; phylum Arthropoda; class Insecta; order Orthoptera; family Tettigoniidae; genus Meconema; species Meconema thalassinum. Next base: position 1,764,286,125 of record OX336388.2, read on the forward strand.
GTTAGGGCCATAAATTGTTCTGTCGATAAATGTCGGCTTTGCTATTAGCTTTTCTGCCTTTTTGCTGTCAGTCACAAGACGTATGTCTATTCTTTTACGGATATTTTCCATTGTTTTCCCAAAAATGGCATTGTTGAATAATTTGTACAGATTTTTCTCAAAATCATTTTTGGCTTGTTTTCGAAGGTTGTTATTAAAATCAACGTATGCCTTTAACCAAGGTCTTTGTTTAAACTTTAACACACGATGAATTTTTATCAATTTTATTCCATGATCTAAAGCCTGTTTTAATGCCATGTAGTGAACAACATATCGCCTTCGATTTCCAAGATGAGGAATTAGTTTTTTCAGAGACGAATCCTTAGGTTGTGTACACTCTGGTAGGAAAGGTAAATCGTTGTGTAGATCATGAAGGTCAGATGGGTAATCAACATCAACGTCTAGAATGTATCCCACAGGATCGTCTTTCTTTAGTTTTTCTAGATCAACAGTATCTGGAGAAACCCACTGAAATCCACCATAAGGAAGGGAGTGGCACATAGCCCACCCGTATTGGTTGTTGGCATCATCATAGGTAATAAACTGCGATGGTTTCTCAGAATCATAGGTTTCCATGTATTTATTGTTAGCTTCAGCATACCGATGAGACACTTGGCATATGCCTCCACGTATTCCAGACTCGATTAGAAGAATCTGATCGTAATCCTGTAGCAATTCCAGTTCAATTCCTGTGTAAAGGAGCATTGCCTCAAAACTTAAACCAGGCGAAGTAAAAAAGTGTGCAGCATCCACTCGGTGTGTTTCTAGTGTTTTGTTTCTAAACGTTTCAAAGCTGTCTGCTAGAAGGAGTACATCTGAAGTTAGGTAGAGGTCACAATATTCCCCTAGAGTTTTAATGTTGAACTGATTCCACACATTTTTGGCATGTTCATAGTCTTCTTGACTAACATCTTCTTGACTTAATTTCTTAAAGAATGCCTCTTTTGGAGGTAAACACGTTTCACTTAACTTTTCCCAAGAGTCAATGTAGTCATAACAAAATACCCCTTTACGAGTCATGAGCATTGCATTTTCTTTTCCAAAGTACTTGTCTGTTTCAGGGTATGATGTTAAGTTGGAAACTAAGTTTTCCAAACTACTCGGCATTAACCGAAACGTGTCCACAAATCTAAGCTTAACATTTCCTACATATTTGGTAAAGGAAATGTACTTTTCTTTGGAGTTAGCGATAACATCCACTCTCTCAGTAGTACATCCCAATTGCTTTACAATGAAATTTGCGTCGTAGCCACTCATATTATGTAGAAACACAGGAACGGGGTTACGTGTTTTACACCTCAAATTACAGTTATTGTGAGCACTTCCACGGTATTCCCCTGTAATATGGCAGTGGTCTCGAACTTTCCAGTCCTGTTGGGTAAATGGTTTTTGACACAAATAACAGGTTTCAGAACATTGGAACTCTACTTCTTGATCCTCAGTTAAAGCCTTCGGAACATTTAAGCTGTAAAGGCGATCGATTTCATTAGCTATTGAAATCAAACAGTCCATAAACTTTTCTGCAGCGTCAGGTCCACGATAAATAAGAGGTCGGCTTGGAAGGTTTGTCTTTATGTGTTCCACAGCAGGTGAGAGTTTAACGTATATACCAAAGCTCATAGGAACATGACTCTGGTATGGCACTGTATAACTTGCTTCAGGATTGGGTAGACATGTTTGATAGGGTAACAGTATACTTTCAAAATCAGCATAGATAACGTAAGGTATTCTCAGCATTTTTTCCACGTTTAAAAATTTAACAATGGAGTTTTTAATAGGCATTTCAACCCTAGCAATGTCATGCTGGACACACAAAGCTCTATGTTCTTTCAATTTTTCCATTCCTTGTTGTCCATATCGATTATCAAAGTGTGTAAAACACCGTTTACACGTATATATCTTATGTTCATAGCGGGTAATCTGATGTCTTACTAGTTTATCAAAATCTTTGATAAAGACGTAGTGGTTCTGAGCGGATGATGAACTTAACAGGAGGAGGTCGCGATGGTCTTGCAGCTCTTGATCCACAATCTTTAGAGGAAACACTTTGTTGTCTTTTTCCAGTCCAAATACATTAATGGATATATCGTTGGCTTTTTCAAATTTGGGAATGTCAGCTAGTAATGTAGGAAATGATATTACAGAAAAATCATACTTGTTGTCCAGGTCCTTGTATTTACTAACGCGTTCAGCTTTCGTTTTAACCAGTTTTGCTAAAATGGCATACATAAAACACTTTTCATCCTTTAAGTTTTGAGGATTAATGCAGGCTTTTCTTGCTTGTATAGCTGCTGGTAATGGAATATATGTGCTGCCACGCAAGGGATTATACTTATTTATTTTCAATCGTACTCCTTCCACTGCTAACAAAGCCCAATTACTACCTTTTAGCTCAGATTCCTCCATTTCCGTAGTTAACTTTGTAAATTGTGTTTCCAAGAAACTACTTAAGTCCGTTTCCAAAAATAGGGCCTGATTTCGTGTTTTAAAAGCACGATCTGTAATTTCATTGGTAGATGTATGAATGAATCTACATTCAGCCACAAGATTAACTTTTATCGACTTGTGCATTGCTAGTTCTTTCTGCATAGCTTGTATTATTTGCTGTTTGGACTCTTTAAGGTATGAATTTAAATCCTTGCACGTATCGCAACGAATGAAATAGGATTTAAGTCGACCTTCAAAAGATGTCTCATATTCAATAAGTCCATTTTTGTCAGGGACCAATGACAGTAGGTAATGTTTTGTAGGCTCTGCTTTTTGTCTTTTAGCTGCCGACACAACATTACAACATTCTTCATGACGACGTCCGTTGTAGGCATTGTTGAATGTACAGCCACACGTTTTACACTCATGAAATTCCCCACACGAAACTTCATGACGCTTCCTATGATAGTCCCGAAGAAAAGTCTTTCCACACTCTTTACACATATAGCTAGGAATGGGTTCTTCCATCACGAATGTTGATTTCTGCAAACAGCTGCTTACTGCGTATCACAAGGCTAGAGGTTGGTCGGAGAGACGGTCTTTCACGATGTGAACACCATGAGAGGTAGTAGTCAACTGGTGATATTCTTGTGAAGGGTCCTCTAATATACCCCTAGTCTAGACCAACAACTCTTTACAGCGTATGACAAGGCTGTAGACTGGACAGTGAGACGGTATTTCACGATGTGAACACTGTAACAAGTAGTAGTCAACTGATTATATACTTGCTAAGGGTTCTCTAATATACAATAGTCAAGACCAACAGCTACTTACTGAGTAGTACAAGGCTGTACAATAGTTGTTTTGACAGTCTTTCACGATGTGGTCACTGTGAATAATGGTAGTCAACTGATGATATTCTTGATAAGGGTCCTCTAATATACCCCTGGTTAAGGGTAACAGCTGTTCACTGCTTATGACAAGGCTAAAGACTGGTTGCTTCAACGGTCTTTCACAATGTAAACACTGTGACAGGTAGTAGTCAACTGAAAATATTCTTATGGCCTACTCAAGGTTATCAGGTACTTACTGCATATCAAAAGGCTGTACACTCATGTGTGTTAGGCACTCTTTTTTGCTAAGGACCCCAATATTCCCTACACAAGGCTATACATGTTAGTTCTAAACACTTAGTGGTTAATTGTATATTCAATTTTTGTACAAAGCTTATACAAGCACGTTTTATGAGGTAAAACTTTGTTAAATAACTGCATGCGACACGCAAAGTATGTTTCCGCTATCTAGCGGTGACTATGAGTACTACTTGAACGACCAGCATGCTACCTAGCGCTCCATTTCAACACTCGCTCACTGAACGATCAGCATGCTATCTAGCGGTCGATAGCAATACTCCTCAACTACCAGCCTGCTATCTATCGGTCAATATGACAACTCACTCAACTACCGACATGCTACATGGCTCTTTTGGTCAGTTTTTTGTTGGCTTTTTTTGGTCAATTTTTGTTGGCTTTTTTGTTGGCCTTTGTTGGCTTTTGTTGGCTTTTGTTGGCTTTTTTGTTGGCTTTTGTTGGCTGTTGTTGGCTTTTGTTGGCTTTTGTTGGCTTTTGTATTAGCTCTTTCATATTTGCTCTTGCTTGTGGGGGCTTATTATTTGGTCTTGGAAAGTATGTCAGTCCTTTTTTTATGGCTGCAAAATGCTTACAGCCATGTTTGTAAGCAGCAACAACAACAACAACAACACACAAAATTCAAAAAAAATCCAAAGTACTCTAAGGTTTATCAATGACTCTCAACTCTTACACATACCTCTATCCCATGCCTAGTCAAAAAAGTAGTGTATTTTTCAAATTTTTCAAAAAAATATTTGGAAAGTAGGCTATATCATTAAACTAAAAATCCTGAAAAGACATATGTTAACTCCAACACCTACCTCTATACCACTCTCAGTCCAAAAATAATGTATTTTTCAAATTTTCCAAAACATATTTCCGAAAATGGGTTATATTTCCGAAATTAAAAAGTTAACAAAAAATGTTTGTTTGACATAAATGAATGGCCTTTGCCTCCTCTACCACTGTACCAAGTCCCAGGTCTCCAGGACAAAAAAATAAAATTTTTAAAAAGGGTTTTATTTCCAAAATTAGGAATTTTACAAAAAAGTTTGTTTAACATAAATGAATGGCCTTTACCCCCCTCTACCCCCACACTAAGTCTCATGTCTCTAGGACAACAAAAATAAAATTTTCAAAATGGGCTTATATTTCCAAAATTAGGAATTCTACAAAAAAGTTTGTTTGACGTAAATCAATGGTCTTTACCCCCTCTATTCCAACACCAAGTCTCAGGTCTCTAGGTCAACAAAAATAAAATTTGGAAAAAATGGTCACTATTTTGGAAACTAGGAATTCTACAAAAAAGTTTGTTTAACATAAATGAAAGGTCTCTATCCCCTCTACTTGTAAACCAAGTTCCAGGTATGTGAGACAAAAATGAAAAAAGTTCAATTGGGAAAGTAGGCGATTTTTCATATAACCAAACATTCAAAAATGTGTTCATTGGGCTGCAAATAATGGCCTCTATGTCCTTTATTTTTATAATAAAACGTTTTTATTTTTTACATTTTTTTGAAAAAAGTTCAATTTTGAAATTTTTATAATTTAGAAACTAAAGAGTTTTCAAAAAATTTTGTTTGACATAAATGAATGGTCTTGACCCCCTCTACCCCCAAAATAAATTTCAAGTCTCTAGGACAAGAAATTTATTTTGGGGGTAGAGGGGGTCAAGACCATTCATTTATGTCAAACAAAATTTTTTGAAAACTCTTTAGTTTCTAAATTATAAAAATTTCAAAATTGAACTTTTTTCAAAAAAATGTAAAAAATAAAAACGTTTTATTATAAAAATAAAGGACATAGAGGCCATTATTTGCAGCCCAATGAACACATTTTTGAATGTTTGGTTATATGAAAAATCGCCTACTTTCCCAATTGAACTTTTTTCATTTTTGTCTCACATACCTGGAACTTGGTTTACAAGTAGAGGGGATAGAGACCTTTCATTTATGTTAAACAAACTTGTTTGTAGAATTCCTAGTTTCCAAAATAGTGACCATTTTTTCCAAATTTTATTTTTGTTGACCTAGAGACCTGAGACTTGGTGTTGGAATAGAGGGGGTAAAGACCATTGATTTACGTCAAACAAACTTTTTTGTAGAATTCCTAATTTTGGAAATATAAGCCCATTTTGAAAATTTTATTTTTGTTGTCCTAGAGACATGAGACTTAGTGTGGGGGTAGAGGGGGGTAAAGGCCATTCATTTATGTTAAACAAACTTTTTTGTAAAATTCCTAATTTTGGAAATAAAACCCTTTTTAAAAATTTTATTTTTTTGTCCTGGAGACCTGGGACTTGGTACAGTGGTAGAGGAGGCAAAGGCCATTCATTTATGTCAAACAAACATTTTTTGTTAACTTTTTAATTTCGGAAATATAACCCATTTTCGGAAATATGTTTTGGAAAATTTGAAAAATACATTATTTTTGGACTGAGAGTGGTATAGAGGTAGGTGTTGGAGTTAACATATGTCTTTTCAGGATTTTTAGTTTAATGATATAGCCTACTTTCCAAATATTTTTTTGAAAAATTTGAAAAATACACTACTTTTTTGACTAGGCATGGGATAGAGGTAAGTGTAAGAGTTGAGAGTCATTGATAAACCTTAGAGTACTTTGGATTTTTTTTGAATTTTGTGTGTTGTTGTTGTTGTTGTTGCTGCTTACAAACATGGCTGTAAGCATTTTGCAGCCATAAAAAAAGGACTGACATACTTTCCAAGACCAAATAATAAGCCCCCACAAGCAAGAGCAAATATGAAAGAGCTAATACAAAAGCCAACAAAAGCCAACAAAAGCCAACAACAGCCAACAAAAGCCAACAAAAAAGCCAACAAAAGCCAACAAAAGCCAACAAAGGCCAACAAAAAAGCCAACAAAAACTGACCAAAAAAAGCCAACAAAAAACTGACCAAAAGAGCCATGTAGCATGTCGGTAGTTGAGTGAGTTGTCATATTGACCGATAGATAGCAGGCTGGTAGTTGAGGAGTATTGCTATCGACCGCTAGATAGCATGCTGATCGTTCAGTGAGCGAGTGTTGAAATGGAGCGCTAGGTAGCATGCTGGTCGTTCAAGTAGTACTCATAGTCACCGCTAGATAGCGGAAACATACTTTGCGTGTCGCATGCAGTTATTTAACAAAGTTTTACCTCATAAAACGTGCTTGTATAAGCTTTGTACAAAAATTGAATATACAATTAACCACTAAGTGTTTAGAACTAACATGTATAGCCTTGTGTAGGGAATATTGGGGTCCTTAGCAAAAAAGAGTGCCTAACACACATGAGTGTACAGCCTTTTGATATGCAGTAAGTACCTGATAACCTTGAGTAGGCCATAAGAATATTTTCAGTTGACTACTACCTGTCGGGGTGTAAGGGGTAGGCTTTCTACTCAAATGTCAACCTCACCTGCACGTGGTGCACCCTGCTTTAGACTAACGAGGCTCTGACGACCGAGTGACTCCCGGGATAAGGAGTCCCCCACTACCATGCCACCGGCTCCCCAGGGAGGCGAATGAGCTGGTAGTGGTTAGGGCACTCTCTTGCCCTTGGGACAGGAAACTTTCCCTAAAGGCGGATGAACCACCTGTGGTCAACGGCATAGAAAGTCCTCAACGGCGGACCAGGCATAAGGGCAATGAGTCCCTCCTTGGCTGGAATGGCGGATGAAGGCTGCAGTGACTAGGATTTATTCAATCGTCTTGCATTTGCTTGCCATTGAACATCTTTCCTAAGTCATCAAGTAATGTGCGTTTGTTGATGTGCAGCAACATTCTCACGTAAAAAGATTTCACGCACAGCAGTCTTCCAACAACATTGACTTTCTTCAAAGTCCTGCGGCGATCAAGAAGTTGCGACGGGGGCAGGATTGTGATGTCTGGGAGCCTCTAGTGATAACTTGGCACGTAGGCGGTAGATGTGTGATCGGTCGTCTTGCTTAGGGTTGTGGCTGTAGAGCAATTCGGCCGCTGCAACTACGACTGAGCAGTCCTATTTAGGGTCCACTCTGCTCACCCCACATGGGGAAGGGGCTAGAAAAGGTGCCCTAAACACAGTCAGCCACTTATACTACCGATTGGATAGCCGCGTCCAAAGGTGTCACCTCCATGCGGTCGAAAATGTATAAGTAACAAATTTTATTTTGCAACCTGGAATGTAAGAACACTCACTGATGACCCCGCAAATGAGAGACCTGAAAGGAGAACAGCTATTGTGGGTAGAGAGCTACGGAGATATGACATTGACATAGCAGCACTTCAGGAGACCCGTCTTGCTGAGGAAGGTCAGTTGAATGAGCAAGGTGCAGGGTACAGCTTCTTTTGGAAGGGTAAACGTGAGGACGAACACAGAATACATGGAGTTGGCTTTGCCATTAAGAGCAAGCTTCTCAAGGATCTGTCAGAGCTTCCAACTGGGTATAATGAACGCCTCATGACACTAAGACTTCGGTTATATAACAACCAGCATGCCACGGTGATCAGCGCATACGCCCCCACACTAGATGCTGATGATGACATTAAGGAAAGGTTCTATTCAGATCTGGATACCGTCCTATCAAACATCAACCGTGAAGATAGGATCATCTTACTCGGAGATTTTAACGCTAGAGTGGGCAGGGACTACAATGTTTGGAATGGTGTCATTGGTAAGGAGGGAGTTGGTAGCGAAAACTCCAATGGTGTCAGACTGCTCTCCAAATGCACTGAACATGAATTGGTAATCACCAATACTATCTTTCGCCAAAAGAATCGCTTTAAAACATCATGGCAGCACCCTAGATCGAAGCACTGGCATCTTATTGACTATGTGATTGTACGCAAGAAAGATTTACGAGATGTTCTTATCACCAAAGCAATGACAGGAGCCGATGACTGTTGGACAGATCACCGGCTTATCAGATCAGTTATGCGTATACCATTGTCCACACAGAGGAGGAAGCAACAGAAGAGCTGTAGGCATGTTTTTGATACCGAGAAGTTTGGTAAGTCAGAGCATATCTCCCAATATAAAGAGTTGCTTAGCCAGACACTGCCACAGGAATACCATCCAGATGTAACACTGCACTGGGAGAGTCTGAAGACCGCTATTCAGAATGCTTGCAAGGAAACGCTGGGATATAAGACCAGGAAACATCAAGACTGGTTTGATGAAAATGATGAAGAAATAGAAGCATTAATCTCAGAAAAGAGAAAAGCCTTGCAAACTTGGAGAAAAGATATGAACTCCCGTACTAAGAAAGAAGCATTTTGTCTTGCGAAGGCAAATGTCCAAAGAGGAACTCGTGCTCTCAAAAATGCATGGTGGACATCCAAAGCTAAAGAGCTGCAATATCTAGCAGACAAAGATTCGCGACAGTTCTTCCAAGCCACAAAAGCGATTTATGGCCCCTCCACGTTTGGTAGAAATCCACTTTGGTCCAGTGACAAAAGTACACTTCTAAAAGATCAATACTCCATCATGAATAGGTGGAAGGAGCATTTTGAAGACCTCTTGAACCAGGACTCAGTTATTGATGAGCAGGTGTATGATATATTAGAACAAGCACCCATCAAAGAAGAACTCGGTACCCTGCCAACACTAGATGAGGTTCAGTGTGCTATTAATCAAGCAAAGCGACACAAAGCTACTGGATGTGATGGAATACCAGCGGAAGCTCTCAAAGAAGGAGGTGAGGAACTCATAAGCCACATACATGATCTTATCATTAAAATTTGGAGAACTGAAAAAATGCCTGCTGATTTCAGAGATAGTCTGATAGTTCCCATATTTAAGAAAGGTGATCGTGCAGACTGCAACAACTATCGTGGTATATCTTTGTTATCATGCCTTGGAAAGCTTATTGCTCGTATTTTGGCGAATCGTATTCTATCCCTGGTGGAGAAAATACTCCCAGAGAGCCAATGTGGTTTCAGGCCTTCTAGAGGAACTGCAGATATGATATTCACTGTTCGTCAGCTTCAGGAGAAATGTAGAGAGCAAAATAGACCTCTTTATATTGCCTTTATAGACCTCAGTAAGGCATTTGACTCGGTAAACCGTGAAGCCTTGTGGAAGATTTTATCATTGTATGGTTTTCCACTGAAATTTATTACCATCTTAAGACTACTCCACAATGATATGAAGGCAAATGTCATTGGTAACGACTCGATTGGAGAACCATTTCATATTAATACCGGCGTTAAACAAGGCTGTGTGATTGCCCCTACATTGTTTTCTCTGTACGTTGCCACTGTCATGCAGTTAGTCAAAGATGATCTTCCTACAGGCATACAGATAACTTACAGGATGGATGGGAAGATCTTTAATTTGAGCCGTCTAAAGGCAAGGACTCGAACATCTCCTGCTGCATTGGTTGAGTTACAGTACGCTGATGATAATGCAGTAGTAGCTCAATCAGAGGACGAACTTAGGAAAATCCTGAATGCTTTTTCTTCAGCCTACAAAAAGATTGGGCTGAAACTTAACACCAGTAAAACCCAAGTCCTCTACCAACCAGCCCCTGGACAAGGACAAAGAAACATCAATGTCACCATCGACGGAGCGAAGCTTCAAGAAGTTAACGCCTTTTCTTATCTTGGCAGCACCCTGTCATCAAGTGCAAATATAGATTCCGAAATCCAACACAGGATTAACCGTGCTGGGGCATCCTTTGCAAGATTGAGGTCTAGAGTTTTTGACAACCATGATATCAATGCTGCAACGAAGATCCTTGTGTACAACTCGGTTGTAGTTCCCACCTTACTTTACGGATCTGAATCCTGGACATGCTACAGACGTCATTTTAAAAAGCTGGAGCAATATCACCAGCGTTGTTTGAGGAGAATTCTTCGTGTCACATGGCAAGACAAACGCACAAACACCAGCATTCTCGAAGAAGCACAGACTACCAGTGTTGAAGCCATTCTTTTAAAACGTCAGCTGCGATGGACAGGACACGTAATCCGCATGCCCAATAATCGCATTCCCAAGCAAGTGTTTTGCTCTGAACTAACTGAGGGCAAGCGCTGTGTGGGAGGTCCGAGGAAGCGATTCAAAGACGTACTAAAGGCTAATATGCAAATGTGCCATATTAATATCAACAACTGGGAGACCTTAGCTCTTGATCGCTCATCCTGGAGATCAATTGTTCATCGTGGTGCGATACTTTTTGAAGAAAACCGCCGACGTATGATAGAAGATCGGAGGCAACGCAGAAAGAACAGAGTGTTCATTAGAAGACAGGGAATGAATGCGGATGTCTCACCTGACCCTGATACTACCTGTCATCACTGCGGGAAACTGTGTCTCTCCCGCATTGGGCTTTTTAGTCACCTCCGGACTCATCGATGAAGAGTCATTCAGTATTGGAAGGCCAACCTACTCGAGACGAGTGTTTGCTATCATCATCATCACCTGTCACAGTGTTTACATTGTGAAAGACCGTTGAAGCAACCAGTCTTTAGCCTTGTCATAAGCAGTGAACAGCTGTTACCCTTAACCAGGGGTATATTAGAGGACCCTTATCAAGAATATCATCAGTTGACTACCATTATTCACAGTGACCACATCGTGAAAGACTGTCAAAACAACTATTGTACAGCCTTGTACTACTCAGTAAGTAGCTGTTGGTCTTGACTATTGTATATTAGAGAACCCTTAGCAAGTATATAATCAGTTGACTACTACTTGTTACAGTGTTCACATCGTGAAATACCGTCTCACTGTCCAGTCTACAGCCTTGTCATACGCTGTAAAGAGTTGTTGGTCTAGACTAGGGGTATATTAGAGGACCCTTCACAAGAATATCACCAGTTGACTACTACCTCTCATGGTGTTCACATCGTGAAAGACCGTCTCTCCGACCAACCTCTAGCCTTGTGATACGCAGTAAGCAGCTGTTTGCAGAAATCAACATTCGTGATGGAAGAACCCATTCCTAGCTATATGTGTAAAGAGTGTGGAAAGACTTTTCTTCGGGACTATCATAGGAAGCGTCATGAAGTTTCGTGTGGGGAATTTCATGAGTGTAAAACGTGTGGCTGTACATTCAACAATGCCTACAACGGACGTCGTCATGAAGAATGTTGTAATGTTGTGTCGGCAGCTAAAAGACAAAAAGCAGAGCCTACAAAACATTACCTACTGTCATTGGTCCCTGACAAAAATGGACTTATTGAATATGAGACATCTTTTGAAGGTCGACTTAAATCCTATTTCATTCGTTGCGATACGTGCAAGGATTTAAATTCATACCTTAAAGAGTCCAAACAGCAAATAATACAAGCTATGCAGAAAGAACTAGCAATGCACAAGTCGATAAAAGTTAATCTTGTGGCTGAATGTAGATTCATTCATACATCTACCAATGAAATTACAGATCGTGCTTTTAAAACACGAAATCAGGCCCTATTTTTGGAAACGGACTTAAGTAGTTTCTTGGAAACACAATTTACAAAGTTAACTACGGAAATGGAGGAATCTGAGCTAAAAGGTAGTAATTGGGCTTTGTTAGCAGTGGAAGGAGTACGATTGAAAATAAATAAGTATAATCCCTTGCGTGGCAGCACATATATTCCATTACCAGCAGCTATACAAGCAAGAAAAGCCTGCATTAATCCTCAAAACTTAAAGGATGAAAAGTGTTTTATGTATGCCATTTTAGCAAAACTGGTTAAAACGAAAGCTGAACGCGTTAGTAAATACAAGGACCTGGACAACAAGTATGATTTTTCTGTAATATCATTTCCTACATTACTAGCTGACATTCCCAAATTTGAAAAAGCCAACGATATATCCATTAATGTATTTGGACTGGAAAAAGACAACAAAGTGTTTCCTCTAAAGATTGTGGATCAAGAGCTGCAAGACCATCGCGACCTCCTCCTGTTAAGTTCATCATCCGCTCAGAACCACTACGTCTTTATCAAAGATTTTGATAAACTAGTAAGACATCAGATTACCCGCTATGAACATAAGATATATACGTGTAAACGGTGTTTTACACACTTTGATAATCGATATGGACAACAAGGAATGGAAAAATTGAAAGAACATAGAGCTTTGTGTGTCCAGCATGACATTGCTAGGGTTGAAATGCCTATTAAAAACTCCATTGTTAAATTTTTAAACGTGGAAAAAATGCTGAGAATACCTTACGTTATCTATGCTGATTTTGAAAGTATACTGTTACCCTATCAAACATGTCTACCCAATCCTGAAGCAAGTTATACAGTGCCATACCAGAGTCATGTTCCTATGAGCTTTGGTATATACGTTAAACTCTCACCTGCTGTGGAACACATAAAGACAAACCTTCCAAGCCGACCTCTTATTTATCGTGGACCTGACGCTGCAGAAAAGTTTATGGACTGTTTGATTTCAATAGCTAATGAAATCGATCGCCTTTACAGCTTAAATGTTCCGAAGGCTTTAACTGAGGATCAAGAAGTAGAGTTCCAATGTTCTGAAACCTGTTATTTGTGTCAAAAACCATTTACCCAACAGGACTGGAAAGTTCGAGACCACTGCCATATTACAGGGGAATACCGTGGAAGTGCTCACAATAACTGTAATTTGAGGTGTAAAACACGTAACCCCGTTCCTGTGTTTCTACATAATATGAGTGGCTACGACGCAAATTTCATTGTAAAGCAATTGGGATGTACTACTGAGAGAGTGGATGTTATCGCTAACTCCAAAGAAAAGTACATTTCCTTTACCAAATATGTAGGAAATGTTAAGCTTAGATTTGTGGACACGTTTCGGTTAATGCCGAGTAGTTTGGAAAACTTAGTTTCCAACTTAACATCATACCCTGAAACAGACAAGTACTTTGGAAAAGAAAATGCAATGCTCATGACTCGTAAAGGGGTATTTTGTTATGACTACATTGACTCTTGGGAAAAGTTAAGTGAAACGTGTTTACCTCCAAAAGAGGCATTCTTTAAGAAATTAAGTCAAGAAGATGTTAGTCAAGAAGACTATGAACATGCCAAAAATGTGTGGAATCAGTTCAACATTAAAACTCTAGGGGAATATTGTGACCTCTACCTAACTTCAGATGTACTCCTTCTAGCAGACAGCTTTGAAACGTTTAGAAACAAAACACTAGAAACACACCGAGTGGATGCTGCACACTTTTTTACTTCGCCTGGTTTAAGTTTTGAGGCAATGCTCCTTTACACAGGAATTGAACTGGAATTGCTACAGGATTACGATCAGATTCTTCTAATCGAGTCTGGAATACGTGGAGGCATATGCCAAGTGTCTCATCGGTATGCTGAAGCTAACAATAAATACATGGAAACCTATGATTCTGAGAAACCATCGCAGTTTATTACCTATGATGATGCCAACAACCAATACGGGTGGGCTATGTGCCACTCCCTTCCTTATGGTGGATTTCAGTGGGTTTCTCCAGATACTGTTGATCTAGAAAAACTAAAGAAAGACGATCCTGTGGGATACATTCTAGACGTTGATGTTGATTACCCATCTGACCTTCATGATCTACACAACGATTTACCTTTCCTACCAGAGTGTACACAACCTAAGGATTCGTCTCTGAAAAAACTAATTCCTCATCTTGGAAATCGAAGGCGATATGTTGTTCACTACATGGCATTAAAACAGGCTTTAGATCATGGAATAAAATTGATAAAAATTCATCGTGTGTTAAAGTTTAAACAAAGACCTTGGTTAAAGGCATACGTTGATTTTAATAACAACCTTCGAAAACAAGCCAAAAATGATTTTGAGAAAAATCTGTACAAATTATTCAACAATGCCATTTTTGGGAAAACAATGGAAAATATCCGTAAAAGAATAGACATACGTCTTGTGACTGACAGCAAAAAGGCAGAAAAGCTAATAGCAAAGCCGACATTTATCGACAGAACAATTTATGGCCCTAACCTAGCTGCTTTCCACATGGCTAAACGTAACATTGTATTCAATAAGCCTATATATATTGGAATGTGTATACTGGATATTTCAAAAACTCTCATGTATTCCCACCACTATGATGTCCTGCTACCTTATTATGGCATGGACAATCTTAAACTCATGTATATGGATACTGACTCGTTCATATATTTGGTTAACACCCCAGATGTATATCAAGACAAGTTGGATTTCCTACAACACCTGGACACATCAGATTATCCTACTAATCACATATGTTACTCTACATCAAACAAGAAAACGTTGGGGAAATTTAAAGACGAGGCTTGTGGACAAATTATAAAAGCATTTGTTGGACTTAGAGCTAAAATGTATGCTTTAGACATAAATGGTAAAGAAATCAAAAAGATTAAAGGTATTAGCAGAGGTGTTGTCAAAAATTGTATAAGCTTTCAAGATTATAAGGATTGTGTCATGAAAAACAATGTAAAAAGAATACCCATGAACATTATCGCTTCTAAACAACATGACATATCATCTATAAGGCTAAACAAAATTGCTTTGTGTCCTGGTGATGATAAAAGAGTGATTGATGCTAATGGTATAGGTACACATGCCTATGGTCATTACTCAATCATTGACCATGCTTAAAGAGTTAAGTTATGAATATCAAAATCTTCTGCCTGCAACTAGCAAATACATAAAACAAAACTATTTAGTAAATAAAACCATGGCACTATACAAATAAAAAAATAGTATTCATAATCAAAAATAAATAAAATAGAAAACAAAAATAAAAACAACTGTACAATTTATAACAAAAAATAGACTATATATAAAAATGTATTTAAGTGTAAATAGTGTACATGTATTTAAAATAAAAAATATTGTATGGACACTGCTTGTACATTTTTAATTACTACCCACCTCTCTCTACTCCTAATGCAAAATGAACATGTAAAACACACAAATTGGAAAATCTATGTTTCCATATTGACAAAATAGAAAAAACATTGAACAAAAATTTTAAAAACTGTAAATGGGAATTTGGTAAATTGACAAATGTGTAAACAACAAAATGCAAAAATCCATGTTTCCATATCATGAAATTTAAAAACTTAAAATTGACATTAAAAAAACTGAAAATGGGAAATTGGAAAATTGACAAATGTGTAAACAACAAAATGCAAAATCCATGTTTCCATATTATGAAATTTAAAAAACTTAAAACTGACATTTAAAAAAACTGAAAATGGGAAATTGGAAAATTGACAAATGAGTAAACAACAAAATGAAAAAAAAAGACGGTTGGGGTAGTGATCATGTTGTACAGTAGCCAATAAGACTAGCATAAGGAGAGTTGCATGTGTCCTTATATACTTTGTGTATGTGCATTAGCCCTTTGGATTAGCTTAAGTTAGGTTTGGTAAAGTTAGGTTTGGTGAGGTTAGGTAAGTGACTCTTTTCGGAAAATGGAAATTGTTAAATCTAAAATCAAAAAATATTAAATTTAAAATGTAAAATCTAAAAAAAAACTAAAACTGAAATACAAAAAATCAAAAATGTAAAATCTAAAAAAGTAAAATGAAAAAAATCAAAAATCTATAATGTTAAAATGTAAAATGTTAAAATGTAAAATCTAAAATCTTAAAATGAGGTTTCTGTGGGTTAGGTTAGGTTTGGTTAGGTTATAACTAAGTTTATTATTTGTGCTCTCTCATTTGCTCTTACTTTCTTGCATACACTATTTGATCTCACTTTTTGCTGTCATTTTTTGCTCTTATATTTGCATTTACTTTGAAGTTAGGTTAGGTGAAATTAGGTGAGGAAATGCTTGGTTAGGTTAGGTTAGGTTAGGTTAGGGTAGGTTATAACTAAGTTTATTATTTGTGTTCTTACATTTGCTCTTAATTTTTTCATTACAATTTTTGCTCTCACTTTTTTTGCTTGCACTTTGAAGTTAGGTTAGGTTAGGTTAAGTTGGGTTAGGTTAGGTTAGGTGAAGTTAGTTTAGGTTAGGTTAGGTTTTAACTAAGTTTATTATATGTGCTCTTACATTTGCTGTTACTTTCTGATTACATTTTTTTGCTCTCAGTTTTTTTTTCTTTTTACTTTCAAGTTAGGTTAGGTTAGGTTCAGTTCGGTTTGGCAGAATGGCTGAGGTATGAATTAAACATAGCTGCTCTGATTTTTTTTGCCTCACAAGTTTGAGTGTACACTATTCCAACCCTCAGTCTAGAATTACATTTCTTGACAGAGCCAGGACTCAAACCCGGGTCTCTAAAGTAACAGCTAAAAATGCTAGCCACTACACCATAAAGTGGGGCAATATAAGACTGGTCTTGATTGTACGTGATCAATGCATGATTACCTAATAATAATAATAATAATAATAATAATAATAATAAATATTCCATTTAGCAACGTTACACTGTCAACCTCTCTCTGTGACGTCATGCAATGTCTCAGGGCGTGGCAGCCATATTGCCCATTAGCCCCTGACCCAGCTATGACTGACCTCTCTATAAGAATAACACAGGGCAGTTGCGCGCGGCGGCCATTTTGCCCATTAGCCCCTGTCCCAGAACCGCTCTTTATTACCTACTTAGGTGCAACAGGTATTCCTTTTTCCATCTTCTCCAAAAATCGTCCACCATCTTCATCTTCCGGTACTCTTTAGTCAGGGTCTTCTTTCCTTCTGACTCAGATCCATTTGTAGCGATCGTGACACCACCGTTCAAAAAATGAGCAGGTGTTAATACGTCGAAACTGTTTCCATCCTGTACAATGGGACGGGTGTTCAGGGTCGCTTCAATACTGACCAACACCCTGTTCAGTCCCTCTTCATCTACTTGTGACTGGCCCAGTACCTTTCTGAGGCAGCGCTTGGTGGAGCCGATCATTCTCTCCCACCATCCCCCTATAAAGTGCTTTTAAACAAATAATCAAGACGATAGCCCCTGACAGAACTGTCGCGCGTACAGCCGCATAACACTAGGGCCAGGGGCGGTATTCTGTACACATGGGGCGCACACAACCCATTATGCGAGAGTTCTCGCACGGGCCCACTAGTTTATTATTATTATTTTTTTTAATCGTTTCGGTCGTCTATGGACCACGTTATTTCAACTGCCTTTTCCCTCGTTCTTTCACATTGGCCCAGTATTCGCGCATTCTTCTTCGGTGAGCTTCCCTTCATTCTTCGGTCCACTTCTTGCCGGTTTTCAATATAGGTTTTGGCTGAAAACTCTGTATCTCCCCAAGTTTCTTCTTCAAAGAGTCACGTTCCAAGATGTCCTCATGTGATATCCCCAGTTCTTGTAGGTCTTTTTCCACCTCTGTAAACCAGATCCCTTTGGTTTTCTTTCCCACAAAGTAGGCACAGATTCGATTGGACAATCTTCTGGAGTTCATTCGTGTTAAATGGCCATAAAAGGAGAGTCTTCTTTTGCGAATGGAGTCCGTTATTTTTTCCACGTGTAGATAGAGTTCATCGTTGTGTCGTCTTCTATACTCTCCTCGTTCCTTGACCGGGCCCAAGATCTTTCTCAGAATCTTCCTCTCTTTGGCTTCGAGTTGTTCTGCCAGGCCTTTCTTATTCATCGCCAGGCATTCTGATGCATATAACGCCTCCGGGCGAATAACGGTAACGAAGTGCCTCAGTTTGGCCTTGAAGGACATTGATCGTGATTTGTAAATGTCTTTGGTTAAATGGTAAGCCGTTTCCATTTTGTTAATCCGTGCCACGAAGGCTTCCTTTTCACGAATGTTGGGCTCAATCCATTCACCCAGGTATTTGAATTTCTCTACCTGTGTTACTTGTCCTCCATTCACCGTAAGTTCTCTGGGTTCCGACTTGATGTTCGTTATAAACTGCGTTTTCTCAAACGAAATCTGAAGACCTGCCTTTGCTGCTTGCACCTGTAATTGATTGATTTGTTGTGTGGCTGTGTCAAGAGAATTAGAGAAAATTGCAACATCATCTGCGAAAGCTAAACAGTCGATTGTCAGGTTTTTGTTCTTACTACCTAGTCTGACCCCATTCTCTATACCATCCTTACACAATTCTTTACGCCATTCTCGAATAACTTTCTCAAGAACACAGTTGAATAAAAGGCGAGAGCCCATCTCCCTGTCTCACCCCTGTCCGTATTACGAAGGATTCAGAAATCTCTCCCCTGAATTTCACTTTGGAAGCCGTATCCAATAGGGATTGGTGAATGATTGCTCTTGTCTTATTATCTAAACCAAATTCTCTTAAAACCTGGATCAGGGTACTTCGATCCAGCGAGTCGTAAGCCTTCTTGAAATCAACAAAAGTCACAACAAATTTCTTACTTCTCAGATTCATGTACGATAGAATTGATTTTAGATTCATGATTTGCTCAACACAAGAGCGCCCTTTTCGAAATCCACCTTGGTATTCGCCCAGGTGTTGATCGAGCTGTGCTTCCGCTCTCGTTTGAAGCGCTTTCGCGAGAATCTTGTATGTTATCGAGAGGAGTGATATGCCACGATAGTTGTTTACGTCCGCTTTATCACCTTTCTTGTGCAGGGGATGAATTAGGGCCGATGTCCAATCACTGGGCAGTTTCTCTGTTTCCCAAATCTCCCGGATGATATCCGTTAGCTTGTCGACTGGTTTTACACCTGCGTATTTCCAGAGTTCGGCAACTATTGAATCCTCACCTGGTGTTTTATTGTTCTTAAGTGAGTGAATGATCTGCTTGATTTCTTCCCTAGTTGGTGGACTTGAGTCTGGATTGACGAGCACATTACTGTGAAAGGAAAATTTCGATGTTGGAGCCTCACAATTGAGAAGGGACTCAAAGTATTTCGCCAGGATCTGGCAGTTGTCTTTGTCATTGTAAGCAACTTTCCCATCGGGATTCCTAAAGTGAAGACTGGGTGGTGTGTATTTACTGAGATTTTGCTTGAAGGTTTTATAGAAATCACGGGTGTTGTTCTTTTTGAAATCTTGGTCTATCTGTGCCAACTGATTTTTTTGGAATGCTCGTTTATCCCGCGTATGGTTTTATTAGCCTGCTTTCTCACGACCAGGAATCTCTCTCTGTTTTCTTCATTCTTCTGTTTGTTCCATCGCAACCAGGCAAGCCGCCTTTGGTGAATGGCATCGTCACATTCATTAGTCCACCAAGGATGCCGCCTCAACTTTGTCAGTGGGATGGTTTCCTGTGCCGTTTCAAGAATTGCTTCTTTGAGTTGTTCCCAATTCTGTGGCTCAAGTGTTTCAAGTTTCTGACTGAATTCGCTTTGTGTTTTCAGTTTTTCCACATCAAACCTGTTGATCTTTCTTCCCTGAAATCTCTTGGTGGATCTTGGAAGAAGCTTTAATTTTATCTTTGAAAGATAGTGATCAGAGTCAAGATTCGCGCTTCTTAAGACTTTTACATTCTGGATTTCTCTACGAGATTTACGAGAAATAGCAACGTGGTCAATTTGGAATTCGCCGAGATGGGGATTTGGGGATGTCCATGTTTTCTGTTTTGCAGGAAGTCGTTTGAAAGCGGTTGACTTCATCACTAGGTTGAACGCCTTGCACAACTCCACTAACCTTTCTCCATTGCGGTTTGTTCTTCTGTGGGCCGGGTATTCTCCGATAATATTCTTGAATTTCTTTTCCTTACCAAGCTGAGCATTGAAGTCCCCAAGAAGGACGATGATGTGTTCCTTGGGAATCTTGGATAGAATATCTTCAAGCTCTTCCCAGAATATTTCCGTCCCTTGTGGATCGATTCTGTTAGCTTGATTAATTGGGGCATGGACGTTCACCATGGTGTAGATTTTATTTGTGCTTCGAAACGAGAGGATCGAGACTCGACTGTTGGGGGACGTGAAATTGGTGATGGACTCTAAAATCTTCTTACTGACCACAAATCCTGTGCCAAGGTGGGGGATGGATTTTACTACACGTTTTCCGACTTTACCTTTGAAGATTCTATACCCCTGGGAGTCAAAAGCTTCTGCATCAACAAACCTTGTTTCCTGAATTGCTGCGATCAGGATTTGATGATGTTGTAGGGTGTCAATCAGTTGTTTCAATTTACCGACCTTCATAAGGGAGTTCAGGTTGAATGTTGCGAAGAAGTTGCGTCGTTTGTGTCTGATCTTGTTTGTAGGAGTCTCCGATACCTCCAAGCATGTCGTTGCAGGCTCCCCTGAGTCCGAAGGCCTGCATGCGTCGTGCAAGACGACGGTGGATTGGTTACCACCTGGGGTAGTTGCTTCAGCAGACGTTTCCTCCATGCTTTTCACAGTTGAAAAAACTGTAGATAGGGGGGCAGTGATATTGCACACTGACCAATGTACTGCCAAGGTTGTGAGCCTTGGAGTCCCCAGCACTGATCGGCTCGCCGACCTAGCTTCCCGCTGGGATTTGTTACCCAACCTTCCACTGGGTTGCTCGGCTTACCTGGGGGCACCTCTTGTAGGTTACATGCTGGAGTTGGAGTGAAAGAGGAAAAGTTGGATTCTCTTGCTGAATCCAATATGTTTAAGTCGCAGCTGACATGCAACAACGCATTTCACTCCCATTAGCCCAGAGCCGTAAGGACTCCTCCCAGGTTGATTCAAGGTTGATTATTATTATTATTATTATTATTATTATTATTATTATTATTATACCGACAGCGGTATCTACGCTTTCTAGGCCATGGGGCTAAGCTCTCTGCGGACTCAGTAGAAGTGGGTTCAACCCCGTCCTTGAAATGGTTTTCCATGGTTTCCCCATTTTCAACTCAAGGTAAATGCTGGGACGCTACCTCCTGACAGGCCACGGCCACTTCCTTCCACATCCTTTCCCAGTTTCATTCACCATCATTTATTTCATCCCTCATTAACTCCTCTCATGAGGTTGGCGTCAGGAAGGGCATCCAGACGAAAAACCATCCGCCACAGAAGACTTTCATCGCATCTCATCGCCGACCCCGTTGGAAAATCGGAATAATTAGGAACAGACATACATACATACATACACACATACATTATTATTATTATTTATTTATTTATTTATTTTGCGCATGCGCTTACACATTCTCAGCATATATGCTGGAAAGAAAACATTTACAATCCCAGATATCGTATATATCATAAGGAGCAAATTCTTGGTGACTGCATTCAGTAAGCTAGTTGCTTTACGCTTTTCCCCCACTCCTTCAGGCCTGATTGCCCATGAACAGCCTTACTACGCGACACGTAGAAAGTATGACAGTTTTCTGCATCAGTTTGAAAAGGCCAGGGTCTAATTTCAACTCAGTGAGCGATTCCTTTAAGCTGTTGGGAATCACGCCAGTGCTGGAGATGATAATAGGAACTGTCCTGACTTATGACATGTGCCATTGCTTCCTTATCAGTTCTGAAATCTCTGTGTATTTTGACAGCTTTTCAACATGCTTTGTTAGTACAACGTAAAGCTCTCATTTTCCAGTACACTTTCAGGAGCATATTTGTAGTACGGCGCTTTCTCTTGGCTCTGCAGTTGAAGGTGTATAGCCAGGTCTTGATGAACTATCTTGGCAACAAAATCATGTCTCTTCCTATATTCTGTCCCTGCAAAATGACGACAACCTGATATAATGTGCTGAACAATCTCCGATGTTGGGCAACCGTATCTGCAATGGTCATCTTGCACAGATGCATCCTTGATAATGTATTTTAGGTAGTTCCTCGTGGGGACAACCTGGTCCTGAATAGCCATCATAAAGCCTTCTGTTTCAGGAAACATCTGCCCAGAATTCAACCAAAAGTTCGACGCTAGCTTGTCGACGTGAGTGTGGATGACTTCATTGGGATGTCTTCCGTGCAGTGGCTTCGACAACCAGGCATTGAATCTATCCAAATCACTGCGCACCTGATTTTGAGTCTCTTCCTGACTTAAGAGTAGTGGAGTTGAATCATCTGTTTCTGTGACAGCCTTGTGCAGTGTCAAATGGTTCGATACAGAACAGAAGTATTTTCTTAGCTCATAGATCTGTCGAGCTACTTGGTTGTTTATATCAACAATTCCTCTCCCACCCATATGTCTCGGTAACATGACTCGTTCCACAGATGTCCTGGGATGGTGTTTTCGTGAGTTGGTCAGTGATGTTCTAATTTTCTGTTCTAGACTTGCAATGTCAGTTTTACTCCACTTGATGACCCCAAAACGAGTAACTTAAGGATAGGGACAGCATAAGCGTTGATCGCCTCAACCAAGTTTTTACTGTTGAGGCTGGTGTTTCACACAAGCTTATTTCTTCTGACAAATTCCTTCGTCAGATCTTGTTTTACTACTGAGTGTTCTATGTGTCGGGCTTGTTTCATTCCCAGATACTTGTAGGTCTCGTTAGTGAGTATTGTAGTAATCTGCTGGCCCTGAGCTGTTTCATATATTCCTTCTTGCAGCTTGCCTTTCATAACGTTCAGCGTTTTACATTTCTCCAGCCTGAATTCCATTTTCACATCCTGCGAGAAGGTTTCCAATATCTTCAACAGAATCTCTAGCTGTGCTCTGGTGGCAGCATATAGCTTTAGGTCATCCATATACAAGAGATGGTTGAGCTTTGCAAGCTCCCTGGAGTTCTTCTTGAGACTGAAGCCATATTTTGTTGAATTAAGTTGGTTTGATAGTGGATTCATCGCAAGACAGAACCATAATGGGCTCAAGGAGTTTCCTTGGAATATTCCCTTGTGGATTGGGATCATGCTTGTTGCAATACTGCCATTTGTAGTACTAAGGCACATTACTGTACGCCACGTTGCCATGGCGTGTTCCAAGAAATATATAATCTGAGTATCAATTTTATACACTGACAAAATATGGATCAACCAATCATGGGGCACGGAATCATAGGATTTCTTGTAGTCAATATATGCCGTGAGTAAATTTCTGTTATTGGCAAAGGCCTGGTTAGAAACCACTGAGTCAATGATAAGTACTTCTTTACACCCTTTGGACCCTTTCGTGCATCCTTTTTGTTGTGTTGCTAGGATATTATTTTGTTCACAGTGGGCATTAATATTATTATTATTATTATTATTGTTATTATTATTATTATTATTATTATTATTATTATTCCGAAAAGGGCTACTATGGACCATGAACCAATTACAATTCTTCACTCTTTGTTGTTTTCTCTTACGTTCTTCCCAATAATTCTTCATTTTTAGACTACGCTATTTCTATCTCTTTTCACACCACTTCACCCCAGGTTTCCTTTCCATTCTTCCCTGGAATCCTTCCATATTTAACACCTTCTTTCGAAATATCCCTCTGTTCAGAGTGTCTTCTTTTCTTAAATTATTTCTTTCTAAATGCTTCTTTTCCTCTTGAATCCATCTAGTCGTCGACCTTATTATTATTAATGTTACGTGCAATGCCCGTCCCAATGTTTTTAAAATCCCTCTTCCCTGTATTCTGGTGTTCCATGACATTTTGAATCGACCGCCTGGTGACTTGATTCCGTTTGTGAACACGAGATAGCAGCTGCTGTCGGACTTCGGGGTTCCTTCAAGTAGTTCCTTCTTCTCCGATAGAGAGTGTTGCTTGTGCCTTATAAAACTCTTCCTATTCGTTACATAATTGAAGGCAATTATATACTACGTCATGAAACAAATGCCTGTGTATTCATGATACCGCCAAATTATTTACTTAATAATGACATTGTTGATTGATGTGTCAAGCCTTGATTGGACGATAAATATTTACATGAATGCAGTTCGGTATCTGACGCGGGATTCTCCGCCATCTTGTGGAGTCCATTGTCTGTCGTCTTGCAAACAACAAGCCAGCTGGTTGGAACAGTATCTATCCGTTGTGCTAGGGGAGCCTTGGCCCCTAGCTTTTACCAAAAATGAATACAAATTCAAGAAAAGGAGACGCCTGTGCTACATAAGGATTTAATTTCATCGTTCCGCCGTGAAGAGGAAATATGCTAAGTAAATTGCATCTGGATACAACAGGAGTGCTTGTGACATCAAAACGGCGCATGGGCCTATTAGCCATTTTAAAGGCAATCAAGTGCCAGATTATATTTTATTTATATTGCGTATTAATTATTTAATTTTCGTTGTGTCTCCACTGAGAAGGATGTAAGGTACGTTATTTTTTATATATATTTAATTATTTTTATTTTGGGAGCTCCAATATTGGCCTTGTATGAATGTTTGATCTTGTGTTTGTTTTGCCTTATAGGCCTAATTTTATTTCTGTTTTAATAACGTTACCAGATATATATTAATTTTGTTATCTTTTCTTCGTACCTTCTGGAGACACATTTCTAAGTTTATTTTACGTTTTAAATTATTATTTATTTTCTTTTGGCAATCTTGGGATTGGCATATTATTAATCTGATGTAAGATCCGTCGCAACATAAACCGACTAGTGTTAATAGTTTTTAGATATAATTGTTTTCCTCCTTTGATTCCTCTCTGGGGATTCTAAATTAATTTAATGCTAATTGTTTGCCGTAGTTTCGATCAGGCATGCGGTCTCCTGTTTTTAGTGGCCATGTTTGTTTTTTGTTTTGCCGAGATGCATTCTGGTCTCGAGGTCAGTCTCTTGGCGCCGACCACGAAACTCAAACGTGTTGTGGTGTTAGCTTAATTTGCTTTGTTAATCTTGTTGGTTTACTTTGTGTTTTTGGTGAATGTTCTTGTGTTTTTCTTAGTCACGAATATCGGGAATTTCTTAATTGATCATATTTTATTTTATTAATTTTTATTTTAAATTTGTTTTCGTTTTATTGCGTGGCCTGGATCTCCGCATGTCGGATCGGTATTGCATTCCCTTGTAAATTATCAAGCCCTTTCACTTTTAATTATGCCTGTAAATTTTATTTTTATCTTTGGGCTTTATAACATTTTAATTTTAATTTAATTCTTGTCCCTTTTTTGCTTTGCAAGCAAGCATGTTCTGTTTCTGGTGGAGGTACTCCTTTAAATTTTAACATCAAATTTTATTTTAAATTTTTAATCAACTGTTGTGGCATTATTTCGCCGGCAGCAGTTCTGTCGGTTATTGGGGGGTGTCTGTAGAATAGCCTGTGCGTTTCCCTTCTCCACTCTCCTTCCACCCCTTTGGAGCTCTTCTGTTGGGGAATGTCATCTTGAGGTGATTTTGTTGCTGTGGAAGCGACGCGGACCCTGGCCGTGCGGTGTCATACTGGTGAAGCAGAGCGTTGGTTATCGAGTTACCGATGTGCTGCTGGCCTAAGCCTAGGTGTCATTCTGGTAGCAGACCGCGCTCGAGTTCGCTTCCGTAACTATCCCCTCCTCCATACCCGCAGGCTCGTTTTATGGACCCCTCTAGTGCTGATGGAGCGGTTGTTGATGGGATCTTGTCAGGCCAGTGCACTTGATGTTATGTAAAGCTAATCCTTGTCGTTTGTTTTATTTCATGTTTGCCTCTGGATATCCATGTGCTGTTATGTAAGAGACCGGTCCTGAGCGAGATGTTTGCTGCTGTATTTTATCCTGTTTGTGTGCAACGTCCCCACTCAAAAAGAAGCTCGGTGAGTGACTGACATGTGTTCTTGGCATGGAAAATGGGAATTTCTTAATATTCTGATAGCCTACATGCTTCGAGTGAAGGCATCCTGGAGCCCTGTCGGAAGCTGTTAGCCATATGTTTTGTGCAAATTTTTTGTAATTTAGCTTCCTGTTCTCGAGCCAAGCAGGCGGTGACGTACGCAGTTCTGGGCAGCATTGTGCATGATTTTGTGTAGTATGGTGGCTGTGTTCAAGTGTCAGCCTAATCTATGGTGGTTGTGGTACTGTTGTGAAAGTGTAAACTGTCCTCGTAATTCCAAAAATTTGTTTCCTTCTGTATTGTCTGTCTGCATTCTGTGTTCTTTAAAATGGCCGACAACAATAGTGTTTTCGATTTAATTGACTTAAGAGATAACCTTGTGAATTTGGAGAGTTCTTCTGGGGTTGAACGTGAATCACCTCTGTTTACTAGGTCTGAGGTTTTGGGATCGATTACTAGTAGTAGTTTGCCTGCCCCTCTGTTGCCTGGTGCTGGCTCGTCCATTCCACTTAACCCTGCATACGGTCATTCTTCTCATGTTAGGTCACCTAATGATTTCCTGGGTACTGCCGACCCGTTGCATCCCAGTTCCTCCTCTAGTAATGTAAATGTTTTGTCTCCTGTAGAGGGTGTGCGAGCGGGCTACCCTGGTAACAATGTCTCTTTTCCAAATGCTACATTCTCGGCTACAGTTAATTATGGGTCGATTACTCATCCTATTTCTGGTTTCTTAACTAAGTTAAAGAGTTTCAACCTAGATGACGTTACCCAAGTGGTCCTATTTTTAAAACAAGTGGTCGAATTGGGTAACCATGCCTCGATTTTTGGGATGTCGGAAATTCAGATTTTTCAACTCTTGTATCCTGTTGCATCCGGTATGCTGCGCGATAAGCTAATTGAGGCTATCCACCTCCGCATGTCCTTAGCCATGTTTATTAGGGAAGTGTTGTGGTTTTTTGTCCCTGCGAGTGCCCTTAGTGCTCTCGAGCAAAGATTTTTATATCGTGTCCAAAGGTTGGACGAGTCCCTTAGCGACTATGTCAGCGACATTAAGGTGTATGCCCAGGTATTTGCATCCCCTTTAACTGAACGACAGTTGGTGTCATCGATTGTAAATGGGTTTTCGCCTCAATATAGGTCATACATGACTATGTGTACCAGGCCTTCGTCATTTGTCGATCTGAAACAGGTCGTTATTGAGGCTATGGCTGTGAAACATGCATATTCCCTTCGTGTAGCTAATGTTCCTCCTCCTTCCTTGATGTCTCGGCCCCCTCCTTCCTTGATGTCTCGTCCCCCGCCGAAGGTTATGTTCCACCCAAGACCCAACATTAAGTGCCACACGTGCGGTGGCGTGGGGCATGTCAAGAAGGTGTGTCCGAGTAACCAGGTTGTGTATCGCCAATGACGGGATGTTGTGGAGACCATTTCGGGTGTTACTTCCAAGGATTTTTCTGTGCATAAGAGTTTGGGAAAACCCTGTGAAGTTTCTGGTCGCCCTACCAATGAAAGTCTTGATAACTCTTTGAAAACTAATTCATCACGTGCTAATTCTGCTTATGTCGCTGACCTACCTAACCTGTCGGTGAGCAATGTCGTGGCAAGTCAGCCTAATTCTAAACATAATGTGAAACCTGTGGTGCGGGTGACCTCGTCATCTAATTGTAATCGTTTTATAGTGAGTAATGATTTTGGAATTTCTCCTGTGGCTAAAGGAATATCCCCGTTTATTGAAATTTGTGTTAATGACGAGCCCGTTTCTGCATTGCTTGATTCTGGTAGTGTCGCATCCTTTATAAGCGAGGACTGGTTTTTATCTATGAAGAGTGTTTGCAAATTTCCTGAGTTAGAGCCTAATAATGAATCTTTTATTTCGGCAAATTGTTCAAACTTAAATATTTTGGGTAGTATGACAGTCAAAATTCATATTCTATATTTTTCGTGGAAGTTTAAATTTTTTGTTGCCAGAAATCCTTCTTGTTCTGTGGTCATTGGAGCTAATTTCATGTCACACGTTGGTATGCTTCTTGATCTTGGTGCTCGCAACTTATGGTTTAAGTTTAATCCGCAAAGTAAGTTATCGTTTAACCCGGTTTTATCTTCTCCTGCTGTCAATTCTGTTAGTGAACCTATGACTATTGAGGATCTCGATCTGGAAAATTTAACGAGTCTTCAAAAGGATGCCCTTAAGAGGTTATGTCAGGAGTATAGCGATGTATTTACTGACAAGTTGGGTGTAACCCATTTGATGGAGTACAAGATTGAGCTAACCGATTCTGTGCCGGTGCGTTCCAGCCCGTATCGACTTGCCCCGCCCAAGATGGCTGAACTTCGTAAGATTATCGATAAGGTGTTAGAAGAAGGTGTAATCCAACCCTCTATCTCTGCCTACTCATCCCCTGTATTTCTTGTGCCAAAACCTAACGGTGGTTTTCGGCCGGTGGTCGACTATAGGGCTCTTAATCAAAAGGTTGTTTTGAAGTCCATCCCTTTGCCGGACCTTCACACATGTTTTAGTTGGTTTCGCAACGCGAAGGTGTTCACGATCCTCGATTTAAAGTCTTCTTACTTCCAAATTCCCCTCTCTCCGGAATCCAGGCATGTTACTGCTTTTTCCACTGACTGGAACCTGTTTGAGTATTCCCGTGTCCCGTTTGGCCTATCCACCAGAGCCGCTGTGTTGAGCAGACTTCTGGACAAGGTGTTTTCAGAAATTAAATTCAAGTTTGTGTACCACTACCTTGACGATGTGGTGATCTATTCTGAGTCCTTCGAGGAACACGTTGATCATCTGAAAGTTGTACTTGATGGGTTGCGTGACGCTGGCCTTACCGTCAAATTGTCCAAGGTTTCCTTTGCCAAGCCCAAAATTTCCTTCTGGGGACATATTGTTTCCGAATCTGGTATCTCCGTGGACCAGTCTCGTACTCAGGCCATCAGAGATTTTAAACCACCCAAGAACGCCAAGGGTGTTGCTCGTTATATTGGTATGGTGAACATCTTCCGTAAGTTCATCAGTAATTTTGCCGACCGTGCTGCTCCTCTAAATCAATTACGCAAAAAGGCTGTGAAATTTGAGTGGGGTCCCTCTCAGCAGGCAGCCTTCGAAGATCTTAAGCTTGCACTCTCTAACGCCCCTGTGTTAGCCATTCCGGATGTTGGGAAGCAGTTCATTCTGCAGACTGATGCGTCTGGTCGTGGTGTTGGTTGTGTCCTACTGCAAGAATCTGATCTGGGTAGGCAACCCATTGCATACGCTTCTCGTACCTTAACGGACGCAGAGAGGAAGTATTCCATATACGAACTTGAGGGTTTAGCTGTGTTGTTCGCTCTAGAAAAATTCCGTATGTATCTTGAGCACACTAAGTTTCTCCTTGAGACCGATAACCAAGCCTTGAGCTGGGTCTTAGGGAAATCCCGTAAAACTGGTAGTATTGCCAGATGGGCAACTAGGATTCTGTCGTTCCAGTTCACTGTCCACCATATTCGTGGGTCCGAAAATGCGGTAGCTGATTCAATAAGCCGCATGTATGAGGAAACAGGAGGAGAGGATATTCAGGGATGTGAACCCGTAAACCTTGTATCACCTGTAAATTGTGTCAATGTCGTTCTTAGCAATTCCCCTGTGCTTTTTGAAGATGTGAGACGATTCCAGAAAGAAGACCCCTCCTTATCTAGCCTAATTGATCGAATCAATTCTGGTGAAGTGATCAAGCCCTACTCTCTAAAGGATGGTGTATTGTGTTGTTCGTCTCGTCATGACCGTCTACCTAAAATTGTGCTCCCGTCGGTCCTCATTCCGGAAATCTTTCGTTACTATCACTAATCTCCTATTGGTGGCCACCTAGGAGTATTCAAGACCCGAGCTAAAATCAGACAGTTTTTCATTTGGCAAAGTATGGATGGCGACATCAGGAGGCTCATTAGAAATAGTGCTGCATGTAGTATTAGCAAACCTCCGGTTTCTACTAAGGTTGGCCTGTTGTCATCTGAACCAGCATCTAGACCCATGGAGAGGCTTTTTATCGACCATGTTGGGCCGTTCCCTCGCTCTGGTCGGGGAAAACAATTTGCACTTGTTTGCACTGACGGTTTCACCCGGTTTAGTTGGATTTTCCCCACCAGACAGGCTACGACCAGTTCCGTCATAAAGTGTCTTATTTCCATCTTTTCATCTTTTGGGCCATGTCAGTTCCTGGAGTCAGATAATGTCAAGTGCTTTGTATCTCATCAGTTCCGTCAATTCTTATTTGATTATGCTATTTCGCATGTAACCACCACTCCCTATTTTCCTAACCCGTCTCTCGCTGAGCGAGTCAATCGTAATTTCCGTTATGCTCTGATTGCTTTCCACCACGACGACCATTCCAAGTGGGATTCTAATTTGCATTGGCTCAATTTTGCTTTCAACACCACCGTGCATGAGCGCACGCAAGCCACCCCTTTTTCGTTAATGTTTTCCTTTATGGCTAATTCTCCGTTGTCCAATCTGTGGAACCTGCACGATCTCCTTCCAGACAGTTTCACGCCCGAGGATATGACGGCGAAATTCGACAAGGCTAGAGAGAATATTAAGGTATCACATGACCAACTTGCCAGGCGTCACAATGCCTGTCGCAAGCCAACGGATTTGGAAATTGGTGATGTTGTGTACGTTCGCAATTTCGAGCCCAAGGGCGTCAGTAATCTAGTTTCAAGCAAGTTGACCCCTCGTTTCAAGGGCCCATGTTATGTAGAGGCATTCCTGACTCCCGTTACTCTGCTTAATAGAAACCCCAAGGCAAACAAAATTTCAAGAGTGCATCTGTCGCACATCAAACGAGGTGGAGAGGTTCCTAATGAGGAAATGCTACCGTAAATTTTGTAAAACGAATTTTGTATAATGTAGAGTATCCCTAACCTTCATTGAAGCCTACAGGCATCTGTTCCTTCTGGAATTTTGAACTGGATATGAAAACTCTGCTGGGATACAAAATGTAACTGTTGGGCAATTCCCATTTTATGGTATATTGTAAAATTGAAACTAATATTTGATGTTTTCATAAAAGATGCTAACATGTAAGTTGGGCTCGGTGGGAGACCTAACTCATGGTAACCTTGTATTCCTGTTCCCTTTGGGAATTGAAGTGGTCATTCCTCTACCGTGGTTCCTTCTAAATGTGTAGTCGTTTAACTCATGTAATCTTGAAAGGTTCTTCTAGTCTGTAAAAAGGTAAATTTGTAAATGAAATTTTGTAAGCACGGATCTAGGGCATGGTCAGAAATATTTTCTTCATGTAAATTCAACTTTGTTTCTCTTTTGTAAAAGTAGTAAGAAATTGTAATTTCTGTAAACTTTTTGAAATAAGATTAACTTCTGTTTTATAAATGGCTGCCAACGCGTCGAATAATATCTTGCACATTGCATCCACCTACTTCGTCTAAAGCGAACTACATTGGACTTGTTGAAAATTTTCCTAACGTGTCTCGGACTATGAAAGCACTGCAGGTGCTGGTGTTCTGCGTTTCTGAAGAATTATGGACACAGTGAAGCGGTTAACTAAGTGGTTTGCGAGGTGATCAATTATCCCTTCACTGATAATCTGACCCTGCACTCTTCCTAACCAAAACGATGCGGTTTCGTCCATCAATTGGAGTTAACCGGTGAACATTATCTTCTGGAAACATGCTTGGTGAATCGACTAGTTATGGAGTACTGCCTATGCCAGGGCATATTCTTGAACGGTGTTCACGCTTAAGGGAGGGAGACTGTTACGTGCAATGCCCGTCCCAATGTTTTTAAAATCCCTCTTCCCTGTATTCTGGTGTTCCATGACATTTTGAATCGACCGCCTGGTGACTTGATTCCGTTTGTGAACACGAGATAGCAGCTGCTGTCGGACTTCGGGGTTCCTTCAAGTAGTTCCTTCTTCTCCGATAGAGAGTGTTGCTTGTGCCTTATAAAACTCTTCCTATTCGTTACATAATTGAAGGCAATTATATACTACGTCATGAAACAAATGCCTGTGTATTCATGATACCGCCAAATTATTTACTTAATAATGACATTGTTGATTGATGTGTCAAGCCTTGATTGGACGATAAATATTTACATGAATGCAGTTCGGTATCTGACGCGGGATTCTCCGCCATCTTGTGGAGTCCATTGTCTGTCGTCTTGCAAACAACAAGCCAGCTGGTTGGAACAGTATCTATCCGTTGTGCTAGGGGAGCCTTGGCCCCTAGCTTTTACCAAAAATGAATACAAATTCAAGAAAAGGAGACGCCTGTGCTACATAAGGATTTAATTTCATCGTTCCGCCGTGAAGAGGAAATATGCTAAGTAAATTGCATCTGGATACAACAGGAGTGCTTGTGACATCAAAACGGCGCATGGGCCTGTTAGCCATTTTAAAGGCAATCAAGTGCCAGATTATATTTTATTTATATTGTGTATTAATTATTTAATTTTCGTTGTGTCTCCACTGAGAAGGATGTAAGGAACGTTATTTTTTATATATATTTAATTATTTTTATTTTGGGAGCTCCAATATTGGCCTTGTATGAATGTTTGATCTTGTGTTTGTTTTGCCTTATAGGCCTAATTTTATTTCTGTTTTAATAACGTTACCAGATATATATTAATTTTGTTATCTTTTCTTCGTACCTTCTGGAGACACATTTCTAAGTTTATTTTACGTTTTAAATTATTATTTATTTTCTTTTGGCAATCTTGGGATTGGCATATTATTAATCTGATGTAAGATCCGTCGCAACATAAACCGACTAGTGTTAATAGTTTTTAGATATAATTGTTTTCCTCCTTTGATTCCTCTCTGGGGATTCTAAATTAATTTAATGCTAATTGTTTGCCGTAGTTTCGATCAGGCATGCGGTCTCCTGTTTTTAGTGGCCATGTTTGTTTTTTGTTTTGCCGAGATGCATTCTGGTCTCGAGGTCAGTCTCTTGGCGCCGACCACGAAACTCAAACGTGTTGTGGTGTTAGCTTAATTTGCTTTGTTAATCTTGTTGGTTTACTTTGTGTTTTTGGTGAATGTTCTTGTGTTTTTCTTAGTCACGAATATCGGGAATTTCTTAATTGATCATATTTTATTTTATTAATTTTTATTTTAAATTTGTTTTCGTTTTATTGCGTGGCCTGGATCTCCGCATGTCGGATCGGTATTGCATTCCCTTGTAAATTATCAAACCCTTTCTCTTTTAATTATGCCTGCAAATTTTATTTTTATCTTTGGGCTTTATAACATTTTAATTTTAATTTAATTCTTGTCCCTTTTTTGCTTTGCAAGCAAGCATGTTCTGTTTCTGGTGGAGGTACTCCTTTAAATTTTAACATTAAATTTTATTTTAAAATTTTAATCAACTGTTGTGGCATTATTTCGCTGGCAGCAGTTCTGTCGGTTATTGGGGGGTGTCTGTAGACTAGCCTGTGCGTTCCCCTTCTCCACTTTCCTTCCACCCCTTTGGAGCTCTTCTGTTGGGGCATGTCATCTGGAGGTGATTTTGTTGCTGTGGAAGCGACGCGGACCTCTGAATAAACGGTAAGTATCCACCCTGGCCGTGCGGTGTCATTCTGGTGAAGCATAGCGTTGGTTATCGAGTTACCGACGTGCTGCTGGCCTAAGCCTAGGTGTCAATTATTATTATTATTATTATTATTATTATTATTATTATTATTATTATTATTATTAATATTATTATTATTACATTTTATGTGGTTGCCTTACAGGAGATGAGATGGAAAGAGGAAGGCATACAGAAAGGAGTGAACTACACTATATTTCACAGTGGGACTGGAGGAACAAAAGGGCAGCTTGGAACAGGAATAGCAGTCAACAATAAAATAGTGCACGCTGTGGTTAGATATGAAGCAATCAGCGAAAGGCTATGTACGTGAGAATGAAGGGAAGGTTTCAGAGCATGTCCCTCCTCGCTGTACATGCCCCTACAGAAGAAGACGACGAGGAAAAGGACTACTTTTATGAAATGGTTCAACAAGTATACGACGGGATGCCGCATTACGACATGAAAATGGTGATAGGGGACGCAAACGCAAAAGGTGGTGTTGAAACTGCAAATAGAGGTGTGAGCGGGCGCACACCCTACATAAAGAGTCTAATGATAATGGATTAAGGGCTGGTAACGTTTGCAACTGCAAAGGACATTAATATCGCCGGCACAATGTTTCCACACAAGAAGATTCACCTAGGAACGTGGAACGCTCCACGAGGGCGATATACCTACCAGATTGACCAAGTTTTGGTGGATTCAAGACATACAAGTAGACTCGAGGATGTCAGAGCAGTACGAGAAACAGAAGTGGAAAGTGATCACAATCTGATATTAATTAAAGCGAAACAAAGAATATCACGAGAGATGATGACGAAAGCAGGCACACTAAAAGGCAAAATATATGTAAACCTACAGGAACATGAGGAAATACGAAGTGAGTACCAGCTAAAGCTACAAAACCGTTTTCATGTTCTGGAAGAGCTAGAAAAAGGAGAAAGAAAAGAGGAAGGGGAAGATAACAGCTCGGAACCATTCAAATCCATTGTGACTGAGAATGCAAAGGAACACCTAAAGAAGAAAGAAAATAAAGGACAATACAAGATATGGTTCATCGAGGAGTGCAAAGAGGCGACTAAAAAGAGAAAGAAGTACAAACATAGGATGCTAGATAACGACACCCCACAATCCAGAGAAGAATACGTGGAGGCAGCGAGAGAAACAAGGAAAGTAATATGTAAAGAAAAGAGGCAGTTCATCAACAAGCAACTGGAAAAAGCTGAAGAAGACAGAAACAAGAACAATGTAAGAGAATTCTATAGGTTTGCAAGGTATCTCAAGACGGGTTAGAGACCAAGACTCGAAGCGATGGAAAACAATGAAGGTGATTTGGTGGCTTGTCCAGAAGAGGGCATGAAGTTATGAAATACTATTTTGAAGAATTGTTGAATGTCCCTGAGGGAAAAGAAGTGACTGAGGAAACAAAGACATATGAAGGACCCCAACCAAATGTGGAGGAGCCTACAATGAAGGAAATGGATGAAGCTCAAAAGCAAATGAAGAACAGCAAAGCTCCAGGAACCGACGGCATGTCGATAGAACTGCTAAAACAAGGTGGAGAAGCATGCAGAAAAGCACTGTATCGATTGATACTGCAAGTATGGAGAAATGAAAAGATGCCAATGAATGGCAACAAGCAGTAAATATGTCCAATATATAAGAAAGGAAAAAGAACCAAGTGTGAGAATTACAGGGGCATATCATTATTAAGTAGCGCATAAAAGAGTCTTGCGCGCATTCTCTTACATAGGCTACTACAATACATAGAGGAAAACCTTGAAGAACACCAGACCGGTTTTCGGAAAGGCATGTCAACAACAGACCAAATATTCATACTCAGACAGATAATTGAAAAGACGTGGGAATTTGATAAAAAGGTATACTGCCTATTTATAGACTTCAAAAAGGCCTATGATAGTGTCGACAGAGAAATCATCTGGAGGATAATGGAAGAATCGGGAATACCTTCGAAACTGATCGGGCTGACAAGAATGTGCATTGAAAAAACAGAATGCAAAGTGAGAGTTGAAGGCAGGAAATCTGAATGTTTTACTGTGGAGACGGGTTTCAAACATGGAGATTGCATATGCCCAGCCTGTTTAACTTGGTTTTGGAAAAAGCACTAAAAAGAGTATCATCGATTGGAAGAGGTACGATTTGAGGTGAAGTGAAACTCTTAGCGTTTGCCGATGACATTGTGGTTTCAGCGGAGGAGGAGGAACTAAAAAGAACAGCTAAAGTTCTAATAGAAGAAGCACAAACAGTAGGTCTGAGGATCAATCAAGATAAGACAGAGTGTATGATTGTAACCAGAAACAATGAAGAGGAAACAGAAGGAGTACAGGCAATAGAAGATATGGAATTTAGGAAGACTAGGTCTTTCAAATACCTAGGGAGTACAGTCAATGCAAACAACAACATGGAGGAGGAAGTAAAGAACCGGCTAAAATCTACAGAGAGGTGTCTCTTCTCAATGAATAAACTATTTACCAGCAGGCTATTAATGAAAACAACAAAACTCCGCATTTACAAGACAATCGTGCAACCAGTATTAATGTATGGGGCGGAAACATGGACACTGAGCAAGAAAATGGAGAGAAAAATTATAACTTTTGAAAACGAGGTGTTAAGAAAAGTTTTTGGTCCAGTGTCTGAAAATGGAATCTCTAGAAGAAGAAAAAATATTGAAATCCACATGCTGTTTAACGAACCCGATGTGACAGCTGCAATAAAGAGCAGGAGAATTGAACGGCTGGGACATGTCCTGAGAAGAGAAGATAAAATAGCGAAGACAGTGCTAGAAGGGAAGCCACAAGGTACGAGACACCTTGGTAGACCAAAACTGAGGTGGATGGATGGAGTCAAGAAAGACCTGGTGACACTGGAAGCCAAGGAGAACATGGCTAGCAACAGAGACCATTGGAGGAGACTAAGGAGTGAGGCAATGAACCGACTTTGGTTCTTGTGGCCAACGAAGTAAGTAAGTAAGTAAGTAAGTAGCCTAAGTATTATTATATTTTAAAATCTTATATATAAAAGTGAAAGTCTGAATGTACAGTATGTATGTATGTGGGTGGATATATTTGTTCCGTATACAAATCTACACCGTTCCTCCCATCTCAACCAAATTTTGCATGCACTTAGTTTAGGACCCAGAAGGAACGGATGGTTACATGAATTTTCGATAGTTTTTCTCATTCTTATCATTTAGGCCCTTTTGCACTCGAGCAAAGCCTAATCTGTCTGTCTGCCTGTCTGTCTGTCTGTTTGTTTGTTTGTTTGTTTGTGGACAATTTTTTGTGTCCTTATAACTCGAGAACGGCTGAGTGGATCAACGTAAAATTTGATACAGATATCCTTCAGGGGCACGACACCAATCATTGATGTAACTCTTCTCCGTACCTCTCATAAAAGGGGCCCTAACTCCTTAAAATACATGCTGAAATAGGAGTAGAAGGGTGAAACAAAGCTCATTTTCGGCCCCTCAATGTGAGAAACGAAACTCGGGGGGTACTCTAGAATTTTTCACGCGATTTACAAGTGCGGGTATGGTACGGAAAGTCTATTATATCCCTTCTCTATTATATAAAATGAATGTTTGCCTGTTTTTCTGCATTTCCACGGAAATTTGACATATTTGCCCGTTTCAGACTGTTTTGTGACGGATGCACGCAAAAATATTTTTTGTCTGTCTGTCTGTTTGTCTGTGGACAATTTTTTGTGTCCTTATAACTCGAGAATGGCTGGGTGGAATAACGTAAAATTCGATGCAGATATCCATCAGTGGCACGACACTAATCATTGATGTAACTCTTCTCCGTACCTCTCATAAAAGGGGCCCTATCCCCTTAAAATACATGCTGAAATAAGCGTAGAAGGATGAGACGAAGCTCATTTTCAGCCCCTCAATGTGAGAAACGAAACTCGGGGGCCCTAAAAGAACCCCGAAAACCACATTTTAAGGCCCTAAAACCAACATTTTTCGAGATATTCCCAAAAAACTAATTTCACTTAATAAATTAATGAAGGAATGCATGCCGGTAACAATGGCAACAGAATCTCAGAGGTTTATCTATTTCTGTAAGACGCAATGCAATTCCATTTATTATATTACTGTGAAGGTTTTCAAACGACAATAAGGTTAAAACGGATCCAAATTAAGCTGAAATATTCATCAATACATATAATGCGCTTAAGGGGTCAAGGGGTAATCTAGAATTTTTTAACGCGATTTACACTTGCGGGTATGGTACGGAAGGTCTATTATATCCCTATCCCTATATTGTTATATTATTATTATTATTACTATTATTTTAATTATTATCATTATTATGGCGTACAACGACGAGACAAACTCATTTTCAAACCCGTGGTGTCTGAAACAAAACCCGGGGCTCCTCAAGAGCCGTAAAGGGTCCCCGAAAACTATATTTCAAGGCTCTAAACCCAACAGTTTCTTAGATATTCCCAGAAAACTAATGTCATTTAATAAACTAAAGAAGGAATGCAAGCCACTAACCATGACAAAAGTATCTCAAGAGGTGGCATCCAACTTTCAATCTATTTCTGG
This sequence comes from Meconema thalassinum, assembly GCA_946902985.2. Taxonomy (NCBI): domain Eukaryota; kingdom Metazoa; phylum Arthropoda; class Insecta; order Orthoptera; family Tettigoniidae; genus Meconema; species Meconema thalassinum. The sequence continues at coordinate 1,764,324,276 of OX336388.2, forward strand.
AATAAGTAATGCCACTCCATTTATTACATTTCTGTGAAAGGTTGCAACCAACTAAAACTGTAAAATTCATCAATGAGCTTAAGTGGTTCAAGGAGTACCCTAGATTTTATCACACGACTTACACGTGCGATATGTCGTACAGAAGGTCTATTATATCTCCAACCAGCAACATTATTTTCAAAAATTCCTGATTTGAAATAGTGGACTGTTTTTTGCTGATTTTAGGAATTTGGGCCATTGGAGGCTAAAGAAAACTGAATTTTCATGCACCACAAGCCTTTATAATTTATAAAAGGGGTCTTCCTGTAATTGGGCACTTGACACAACGGTTAGGGTCAGTTCGAATGTGACGTGTATTGCGATTCATCTACGAGGTTTTCAATTTTATTTTCACGCCAGGAAGAACACGTTAGGTAAATTTAGTTTGAGAGCACATTTTAGCTAATCATTTTTCTTTGCCAACAAACAGGTTCCAAGCCCCTAAACATTGCAACAGTAGATCAATTGGTAACATCTGGTTATTAATACCGAAGACCGTTCGAAGAATGGGTACTTCTGCTAGTAAAGTCATAAAATATACTCATGAAGGAATGGCAAGGCAGGTCGTTCCCATGGCAACAGTAGCTCAAGACGGGACCACCAAGTGTCCATCTATCTCGGTAAGAGGCCATGCCACACCCACTGCCAGCTAGATCACATCCTCCAAGCTGATTTAAATTGCTTGTCCATTTAACACAAGATAGGTGATCGCCGAGGCATTTTCACTGCCAGCTGGATCGCATCCCTCCTGGCTGCTTTAAACTGCCTGCCCATTCAACACTCAGACGCGTACAGGACATACTGTATATTAATACACCGTTAGGTTGCAGCGTCAACCTACTGCGGCTTTTTAAGGGGACGATACCTGAAATGAAGGGTTTTTAACTTTGGAAGCTTATATCGAGATTGAAAAAACTCGAAAGCATGGCACTAAGTTACTTCTTTTGTTATTCAATCAGCATAAAGTATATGATATTAATTCAGACACACACTTACGAGCAAATTTTCAGTGTAAAGGAAAGCGAAAAATACAAAACGAAGGGTTGTTAAGTTTTGAGATTGAATATTGAATATCGAGATTGAAAAAACGTGAAAACATGGCACTAAGTTAGTTCTTTTGTTATTCAATCAGCATAAGGAATATGAAATTAATCCAGACACATACGTACGGGCAAATTTTCAATTTAAAGGAAAGCGAAACATGCATGGTGGTGGAGGTGATTGTTTTCAAGGGGCGAAATGTCTAGCTCATTTGCCCAGAATTATACGGTACGGATGATAATAAAAATACAATTACTTCCGACTAATTTAAATCTAACTTTCATACTAGACGAGATGAAAAGAAAATAATAAGGGCAATAAAGGACAGGGAAAGGAAATGCCTCCGGCCGCCAAAGAATGGGATGTTGATAATTTAGGGGCTTTGGAACATCGTACTCATGTAGCCCCGTGTACTTGGTGGTGTGTTGAATTTGTCTGATAACCCATCTTATTGTGATGGCTGCATTAGTGTGTGTATTTATAAGTCAAGTGAATTGTCTGATGGTAACTCATGAAATGAGATTCCTCGGGATTCAAACTTGCCCTGTTGTGATTTACAAAAGCACACACAGTAGTACGCCATCATAAAATACAAAACACAACTTCACCATTAACATCAATACAAAACAAATGTCTGTAACAGTGACTTGAAAAAGCGGCGATCACAGTGGGTTGGGGCTGCTCTTAGCGTCTATATTTGGAAACGATGATGATGATGATAATTGTTTTTTTAAGGAGCCTAGCATCTAGGTTATCGGCCCCTAATGGTTTGGGTGATCGTGAAGATGATAATGAAACGTAATGTATGTCTACCCCTTATTATTCCCGTTTTCAACGGGGTCGGGGATGAGATGCGATGGAAGACTTTGTGGCGATGGTTTTTACGGCCGGATGCCCTTCCTGACGCCAACCTCATGAGAGGAGCTAATGAAAGATGAAATGAATGATGGTGAATGAAACTGGGCAAGGATGTGGAAGGAAGCGGCCGTGGCCTGTCAGAAGGTACCGTCCCAGCATTTGCCTGGTGTTGAAAATGGGAAACCACGGAAAACCATTTCAAGGACGGCCGACGGTGGGGCTCGAACCCACGCGTCTACCGAGTCAGCAGAGAGCTTGGCCCCATGACCTAATGCTGCGCTTTAGCCAGCGTAGCCACTACTGTCGGTGATAATGAAACGTAAACTATAACTAAACCTAACGACTAACTTATATACTAGAAGAAGAAATGGAAAACAAAAGGAGAATAAGGCAAATAAAGGATAGGAGGAAAAGAAATGCCCTCAACCCTCGAAGAATGCGGATTGAGGGGCTTGGAAGGAAGGAGAGCCATGAAAGGCTGATAGGAAAGTGAAGGAGGAGAGGGTCCGCCCCAGAGGTAATGGATAAAAGGGGGGACCCCGGAACCAGGTCAGGAATCCCTCGGGGTCGCCAACTCCCGAACTCACCAGCCGTGAGCCCCTGAGGGTCTAGCAATATCCAGGGTGCACCAGAAGTGGTGGTGCTACATACACCCTGCCTCCTTGAGGGCCTTGAGCAGAAGGCAGGAGATAACATGAAAAGAAAAAGAAGGCTGACCCCTCGCAGAAGGAGGGTATCAGAAAATATGAGACAAGGCCCGATTAAGGCGGGAAAGAAAGAGACTCCCTAGGCCTCGAATACCCTAATACCGTCGGAGTCAGAAGAGAACAAGAGTTGACCAAGTGAGGTCGACAGGAAAGAAGACGGAGAGGAGCCCGGCACAAGTAAGTGGAAGCAATGACGAACTCAGCTGGGGCCCCGTGGTCGCCAACCCACTTCCCACTAGATGTGAGACCCTGGGGGGATTTGGAAACGACGTCGTACGCATGAACCAATACTGTAATCGTTTAATGGGCAGGTGGTTTAAAGCAGCCAGGAGGGATGCGATCCAGCAGGCAGTGGCCACACCATTCATTTTCTAAAGTACGATAAAAAAAAGATTAGAAATCTGAACGCAATACAAATCTGAAACCCTATCTCTTTTATTAACAGGGGTCGTAATAGGGAAATGAAATTAAAAAAGAAATACATTGGCAAACCCTGCATTCGACAACCAATTGCAGATTGTTCTTAAAGTAGCATTATTTTCTTTGTGATTAGATTTTAGAAGATAAGGACCAAACAGTAGCTACGGTGGTAGTAACACAATTTGCCACCAGGACCGATGTGGCAGTAGTAACACTAAATGACGCCAGGTACCGCAATGGACAGAGACAATCCAAAGATATTAGTGTTGACCAAAGAGGATATAAATAAAGTGTTGACTAAGGCGCGGTGCACACTGGAGAAACGGGTGTTGGCGAATTGGGCCAGCTAATCTTCCGAGTGGATCTTTTTTATCTTGTCATTCCATCGCACAGTCCTTTTTGGCCAGTTGCCCCAGGCCAATTCTGGTTCTTCCGCTAAACTTATCCTCCCTACCGTCCCCCACCACTACCATTGTGAAAACCCAAAAGAAGACAACTTATTTGTTCTTGCAGAATTTCCTGTAAACACTCTGCATGCAGGGCTGTACAAATTGCACAATTCACAGAAACAAACATAATGCCTTAATTCTTTTAAAAGGCCACATCAGTTAAAAGTTACCTTAAACCCCTTACATTATTATTAATTATTATTATTATTATTATTATTATTAATTATTATTATTATTATTATTATTATTATTATTGTCCTCCGTGGTGTATGGATAGCACACTTTTCTCTTACCGAGGAGGCTCTGGACTAGATTCCAGCCATAAACTTAAGATATATATATATATATATATATATATATATATATATAATGTTATTGGTTTTACGTCTCTTTTATCTACTGTGGCCGGGGTGCCTGAATTTTGTCCCGAAGATCTTTAACGTGCCAGTAAACCTACTGACACAGCGCCATCGCAATTACGCACCCACAAATGCTAAGTGTCTGCGCCAGGATTCAATCCTGCAGCCTTGGGCACAATGGGCAAGATCCTTACCAGTGAGCAACGCAGCCAGTCATACTTAAGATCTGACTTGAGGGCTGGAAAGGGGTGTCTTTTGTCGTTTATTCATTTTGAAGGCTATGCGATCATGTAGTGCTGTGTACTTTGGTGTGTGTGAAATCTGTCTGATAATCTGTGTTATTGTAACTGCTGTAGCGTACTATTGTGTAAACTACTTGTAATTTGGATAGGATATGGATAGAAGGGCACCATGGCCTAAATTTAGGTACAATGTAGGCATCTGTCTGGAGTACAAATGAGAAACCATGGAAAACCACTTCCAGAATGGCTGACGTAGGAATCAAACCCGCCTCTTCTCATTTCTGCATCAGCAGAAGGAAAGGTGTACACTCAGCCTCATCAGGACAATTAAGTACCTGCTTGATATGAGAAGTAATTCCCCATGACCTAAAATCGAGGTGGTGTGGCTAAGGGTGTCGTCGCGCAGGTTATTCGTTCCCCACAATTTGTAGGCTATGAGCTGGGTTGCAGTCGGCTTGATGTTTGGGTCCTCCCAACCACGGGTTTGTTAGACCATTATTGTTGATTCATTGAGGGTCTTTGCGACAACGTCGTCATGTAACCCCGTGTAGTTGGTTGTGTGTGTGGAATTTGTCTGATAACTTGTCTTATTGTGATGGCTGTATTATTGTGTGTAGTTGTAATTTAGATGAGGATTGGGAAGGAGGCAGCCGTGGCATCCAGTCAGGACTCAATCTGGCATTTGCCTGGAGTAGAAGTGGGAAACCACGGTAAACTACTTCCAGAATGGGGAGGTGGGACGAACCCTCCTCCACTCAGTTTTAACTCACGAGGCTAAGTGTTCCAGCCCTCAAACCAGAATTAAAATTCTTGGCAGAGCCGGGTATCGAACCTGGGCCTCCACGGTGGCAGCCACTACGTAACGAGATGGACATATAATGCTGAGCGAAATTACATCTAAAAATACTACAAAAATGAATGAAAACGACTTTAAAGAAACTATTCCATCAAACTGAAATATGGCGACAGTTTTACTGAGGATTCATAGAAGCAATCCTATTTTATTAACTACTCAATTACCTACTCTCATTAAAATATACTTGCATTTAACAAGGAAATGGCAGTTAAAATGTCATTCTTAATCTTAGCGTTTCTTTGAACCATATTAATTAAAATCTCCAAAACCAACTTCCCGGATAGACAAAAAGAAAAAAAAACGATTAGCTGGAGTAATTTAATACAGCAATACTTTGGAATTAATTTAAATTATGTAGAACACTTTTCTCATTTAACTTAAAACAACTCGTTTACTCGTGTCAGTCGTAGGATTCTTTTTTCTAATCATTTACAAAACTAACTACATTCCCCGAACAAGTCGCTTTACTAGCCTATGAAGAGTATTTTAACATTTTTCATCGTATGAGAAAAAATATACGATGCATTAAAATTATGTAAAAGAGTAAATATTGTCGTAAAATTGTCTAAAATGCATGAATCATAAAATGGCAAAAATATAAAATAATGTTGAATTGAGCGTGTGTTATTCTACTTCGCTACTGCGTAGAAAGTATTTCTACCGCAATGGGCGTCGTATTACTGTAATTTGAAAAGGAAACATATGACATTTCAATAGCATCTGCCCTCTAGTCATCACTAAGATAATTTATAAGGTAGAATTTACTTGGGATATCTACCCTTTTCTCGCCGGGAATTAGGTGCCATGAACGTGGTGGTTTCTTTGACGGCCGGATGCCTTTCCTGGAGCCGACCTCACAACATGAGCTACTGAGAGAAGAAATTAATGAACCTAAGTAAGGAGTTGGAAGGAAGCAGCCGTGGCCTATTGGAAGGGTCAGTTCCTTGATTTGTATAGAGTTGAAAACAGGAAAGCACAGAAAACGTTATTTTATTTTGGGATATATAGTCGAAACACCAAAGTGATTTTAACTCCGACTGATTCCCTAACGACCTTGGATGATAATGAATACTACCACAGAACTAACAGAAAATAAATAACACAGATACACACACTAATACAGCCATCACAACTAACACCGGTTATCATGAAATTAGATGCGGCCATTCGCAAACGATGCGCGTTCATACAAATAGACATACAGACAAGAATTGAACAAACACAATCCTCTACATTCCTTTGGCTTGGAAAGCATATAAAACGTAAAATGTATTGATTTTAAAGAATATACAGACACAAGTCTAATGGTATTTAATTAGGTTGGGGTATAGTTAAAATGCGAGTATAACAATACTATAAAACATGACTGTGTGATATTTTCATTTCATTTCTTTTCTCCCTTGTTATTTCACCCAGAGGGTAGCTTGCATGTCGAATTTCGTCGTTCCTTTGAACGCTATGAAAGTCAAGGAGGTTAGATATCTGAACTCCTTGACACTACAGCGCTTTCAAGTAGAGAATGGAGGAACTTTGTGTTGGCGGAAAATCCCGAGATTAATTTTGCCATTGAACACGGACTACTGAATTCAAATGGGTTCTTTAACATGCCAACAGCGTATGACATGAGTGTCGTGATTTTTGTCGCCTTCAAAAATCACTTACCATGGTCAGGAACGAACCTGCAATCTTGGGGTTGGTAGTCCGTCACTATAACCACTCACCCCCCGTGGCAAGCTAATGCAGGGAATGAAGTGGCCTGTCTGAAATTTCATGTATACAGTGTTACTCCCAGGGTTCCAAATGCTAAGTACACACATTTTGGTTCAGATTGGTGAAACGGCGTAGATTTGTGCCAAAGGGCCTAAATGCAGGGAATGGCGTGGTCTGTCTGAAATGTCCTGTAGACAGTGCTTCTTGTCGAGTTCCATAGGGGAAGTATTTAAAATTTGGTTCAGATCGGTGAAACGGTGTAAATTTGTGCCAAAGGGCCTAAATGCAGGGAATGGTGTGGTCTGTTCGAAATTTCATGTAGACAGTGTTACCCGCAGGGTTCCAAAGGGTAAATATACAATTTTTGGTTCAGATCGGAGAAACGGTGTATATTTGTGCCAAAGGGCCTAAATGCAGGGAATGGAGTGGTCTGTCCGGAATAACATGTAGACAGTGTTACTTGCAGGGTTCCAAAGGGTAAGTATGTAACATTTGGTTGAGATCGGTGAAACGGTGTGGATTTCTGCCAAAGGTCCTAAATGCAGGGAATGGAGTGGTCTGCCCGAAATTTCATTTAGACAGTGTTACTCGCAGGGTTCCAAACGCTAATTATACAATTTTGGTTCAGATCGGTGAAACAATGTAGATATGTGCAAAAGGGCCTAAATGCGGGGAATGGAGTGGTCTGTCCGAAATTTTATATAGACAGTGTTACCCTCAGGGTTCCGAAGGGTAAGTATACAACATTAGGTTCAGATTGGTGAAACGGTGTGGATTTGTGCGAAAGGGCCTAAATGCAGGGAATGAAGTGGCCTGTCCGAAATTTCATGTAAATACTGTTACCCGTAGGATTCCAAAGGATATGTATACACCATTTGGTTCAGATTGGTGAAATGGTGTGGATTTGTAAAAATAACAGACATTGAACTTTATACAGTACTATCATTACTCGGCGTTGACCGTGTTTTATATAGCACAAATTTAGGTTTTACTCACTAACCGTTGGATATGCACGAAAAGTGATAGGACTTTTCGGATAGAAAATTAAATTTTAAACCTCGTATATGCCATCAAAAGTTTGCTATTTCTTAGCGTTCTCTTTTTATTTGAAATGGAAATATGAAATTTTGAAACCAAAGGGTGTAGTGACGACACTAAAAGGTTCGCCATCTTTAAATAATGCGAAATATCGAAATCAATAGTAGCCTATATGTTAACCATGTAAATCAGCTAGGGGCCGATAGCCTAGATGTTAGGCCCCTTAAAACAACAATTATCATCATCATCATCATGTAAATCAGCTACTTCCTTGCAAATATCATTTAAATCGAACCAGTGGTTCTTGCGTGATTGAGTAATACACAGTAAGTAACACAGACACACACCATCTCATTTTAATATATTATTATGGATTATAATAACTTGTGTAAGATGTGATGGATGAATGTAAGAAAATAAGAATAACAACTTGATTCTTTTAAATATAGGATACAGAGGGTTTTCTGTTTATTATTTTGGTAACTCTGATGTATGATTTGAATTTCCCATGTCCAGATAAGAAATGAGTAAGCACAAAGTACAGAACAAGTATTTTAATTTGACGTCGATGCAGAATCTCATGAAAATATATTTCTCTCATAACAGATGTTTTCGAAGTTGAGGTATAAATGTTATTCCACTGGTGAGTTACGTAGTCTTTGATCTGTCTGTTTAGGTACAAGCAATGCAAAGCTGCTCTATTACTAAGTAAACGGGGAGACACTTCTGAAGGCAAGGGTTAATCTATGAAATTATCCTGTTATAGCCTACTCCTATTAACTCAATGGTAGAGAAAAAGTGAACAAAGCCTGAGGTCGCAAGTTTGAGTCCCACTTTATGTTGAAAATATAATTTTTTACATATTATAGAAAACAGTCAACAATTGCTAAGATCTTCCATATTACTCATACTATTACGTTTAATAATAATAGTAATAATAATAAAAAATACCAACAGACCCGCACTGATCCACAGCATTCACTTCAACAGCACTACTCACCATACATTGGCTGTTCCCATGCCTCCATGACAATGACCTGAACAGATAGTTACTGCCATTTTCCATATTTATAACATCTGTAATACATTGAGGCCTTGCTTCAATTCGTCATATGATCCATCGAGTAGAGAGCACAAATAACCCCTGAGAAGGAATGCTGAATCAAAATGCTAGGCAGAGCTTCCAAGTTGTAGCATGTCAAACCATCTGGCTTCTGGGTGCATGTATGTTACAGAACACTTCATTTCTGAGAAATGAATATTTGAAATTACACTGCCTGAAAAGAAACAAGTAGTTCCGTGAAGAACTAAAGCCTATTTTCATATATCCTACTTACGTTAATTGCCTCTATCAACATACAAAATTTCAGTTTGATTGCTGTAATAGATTCGTAGATATTGAGAACCGACTAAATATTTCGGATGGTCGCCATGTTGGATTTTTATATATGTTGGTCCTAGAGTTATGCACTGTTACATGAAGATTATTGTGTACGTGTAGCATTCAAACATCAATCGCATGATTAGGACACAAGAAGTAAAAACGAGATTTCAAAATTTCGCACAGCTGCCAGCTTGTGGTTATGGGAACAATTGAAATAAATTAGATGCCAGTGGATTAACATCTGCATCAGGATTTACTGTACCAAGTTTCACTGCACTCAGATGGTTAAATTGCGAAAAACGTCCATGTAAATATTCATAATTTGCGTCGCTGCCATGCTGGATTTTTGATCACCAGGTTATTGAAAGTCCTATAGGTGAACTCATGTTCATAGCCCCTATGAACATAAAAAAAGTAAGTTTGATTGCTGTAATAAAATTATTCGTAGATATCGAGAACCGTCTAAATATTTCGGATGGTCGCCATGTAGGATTGTTATATGTATAGGCCATAGAATCATGTACCATTAAAGGAAAATTATTGCATAGGTTCATTATTCAAACTTTCATTTCAATCGCACGATTACGACACAAGAAATAAAAAGTTAATTTTAAAATTCGCACAGCCGCCATATTGAGGTTATGTAAACAATTGAACTAAATTAGATCCCTGTGCATTACAATGTGTATAAACATTTCCTGTACCAACTTTTATTGCGTTTGGATCATTAAATCGCGAGATAGGTCTATTTAAAATTTTCAAATTCGCTTGGCCGCTAAGTTCGTTTTGTAGTTAACCGGTTTTTGAAATTCTTATAGGTGAACTTCCAGTAGTGCCCTTTATCTCCGTACAAAATTCCAGGGTGATACCGCTAATAGTTTCAGAGATATGGAATACCGGTAAAATATTCCGCACAGCCGCCATCTTGAAGTTATGTAAAGAATTGAACGAAGTTAGATATCGGTGCATTACAATGTATATAAACATATACTGTACCACGTTTTATTGCGTTTGGTTGGTTAAATCGCGAGAAACGTCTATTTAAAAGTTGCAACTTCGCTTGGCCACCATGTTGGTTTTTAGTTAGCAGGTTTTCAAATGTCACATAGATGAACTTCTAGTAGTTCTCTTCATCACCGTAAAAAATTCCAGGGTTATATCGGTATTAGTTTCGGCAATATTGAATGCTGGTGAAATATTTCGCAAAGCCGCCATGTTGGATTGGTAAGACGTAACAAAATTTGAAGGGCACGGTCGGGGTCATCCGAAATATTGCCATGAACTTACCGAGTTTCATTGAAATCGCTCCCGCCGTTTAGACGTCATTAGGGAGGACACACACACACCATCACACTCACACACACACACACGCGCGCACACAGACAGACACACGGACAAAAGGTGATCTCATAAGCCCTTTTTTTTTTTTTTTTTTTTTCATAAATGAAAATGGGCTAAAAATTAGGTCACCTGAAAAGACGATGTCGATTTTGTTCCGAAGATGGCAGATGCCACCTGGGGGATAGTAGATGTTCTGACAAGGGTTTCAACGTCGTCCGCTAACTGATTGCGTAGTGGCATAGCTACCAGAGCGCCATCTCTGTCTAACATTTAATAGGGGAAGCTCACAGCCTTACGGCTCATTGTGGTGCAAACGTGTGAAGCAAGCAGGTACAATGCCACGGAGACGCACTCGTGCTTCCTACAGCCAACTGAGCGAGATTGAAAGGGGTCAAATTGTGGCCTTCTGAGTGGCGGGATGGTCGTTTCGGAGAATTGCCACACAAGTTGGGCGTGCTGTGTCCGTTGTGCAACGATGCTGCAGCACATACGTCCGCCAGGACAGCAGTGGCAGATAGTACAGCTACGACAGCACATATACGAGGGATTGTGAGCCCACAAGAGTTAACACGAACTGTTGCGAACCTGTTACTAGCAGTGGGACCACGGGCACACACACCTCTAGCCCGTCTTCCACTCAAACCACAACATCGACGTGCACGGCTCGACTGGTGCCGTCAGACGATCACTTGGAGGATGGAATGGCTCGCCGTGGTCTTCAGCGATGAATGCAGATTCTTCCTGCACGCAAGTGATGGTCGTTGGCGCGTTCGACGTAAACCTGGCGAGCGCTGTCTCGTAGAGTGCATTCGTCCAAGACACACCGGCCCCACCCCAGGCCTTATGGTCTGGGGTACGATAAGCTACAACTCTCGTTCACCTTTGGTGTTTGTGGAGGGAACGCAAACCAGCGCTCGGTGCGTGCAGGTCGTTGTTGGACCCGTCCATTTGCCTTTTTTGCAACAGGAACCAGAAGAGTTGTTCCAGCAGGATAATGCTCGCCCATAAACTGTCCGTGCAACTCAACATGCACTGCAAGACGTGTAGCAACTTTTCTGGCAGCACGATCGCCGGACCTGTCGCCAATCGAGCATGCGTGGGATATGATGGGACGACAAGTGACTCGTGCTATTCGTCCACCCACAACTCTTACAGAACTGTGTGAACAGGTCGAGCAGGCGTGGAATAACGAATCCCAACACAGTACTCGCCATCTATACGATCGACTGGATGCAAGAGTCAGTGCCTGCATTGCCGCCCGTGGAAGCTACACCTCGTACTAAAATGAGTGTTTCAGCATGGGTCGATACCTGGTATCTCTGAACCTCTTGACCTACTAATCTGTACATTTAATAATTTCATGTACTCCATATACACTGTTGCCACAATAAATCTTGAGTGAATTGGTAACCTCTAAAAGGGTGCCCTATTTTTAGCCTATTTTCAATTTTGAAAAAAAAAAATAGGTTTATGAGATCACCTTTTGTCCGTGTGTCTGTGTGTGCGTGTGTGTGTGTGTGTGAGGTGTGTGTGTGTGTCCCCTAATAACGTCTATACGGCTGGAGCGATTTCAATGAAACTCGGTAAGTTCATAGCATTACACCGGGTGACCCCGACCGTGCCGTTCAAATTTTGTTACGTCTCACCAATCCAACATGGCGGCTGTGCGAAATATTTCACCAGCATTCAATATCTCCGAAACTATTCCTGATATCACCCTAGAATTATTTTACGGTGATAAAGGGTACTACTAGAAGTTCACCTATGTGACTATTGAAAAACTGGTAACTACATAACCAACATGGTGGCCACGCGAATTTGCGCATTTAAATAGAAGTTTCTCGCGATTTAACCAACCAAACGCAATAAAACTTGGTACAGTATATGTTTATACACATTGTAATGCACCGACATCAAACTTCGTTCAATTGTTTACATAACCACAAGATGGCGTATGTGCGAAATATTTCACCGGCATTCTATATCTCTGAAACTATTAGCGGTATCACCCTGAATTTTTGTACGGAGATAAAGGGCACTACTGGAAGTTCATCTACAAGGCTTTCAAAAACCGGTTAACTACAAAACGAACATGGCGGCCAAGCGAATTAAAAATTTTAATAGACCTTTCCAAACGCAATGAAATCTGGTACAGGAAATGTTTATACGCATTGTAATGCACTGGTATCCAATTTAGTTCAATTGTTTACATAACCTCAAAATGGCGGCTGTGCGAATTTTAAAATTAAGTTTTTATTTCTTGTGTCGTAATCATGCGATCGAAGTGAAAGTTTGAATAATGAACCTACGCAATAATTTTTCTTTAATGGTGCATGACTCTATGACCTATACATTTAACAATCCTACAGGGCGACCATCCGAAATATTAGGACGGCTCTGAATATCTACGAATCTATTATAGCAATCGAACTGAATTTCTTTATGTTCATAGGGGCTATGAACAAAAGTTCACCTATAGGACTTTCAATAACCTGGTGATCACAAATCCAACACGGTGGCGACGCGAAGTAAAAATATTCACATGGACGTTTCTCGCAATTTAACCATCCTAGTGCAGTGAAACGTGGTACAGTAATCCTTATACAAATGTTAATCCACTGGCATCTAATTTATTTCAATTGTTTCCATAACCACAAGATGGCAGCTATGCGAAATTTAAAATCTCCTTGTTACTTCATGAATCCTAATCATGCGATTGAAATTTGAATGCTACACGTACAAAATAATCTTCATGTAACAGTACATAACTCTAGGACCTACAGTACATATATAAAATCCAACATGGCGACCATCCGAAATATTTAGTCGGTTCTCAATATCTACGAATCTAATACAGCAATCAAACTGACATTTTGTATGTTCATAGTGGCAGTTAACATAAGTAGGATATGAAAATAGGCTGTATACTTCTTCACGGAACTACTTGTTATTTCCGGCGGTGTATATTTGTACATGGATGCCGTGCATAATGACTCAAGCCAACAAATGAGTGTTTCAAAGCCAAAGGGGACCAAGTCCACTTTTTTCACTTTTGAGAAAATTTGAGGCAAAGTGATATTAAGCATTAAGCTTAGAAACTGCTGCACTCTGGGGGATTGGTATTGAAATTCGGACTTGATTACTACTACACCGAATAACTAGTTACATTCACTATACTAAAAGGGGGAAAAATAAGATACGAGCCTTACAGTAGTCGCATATAATGTGTAACATCTGACATGCTATCCTACCTGGGGCGTGGTGGCGCAGCGGTCAAGCTGTATGCCTCTCACCAAGGCGGACCGGGTTCGATTCCCGGTCAATGCATGTGAGATTTTCGATGTGAAATGCCATGTCCTGTGGTTCGGATTCCACGTAAAACGTAGGTCCCGTGGCTTATGATCGCGAGATTAACGGTCACGTTAAACTACAAGCTTCCTTTTTTGCTATCCTACTATGAAATTGAGATGAAATATATGTGAAGTCATCTGACATGTTATCCTACTCGTATACTACACAGCTTGGACATTCTTAAATAGTTAATTTACGCTTTTTTTCATACTGGTACTTTGATGTACAGTATGTATAGATTGAAATGGAGATGTGCTACTGTCACACTTGTCGAAACAAACATCACATATTATACTGTAAATTAAGAGGAGGAATGAAACCATAGTCTCTAGCCTATCTATATACTACTAGAAATAATGTTCAATACTGTTATATCGTGGGAGATACAAGATAAATAACATACACTTGTTAATATAACACAACGGTTTATTAAACACTTGTCGATACTCAACGATACACAATGTGAACTAACTTGAGCGGAACTATCGTCAACAGTCCGCGGGTGCATATATACATAGTAGCTGGAAAGTTCCAGAATCGAATGTTCCAGATTGGAATGTTCTGGGCATAGTGACTAGAATGTTCGTGTTAACTCAAGTAGCCTAAATACACAACACTGACTAGAATGTTCATGTTAACCTAGCACTTTCTAGAATGTTCATGTAAATACACAACATTTCCTCCCTCTTTTAAATGGATGATTTAGGAATCAGGAGAGAATCTCAACGGTGGTCACTGCTGGAGAGTACTCCTGCGGGGAATAAAAGAGGTCTGGGAACTATGTGATGTCCTGTTTGCAGGTGTAGCTGGTGTGGCTGGTGGTGTTTGGACTGTTGCTGGTTTCTCGGTGAAGCGAACTCGTCTCAGGCTCGGTGGCTTGGTCGGTTGTGCGGTGGCTTCGTCGGTTGTGCGGTGACTCCGTCGGTTGTGCGGTGGCTTGGTCGGTTGCACGATGACTTGGTCGGTTGCACGGTGACCTTGTCGGTTGCACGGTGACCTTGTTGGTTGCACGGTGACCTTGTCGGTTGCACGGTGATTTGGGCGGTTGCACGATGACTTGGTCGGTTGTGCGGTGACCTCGACGTGGTCTGGTCAAGTTGAGTCTCGTGCGGAGATGAGGGTACCTTTGCTCCGTTGCTGTCATCGTTCGACTGGCGTAAGCGATTGGACGTTCTTGCCCGTTGCTGAGCCGGTGTGACAATACTGTGCCCAGGGCGGTCTTGCTGGTGTCCGTGGCCAACAGGAGTGGTAACACTGGGTCGTACTGCATGAGTACCTGGGACGAGGTTAGGGCGTTCTTGATGTGTTTGTATGCCCTGTCGCCTTCTGGTGTCCAGATGAGAGAGTAGGTAATATAAGCCGAAGCTGGGGCAGGGGCTAATGGGCAAGATGGCCGCCACGCGCAATCACTCTTATGTTATTCTTATGGAGGGGTCAGTCAGAGCTGGGGCAGGGGCTAATGGGCAAGATGGCCGCCATGTCCTGAGACCATGAATGATGTCACAGGGGGAGTTCGGCCGTGTAGTTGCTAAATGGAATATTTATTATTATTATTATTATTATTATTATTAGGTAATTATTAATTGATCATGTATAATCAAGACCAGCCTTATATTGTCAACCACTTAGTGTAGTGACTAGCATTCTTGGAGGTCATTCCTGAGGTTCGAATCCCGGCTCTGACAAGAAATTTAATTTCTGGTCTCAGGAGTGGAACGGAGTACACTCAGCCTTGTGAGGCAAAACTGACAGGAGCTGGCTTTTGATTCATACCTCAACAATTCTGCCTAACCCAACTTCACCTAATCTAACCTAACCTAACCTAACCTATCCTAACCTAACTTCAAAGTCAAAGCAAATATGAGAGCAAATATGAGAGCACACATAATAAACTAAGTTATAACCTAACGTAACTTCACCTAACCTAACCTCACCTAACCTATCCTAACCTAACCTAACGTAACCTACCTAATTTAAAATTGCAAGCGAAAAAAATTAGCAAAAAGTATGAGAAAAAAGTGAGAGCAAATGTAATAGCACAAATAATAAACTTTGTTATAACCTAACCACCCCTAACCTAACCTAACATAACCTAACTTCAAAGTGAGAGCAAAAATGTAAGAGCAAATGTGAGAGCACACATAATAAACTAAGTTATAACCTAACCTAACTTCACTTAACCTAACCTCACCTAACCTATCCTAACCTAACCTAACGTAACCTTCCTAATTTAAAATTGCAAGCGAAAAAAAAATTTGCAAAAAGTATGAGAAAAATGTGAGAGCAAATGTAAGAGCACAGATAATAAACTTAGTTATAACCTAACCACACCTAACCTAACATAACCAAACTTCAAAGTGAGAGCAAAAATGTAATAGCAAATAAGAGAGCACAAATAATAAACTTAGTTATAACCTAACCTAACCCACAGAAACCTCATTTAAAGATTTTAGATTTTATATTTTAACATTTTAGATTTTTGATTTTCTTTCATTTTACATTTTTTAGATTTTACATTTTACATTTTTGATTTTTTGTATTTTAGATGTTATTTTTTGTAGATTTTACATTTTAAATTTAAGATTTTTTGATTTTAGATTTTACATTTTACATTTTCCGAAAAGAGTAAACTACAAGGCTACATACCTAACGTCACCAAACCTAACTTTACCAAACCTAACTTAAGCTAATCCAAAGGCTAATGCACACACACAAAGTATATAAGGGCACATGCAACTATCCTTATGCCAGTCTTATAGGCTACTGTACAATATGATCACTACCCCAACCGGTTTTTTTTTTCATTTTGTTGTTTACACATTTGTCAATTTTCCAATTTCCCATTTTTAGTTTTTTTTAATGTCAGTTTAAAGTTTTTTAATTTCATAATATGGAAACATGGAATTTGCATTTTGTTGTTTACATATTTGTCAATTTTCCAATTTCCCATTATCAGTATTTTCAAAATGTCAGTTGTTAGTTGTTCAATTTCATAATATGGAAACATGGATTTTTGCTTTTTGTTGTTTACACATTTATCAATTTCAAAATATTCCATTTACAGTTTTTAAAATGTCAGTTTAAAGTTTTTCAATTTCATGATATAGAAACATGGATCTTTTAATTTGTTGTTTACACATTTGTCAATTTACCAAATTCCCATTTACAGTTTTTAAAATTTCAGTTTAATGTTTTTTCTATTTTATTATTATGGAAACATGGATTTTCCAATTTTGTGTTTTACATGTTCATTTTGCATTAGGAGTGGGGAGAGGCGGGTAGTAATTAGAAATGTACAAGCAGTGGCCATAAAATATTTTAATTTTAAATACATGTACATTATTTACACATAATACATTTTTATATATATATTCTTTTTAATTTTGTTTTCTATTTTATTTATTTTTGATTATGAATACCATTTTTTATTTTTGTTTTTTTACTTTTGTAGTGCTATTGTTTTATTTCCTAAATTGTTTTTTTTAATGTATTTGCTAGTTGCAGGCAGAAGATTTTGATATTCATAACTTAACTCTTTAAGCATGGTCAATGATTGAGTAATGACCATAGGCATGTGTACCTATACCATCAGCATCAATCACTCTTTTATCATCACCAGGACACAAAGCAATTTTGTTTAGTCTTATAGATGATATGTCATGTTGTTTAGAAGCGATAATGTTCATGGGTATTCTTTTTACATTGTTTTTCATGACACAATCCTTATAATCTTGAAAGCTTACACAATTTTTGACAACACCTCTGCTAATACCTTTAATCTTTTTGATTTCTTTACCATTTATGTCTAAAGCGTACATTTTAGCTCTAAGTCCAACAAATGCTTTTATAATTTGTCCACAAGCCTCGTCTTTAAATTTCCCCAACGTTTTCTTGTTTGATGTAGAGTAACATATGTGATTAGTAGGATAATCTGATGTGTCCAGGTGTTCTAGGAAATCCAACTTGTCTTGATATACATCTTGGGTGTTAACCAAATAAATGAACGAGTCGGTATCCATATACATGAGTTTAAGATTGTTCATTCCATAATAGGGTAGCAGGACATCATAGTGGTGGGAATACATGAGAGTTTTTGAAATATCCAGTATACACATTCCAATATATATAGGCTTATTGAATACAATGTTACGTTTAGCCATGTGGAAAGCAGCTAGGTTAGGACCATAAATAGTTCTGTCAATAAATGTCGGCTTTGCTATTAGCTTTTCTGCCTTTTTGCTGTCAGTCACAAGACGTATGTCTATTCTTTTACGGATATTTTCCATTGTTTTTCCAAAAATGGCATTGTTGAATAATTTGTACAGATTTTTCTCAAACTCATTTTTGGCTTGTTTTCGAAGGTTGTTATTAAAATCAACGTATGCCTTTAACCAAGGTCTTTGCTTAAACTTTAACACACGATGAATTTTTATCAATTTTATTCCATGATCTAAAGCCTGTTTTAATGCCATGTAGTGAACAACATATCGCCTTCGATTTCCAAGATGAGGAATTAGTTTTTTCAGAGACGAATCCTTAGGTTGTGTACACTCTGGTAGGAAAGGTAAATCGTTGTGTAGATCATGAAAGTCAGATGGGTAATCAACATCAACGTCTAGAATGTATCCCACAGGATCGTCTTTCTTCAGTTTTTCTAGATCAACGGTATCTGGAGAAACCCACTGAAATCCACCATAAGAAAGAGAGTGACACATAGCCCACCCGTATTGGTTGTTGGCATCATCATAGGTAATAAACTGTGATGGTTTCTCAGAATCATAGGTTTCCATGTATTTATTGTTAGCTTCAGCATACCGATGAGACACCTGGCATATGCCTCCACGTATTCCAGACTCGATTAAAAGAATCTGATCGTAATCCTGTAGCAATTCCAGTTCAATGCCTGTGTAAAGGAGCATTGCCTCGAAACTTAAACCAGGCGAAGTGAAAAAGTGTGCAGCATCCACTCGGTGTGTTTCTAGTGTTTTGTTTCTAAACGTTTCAAAGCTGTATGCAAGAAGGAGTACATCTGAAGTTAGGTAGAGGTCACTATATTCCCCTAGAGTTTTAATGTTGAACTGATTCCACACATTTTTAGCATGTTCATAGTCTTCTTGACTAACATATTCTTGACTTAATTTGTTAAAGAATACCTCTTTTGGAGGTAAACACGTTTCACTTAACTTTTCCCATGAGTCAATGTAGTCATAACAAAATACCCCTTTACGAGTCATGAGCATTGCATTTTCTTTTCCAAAGTACTTGTCTGTTTCAGGGTATAATGTTAAGTTGGAAACTAAGTTTTCCAAACTACTTGGCATTAACCGAAACGTGTCCACAAATCGAAGCTTAACATTTCCAACATATTTGGTGAAAGAGATGTACTTTTCTTTGGAGTTAGGGATAACGTCCACTCTTTCAGTAGTACACCCCAATTGCTTTACAATGAAATTTGCGTCGTAGCCACTCATATTATGTAGAAATACAGGAACGGGGTTACGTGTTTTACACCTCAAATTACAGTTATTGTGAGCACTTCCACGGTATTCCCCTGTAATATGACAATGGTCTCGAACTTTCCAGTCCTCTTTGGTAAATGGTTTATGACACAAATAACAGGTTTCAGAAGATTGGAACTCTGCTTCTTGGTGCTCAGTTAAAGCTTTTGGAACATTTAAGCTGTAAAGACGATCAATTTCATTTGCTATTGAGATCAAACAGTCCATAAACTTTTCTGCAGCGTCAGGTCCACGATAAATAATAGGTTGGCTCGGAAGGTTTGTCTTTATGTGTTCCACAGCTGGTGAGGGTTTAACATATATACCAAAGCTCATAGGAACATGACTCTGGTATGGCACTGTATAACTTGCCTCAGGATTAGGTAGACATGTTTGATAGGGTAACAGTATACTTTCAAAATCTGCATAGATAACGTAAGGTATTCTAAGCATTTTTTCCACATTTACGAATTTCACAATTGGGTATTTAATAGGCATTTCAACCCTAGCAATGTCATGCTGGACACACAAAGCTCTATGTTCTTTTAATTTTTCCATTCCTTGTTGCCCATATTGATTATCAAAGTGAGTAAAACACCGTTTACACGTATATATCTTATGTCCATGGCGGGTAATCTGATGTCCTACTAGTTTATCAAAATCTTTGATAAAGACGTAGTGGTTCTGGCCGGATAAAGAACTTAGCAGAAGGAGGTCGCGATGGTCTTGCAGCTCTTGATCCACAACCTTTAGAGGGAACAATTTGTTGTCTTGTTCCAATCCAAATACATTAATGGATATATCGTTGGCTTTTTCAAATTTGGGAATGTCAGCTAGCGATGTAGGAAATGATATTACTGAAAAATCATACTTGTTTTCCAGATCCTTGTATTTACTAACGCGTTTAGCTTCAGTTTTAACCAGTTTTGCTAAAATGGCATACATAAAACACCTCTCGTCCTTAAAGTTTTGAGGATTAATGCAGGCTTTTCTTGCTTGTATAGCTGCTGGTAATGGAATATATGTGCTGCCACGCAAGGGATTGTACTTATTTATTTTCAATCGTACTCCTTCCACTGCTAACAAAGCCCAATTACTGCCTTTTAGCTCAGATTCTTCCATTTCCGTAGTTAACTTTGTAAATTGTGTTTTCAAGAAACTACTCAAGTCTGTTTCCAAAAATAGGGACTGATTTCGTGTTTTAAAAGCACGATCTGTAATTTCATTGGTAGATGTATGAATGAATCTACATCCAGCCACTAGATTAACTTTGATCGACTTGTGCATTGCTAGTTCTTTCTGCATAGCTTGTATTATTTGCTGTTTGGACTCTTTAAGGTATGAATTTAAATCCCTACACGTATCACAACGTATGAAATAGGATTTAAGACGACCTTCAAAAGATGTCTCATATTCAATAAGTCCATTTTGGTCAGGGACCAATGACAGTAGGTAATGTTTTGTAGGCTCTGCTTTTTGTCTTTAGCTGCCGACACAACATTACAACATTCTTCATGCCGACGTCCGTTGTACACATTGTTGAATGTACTACCACACGATACTTCATGTCGCTTCCTATGATAGTCTCGAAGAAAAGTCTTCCCACACTCTTTACACATATAGCTAGGAATGGGTTCTTCCATTATGAATGTTGATTTCTGCAAACAGCTGCTTACTGCGTATCACAGGGCTAGAGGTTAGTCAGTGAGACGGTCTTTCACAATGTGAACACCGTGAGAGGTAGTAGTCAACTGGTGATATTCTTGTTAAGGGTCCTCTAATATACCCCTAGTCTAGACCAACAGCTCTTTACAGTGTATGACAAGGCTGTAGACTGGACAGTGAGACGGTCTTTCACGATGTGAACACTGTATTAAGTAGTAGTCAACTGATTATATACTTGCTAAGGGTTATCTAATATACAATAGTCAAGACCAACAGCTACTTACTGTGTAGTACAAGGCTGTACAATAGTTGTTTTGACAGTCTTTCACGATGTGGTCACTGTGAGTGGTGGTAGTCAACTGATGATATTCTTGTTAAGGGTCCTCTAATGTACCCCTGGTTAAGGGTAACAGCTGCTCACTGCTTATGACAGGGCTAAAGACTGGTTGCTTCAACGGTCTTTCACAATGTAAACACTGCGACAGGTAGTAGTCAACTGAAAATATTCTTATAGCCTACTCAAGGTTATCAGGTACTTACTGCATATCAAAAGGCTGTACACTCATGTGTTAGACAGTCTTTTTTTTTGCTAAAAGACCCTCTATATTCCCTACAAAAGGCTATACATGTTAGTTCTAAACACTTAGTGGTTAATTGTATAATAAATTTTTGTACAAAGCATATACGAGCACGTTTTCACTCGGTAAAACTTTACCAAATAGTCAAATGCGACACGCAAAGTATGTTGCCGCTATCTAGCGGTGACTATGAGAACTACTTGACCGACCAGCATGCTACCTAGCGCTCCATTTCAACACTCGCTCACTGAACGACCAGCATGCTATCTAGCGGTCGATAGCAATACTCTTCAACTACCAGCCTGCTATCTATCGGTCAATATGACAACTCACTCAACTACCAACATGCTACATGGCTTTTTTGGTCAGTTTTTTGTTGGCTTTTGTTGGCTTTTGTTGGCTTTTTTGTTGGCTTTTGTTGGCTTTTGTATTAGCTCTTTCATATTTGCTCTTGCTTGTGGGGGGCTTATTATTTGGTCTTGGAAAGTATGTCAGTCCTTTTTTATGGCTGCAAAATGCTTACAGCCATGTTTGTAAGCAGCAACAACAACAACAACACACAAAATTCCAAAAAATCCAAAGTACTCTAAGGTTTATCAATGACTCTCAACTCTTACACTTACATCTATCCCATGCATAGTCAAAAAATTGGTGTATTTTTTAAAATTTTCTAAAAATATTTGGAAAGTAGGCTATGTCATTAATCTAAAAATCCTGAAAAGACATATGTTAACTCCAACACCTACCTCTATACCACTCTCAGTCCAAAAATAGTGTATTTTTCAAATTTTCCAAAACATATTTCCGAAATGGGTTATATTTCCAAAATTAAAAAGTTTACAAAAACATTTGTTTGACATAAACGAATGGCCTTTGTCCCCTCTACCGTCGTACCAAGCCCCAGGTCTCTAAGACAACAAACATAAAAAATTGAAAATGGGCTTATATTTCTAAAATTAGGAATTTTACAAAAACGTTTGTCTGACGTAAATCAGTGGTCTTTACACCCTCTACCTGTAAACCAAGTCTCAGGTTTCTAGAACAACAAAAATAAAATTTTGATAATAGGCTATATTTCCAAAATTAGAAATTTTACAAAAACGTTTGTCTGACGTAAATCAATGGTCTTTACCCCCTCTATTCCAACACCAAGTCTCAGGTCTCTAGTCAACAAAAATAAAATTTTGATAATAGGCTATATTTCCAAAATTAGAAATTTTACAAAAACGTTTGTCTGACGTAAATCAATGGTCTTTACCCCCTCTATTCCAACACCAAGTCTCAGGTCTCTAGGTCAACAAAAATAAAATTTAAAAAAATGGGCAATATTTCCAAAATTAGGATTTCTACAAAAAAGTTTGTCTAACATAAATGAAAGGTCCCTACGCCCTCTACCAGTAAACCAAGTTTCAGGTCTGTATGACTAAAATGAAAAAAGTTCAATTGGGAAAGTAGGCGATTTTTCATAAGACCAAACATTCTAAAAAGTGTTCTATGGGCTTAAAATAATGACCCCTATGTCCTATATTTTTTATAATAAAACGTTTTTATTTTTAACATTTTTTGAAAAAAGTTCAATTTTGAAATTTTTATATTTTGGAAAAGAGGAACTCTACAAAAAGGTTTGTATGACATAAATCAATGGCCCTGACCCCATTTACCACAAAAATAAATTTCAAATCGCTAGGACAAAAAATAACAGTAGTGGAGTAAGGCGGTTTCTGCTTAGTAGTGCTTAGTAGTGGTAAGAAGTGGGTTCTTAAGTGAGTTGGAAACCGCCAAAAATAAAAAAAATAAAAAATATAGGACATAGGGGTCATTATTTTAAGCCCATAGAACACTTTTTAGAATGTTTGGTTTTATGAAAAATCGCCTACTTTCCCAATTGAACTTTTTTCATTTTAGTCATACAGACCTGAAACTTGGTTTACTGATAGAGGGCGTAGGGACCTTTCATTTATGTTAGACAAACTTTTTTGTAGAAATCCTAATTTTGGAAATATTGCCCAGTTTTTTAAATTTTATTTTTGTTGACCTAGAGACCTGAGACTTGGTGTTGGAATAGAGGGGGTAAAGACCATTGATTTACGTCAGACAAACGTTTTTGTAAAATTTCTAATTTTGGAAATATAGCCTATTATCAAAATTTTATTTTTGTTGACTAGAGACCTGAGACTTGGTGTTGGAATAGAGGGGGTAAAGACCATTGATTTACGTCAGACAAACGTTTTTGTAAAATTTCTAATTTTGGAAATATAGCCTATTATCAAAATTTTATTTTTGTTGTTCTAGAGACCTGAGACTTGGTTTACATGTAGAGGGTGTAAAGACCACTGATTTACGTCAGACAAACGTTTTTGTAAAATTCCTAATTTTAGAAATATAAGCCCATTTTCAAATTTTTATGTTTGTTGTCTTAGAGACCTGGGGCTTGGTACGACGGTAGAGGGGACAAAGGCCATTCGTTTATGTCAAACAAATGTTTTTGTAAACTTTTTAATTTTGGAAATATAACCCATTTCGGAAATATGTTTTGGAAAATTTGAAAAATACACTATTTTTGGACTGAGAGTGGTATAGAGGTAGGTGTTGGAGTTAACATATGTCTTTTCAGGATTTTTAGATTAATGACATAGCCTACTTTCCAAATATTTTTTGAAAATTTTGAAAAATACACCAATTTTTTGACTATGCATGGGATAGAGGTAAGTGTAAGAGTTGAGAGTCATTGATAAACCTTAGAGTACTTTGGATTTTTTGGAATTTTGTGTGTTGTTGTTGTTGTTGCTGCTTACAAACATGGCTGTAAGCATTTTGCAGCCATAAAAAAGGACTGACATACTTTCCAAGACCAAATAATAAGCCCCCCACAAGCAAGAGCAAATATGAAAGAGCTAATACAAAAGCCAACAAAAGCCAACAAAAAAGCCAACAAAAGCCAACAAAAGCCAACAAAAAACTGACCAAAAAAGCCATGTAGCATGTTGGTAGTTGAGTGAGTTGTCATATTGACCGATAGATAGCAGGCTGGTAGTTGAAGAGTATTGCTATCGACCGCTAGATAGCATGCTGGTCGTTCAGTGAGCGAGTGTTGAAATGGAGCGCTAGGTAGCATGCTGGTCGGTCAAGTAGTTCTCATAGTCACCGCTAGATAGCGGCAACATACTTTGCGTGTCGCATTTGACTATTTGGTAAAGTTTTACCGAGTGAAAACGTGCTCGTATATGCTTTGTACAAAAATTTATTATACAATTAACCACTAAGTGTTTAGAACTAACATGTATAGCCTTTTGTAGGGAATATAGAGGGTCTTTTAGCAAAAAAAAAGACTGTCTAACACATGAGTGTACAGCCTTTTGATATGCAGTAAGTACCTGATAACCTTGAGTAGGCTATAAGAATATTTTCAGTTGACTACTACCTGTCGCAGTGTTTACATTGTGAAAGACCGTTGAAGCAACCAGTCTTTAGCCCTGTCATAAGCAGTGAGCAGCTGTTACCCTTAACCAGGGGTACATTAGAGGACCCTTAACAAGAATATCATCAGTTGACTACCACCACTCACAGTGACCACATCGTGAAAGACTGTCAAAACAACTATTGTACAGCCTTGTACTACACAGTAAGTAGCTGTTGGTCTTGACTATTGTATATTAGATAACCCTTAGCAAGTATATAATCAGTTGACTACTACTTAATACAGTGTTCACATCGTGAAAGACCGTCTCACTGTCCAGTCTACAGCCTTGTCATACACTGTAAAGAGCTGTTGGTCTAGACTAGGGGTATATTAGAGGACCCTTAACAAGAATATCACCAGTTGACTACTACCTCTCACGGTGTTCACATTGTGAAAGACCGTCTCACTGACTAACCTCTAGCCCTGTGATACGCAGTAAGCAGCTGTTTGCAGAAATCAACATTCATAATGGAAGAACCCATTCCTAGCTATATGTGTAAAGAGTGTGGGAAGACTTTTCTTCGAGACTATCATAGGAAGCGACATGAAGTATCGTGTGGTAGTACATTCAACAATGTGTACAACGGACGTCGGCATGAAGAATGTTGTAATGTTGTGTCGGCAGCTAAAGACAAAAAGCAGAGCCTACAAAACATTACCTACTGTCATTGGTCCCTGACCAAAATGGACTTATTGAATATGAGACATCTTTTGAAGGTCGTCTTAAATCCTATTTCATACGTTGTGATACGTGTAGGGATTTAAATTCATACCTTAAAGAGTCCAAACAGCAAATAATACAAGCTATGCAGAAAGAACTAGCAATGCACAAGTCGATCAAAGTTAATCTAGTGGCTGAATGTAGATTCATTCATACATCTACCAATGAAATTACAGATCGTGCTTTTAAAACACGAAATCAGTCCCTATTTTTGGAAACAGACTTGAGTAGTTTCTTGAAAACACAATTTACAAAGTTAACTACGGAAATGGAAGAATCTGAGCTAAAAGGCAGTAATTGGGCTTTGTTAGCAGTGGAAGGAGTACGATTGAAAATAAATAAGTACAATCCCTTGCGTGGCAGCACATATATTCCATTACCAGCAGCTATACAAGCAAGAAAAGCCTGCATTAATCCTCAAAACTTTAAGGACGAGAGGTGTTTTATGTATGCCATTTTAGCAAAACTGGTTAAAACTGAAGCTAAACGCGTTAGTAAATACAAGGATCTGGAAAACAAGTATGATTTTTCAGTAATATCATTTCCTACATCGCTAGCTGACATTCCCAAATTTGAAAAAGCCAACGATATATCCATTAATGTATTTGGATTGGAACAAGACAACAAATTGTTCCCTCTAAAGGTTGTGGATCAAGAGCTGCAAGACCATCGCGACCTCCTTCTGCTAAGTTCTTTATCCGGCCAGAACCACTACGTCTTTATCAAAGATTTTGATAAACTAGTAGGACATCAGATTACCCGCCATGGACATAAGATATATACGTGTAAACGGTGTTTTACTCACTTTGATAATCAATATGGGCAACAAGGAATGGAAAAATTAAAGGAACATAGAGCTTTGTGTGTCCAGCATGACATTGCTAGGGTTGAAATGCCTATTAAATACCCAATTGTGAAATTCGTAAATGTGGAAAAAATGCTTAGAATACCTTACGTTATCTATGCAGATTTTGAAAGTATACTGTTACCCTATCAAACATGTCTACCTAATCCTGAGGCAAGTTATACAGTGCCATACCAGAGTCATGTTCCTATGAGCTTTGGTATATATGTTAAACCCTCACCAGCTGTGGAACACATAAAGACAAACCTTCCGAGCCAACCTATTATTTATCGTGGACCTGACGCTGCAGAAAAGTTTATGGACTGTTTGATCTCAATAGCAAATGAAATTGATCGTCTTTACAGCTTAAATGTTCCAAAAGCTTTAACTGAGCACCAAGAAGCAGAGTTCCAATCTTCTGAAACCTGTTATTTGTGTCATAAACCATTTACCAAAGAGGACTGGAAAGTTCGAGACCATTGTCATATTACAGGGGAATACCGTGGAAGTGCTCACAATAACTGTAATTTGAGGTGTAAAACACGTAACCCCGTTCCTGTATTTCTACATAATATGAGTGGCTACGACGCAAATTTCATTGTAAAGCAATTGGGGTGTACTACTGAAAGAGTGGACGTTATCCCTAACTCCAAAGAAAAGTACATCTCTTTCACCAAATATGTTGGAAATGTTAAGCTTCGATTTGTGGACACGTTTCGGTTAATGCCAAGTAGTTTGGAAAACTTAGTTTCCAACTTAACATTATACCCTGAAACAGACAAGTACTTTGGAAAAGAAAATGCAATGCTCATGACTCGTAAAGGGGTATTTTGTTATGACTACATTGACTCATGGGAAAAGTTAAGTGAAACGTGTTTACCTCCAAAAGAGGTATTCTTTAACAAATTAAGTCAAGAATATGTTAGTCAAGAAGACTATGAACATGCTAAAAATGTGTGGAATCAGTTCAACATTAAAACTCTAGGGGAATATAGAGACCTCTACCTAACTTCAGATGTACTCCTTCTTGCATACAGCTTTGAAACGTTTAGAAACAAAACACTAGAAACACACCGAGTGGATGCTGCACACTTTTTCACTTCGCCTGGTTTAAGTTTCGAGGCAATGCTCCTTTACACAGGCATTGAACTGGAATTGCTACAGGATTACGATCAGATTCTTTTAATCGAGTCTGGAATACGTGGAGGCATATGCCAGGTGTCTCATCGGTATGCTGAAGCTAACAATAAATACATGGAAACCTATGATTCTGAGAAACCATCACAGTTTATTACCTATGATGATGCCAACAACCAATACGGGTGGGCTATGTGTCACTCTCTTTCTTATGGTGGATTTCAGTGGGTTTCTCCAGATACCGTTGATCTAGAAAAACTGAAGAAAGACGATCCTGTGGGATACATTCTAGACGTTGATGTTGATTACCCATCTGACTTTCATGATCTACACAACGATTTACCTTTCCTACCAGAGTGTACACAACCTAAGGATTCGTCTCTGAAAAAACTAATTCCTCATCTTGGAAATCGAAGGCGATATGTTGTTCACTACATGGCATTAAAACAGGCTTTAGATCATGGAATAAAATTGATAAAAATTCATCGTGTGTTAAAGTTTAAGCAAAGACCTTGGTTAAAGGCATACGTTGATTTTAATAACAACCTTCGAAAACAAGCCAAAAATGAGTTTGAGAAAAATCTGTACAAATTATTCAACAATGCCATTTTTGGAAAAACAATGGAAAATATCCGTAAAAGAATAGACATACGTCTTGTGACTGACAGCAAAAAGGCAGAAAAGCTAATAGCAAAGCCGACATTTATTGACAGAACTATTTATGGTCCTAACCTAGCTGCTTTCCACATGGCTAAACGTAACATTGTATTCAATAAGCCTATATATATTGGAATGTGTATACTGGATATTTCAAAAACTCTCATGTATTCCCACCACTATGATGTCCTGCTACCCTATTATGGAATGAACAATCTTAAACTCATGTATATGGATACCGACTCGTTCATTTATTTGGTTAACACCCAAGATGTATATCAAGACAAGTTGGATTTCCTAGAACACCTGGACACATCAGATTATCCTACTAATCACATATGTTACTCTACATCAAACAAGAAAACGTTGGGGAAATTTAAAGACGAGGCTTGTGGACAAATTATAAAAGCATTTGTTGGACTTAGAGCTAAAATGTACGCTTTAGACATAAATGGTAAAGAAATCAAAAAGATTAAAGGTATTAGCAGAGGTGTTGTCAAAAATTGTGTAAGCTTTCAAGATTATAAGGATTGTGTCATGAAAAACAATGTAAAAAGAATACCCATGAACATTATCGCTTCTAAACAACATGACATATCATCTATAAGACTAAACAAAATTGCTTTGTGTCCTGGTGATGATAAAAGAGTGATTGATGCTGATGGTATAGGTACACATGCCTATGGTCATTACTCAATCATTGACCATGCTTAAAGAGTTAAGTTATGAATATCAAAATCTTCTGCCTGCAACTAGCAAATACATAAAACAAAACAATTTAGGAAATAAAACAATAGCACTACAAAAGTAAAAAAACAAAAATAAAAAATGGTATTCATAATCAAAAATAAATAAAATAGAAAACAAAATAAAAAAGAATATATATATAAAAATGTATTATGTGTAAATAATGTACATGTATTTAAAATTAAAATATTTTATGGCCACTGCTTGTACATTTCTAATTACTACCCGCCTCTCCCCACTCCTAATGCAAAATGAACATGTAAAACACAAATTGGAAAATCCATGTTTCCATAATAATAAAATAGAAAAAACATTAAACTGAAATTTTAAAAACTGTAAATGGGAATTTGGTAAATTGACAAATGTGTAAACAACAAATTAAAAGATCCATGTTTCTATATCATGAAATTGAAAAACTTTAAACTGACATTTTAAAAACTGTAAATGGAATATTTTGAAATTGATAAATGTGTAAACAACAAACAGCAAAAATCCATGTTTCCATATTATGAAATTGAACAACTAACAACTGACATTTTGAAAATACTGATAATGGGAAATTGGAAAATTGACAAATATGTAAACAACAAAATGCAAATTCCATGTTTCCATATTATGAAATTAAAAAACTTTAAACTGACATTAAAAAAAACTAAAAATGGGAAATTGGAAAATTGACAAATGTGTAAACAACAAAATGAAAAAAAAAACGGTTGGGGTAGAGATCATGTTGTACAGTAGCCTATAAGACTGGCATAAGGATAGTTGCATGTGCCCTTATATACTTTGTGTGTGTGCATTAGCCTTTGGATTAGCTTAAGTTAGGTTTGGTAAAGTTAGGTTTGGTGACGTTAGGTATGTAGCCTTGTAGTTTACTCTTTTCGGAAAATGTAAAATGTAAAATCTAAAATCAAAAAATCTTAAATTTAAAATGTAAAATCTACAAAAAATAACATCTAAAATACAAAAAATCAAAAATGTAAAATGTAAAATCTAAAAAATGTAAAATGAAAAAATCAAAAATCTAAAATGTTAAAATATAAAATCTAAAATCTTTAAATGAGGTTTCTGTGGGTTAGGTTAGGTTATAACTAAGTTTATTATTTGTGCTCTCTTATTTGCTCTTACATTTTTGCTCTCACTTTGAAGTTTGGTTAAGTTAGGTTAGGTTGTGGTTAGGTTATAACTAAGTTTATTATTTGTGCTCTTACATTTGCTCTCACTTTTTTCTCATACTTTTTGCAAATTTTTTTTTCGCTTGCAATTTTAAATTAGGAAGGTTACGTTAGGTTAGGTTAGGATAGGTTAGGTGAGGTTAGGTTAAGTGAAGTTAGGTTAGGTTATAACTTAGTTTATTATGTGTGCTCTCACATTTGCTCTTACATTTTTGCTCTCACTTTGAAGTTAGGTTATGTTAGGTTAGGTTAGGTTAGGTTAGGGGTGGTTAGGTTATAACAAAGTTTATTATTTGTGCTATTACATTTGCTCTCACTTTTTTCTCATACTTTTTGCTAAATTTTTTCGCTTGCAATTTTAAATTAGGTAGGTTACGTTAGGTTAGGTTAGGATAGGTTAGGTGAGGTTAGGTTAGGTGAAGTTACGTTAGGTTATAACTTAGTTTATTATGTGTGCTCTCATATTTGCTCTCATATTTGCTTTGACTTTGAAGTTAGGTTAGGATAGGTTAGGTTAGGTTAGGTTAGATTAGGTGAAGTTGGGTTAGGCAGAATTGTTGAGGTATGAATCAAAAGCCAGCTCCTGTCAGTTTTGCCTCACAAGGCTGAGTGTACTCCGTTCCACTCCTGAGACCAGAAATTAAATTTCTTGTCAGAGCCGGGATTCGAACCTCAGGAATGACCTCCAAGAATGCTAGTCACTACACTAAGTGGTTGACAATATAAGGCTGGTCTTGATTATACATGATCAATTAATAATTACCTAATAATAATAATAATAATAATAAATATTCCATTTAGCAACTACACGGCCGAACTCCCCCTGTGACATCATTCATGGTCTCAGGACATGGCGGCCATCTTGCCCATTAGCCCCTGCCCCAGCTCTGACTGACCCCTCCATAAGAATAACATAGAGTGATTGCGCGTGGCGGCCATCTTGCCCATTAGCCCCTGCCCCAGCTTCGGCTTATATTACCTACTTGAGAGGGTCCTTGTGCAGCATGTCTCTGAGTGGTCTGTCTCTGGTGGACAAATCGGGGATGAACGAACTGTAGTAGGTTGCTTTACCAAGAAACAGTTAGAGTTCTTCTGGTGTAGTTGGTTTCGGTGAATCACGTACAGCTCGGATGTGTGCATCCGACTTGTGGATGCCTGACGCATCGATTTTGTGGCCAAGGGCTTCCAGAGAAGTTTGAGCGAAAACGCATTTGGCTCGGTTGAGCTTGAGGTTGTGTTGCCGAAACCGTTCCAGAGTGGTGCTGAGGGCCTGCATCAGATTTTCAAAGCTATCACCAGAAACTATACTGTCATCGAAAAAACTTACGACGTTTGGGAGACCATGCAGGCTGTGTCCATTTGCCGCTGCCAGATAGCGGGGATGTTAGCTGCTCCATATACTGCTCGCGTTGGGCGGATCAGACCGTGAGTTGGCGTGTTAAGCGTGAGAGCATGGCTGAACTCATCGTCGACCTCAAGATGAGTGTACGCGTCGGAGATATCCAGATGGCAGAAGAGAGTGGCACCGCGCATTCGGTTGAACAGATGTTCCACCTTGGGAATCGGATGTTCTTCGATGATGATCCGCGGGTTGAGAGTAGGCTAGTAGATGCCTGTGATCCTCAGTTTGCCGTTCTTCTTGACGACGACGTGCGTTATCGATGCCCACTCAGAGTAGTCCACTCTTTTGTAGAAGCCAGATGCAATTTTCTTGTCGATTTCCTTGGCATAGGCATCGCGGAGGGCAACTGGTACGTCTCACTTCAGGTGCATCTTCGCTGGGGGACCTGAGATCTTCCCGGGGGTGTCGCTGAACTCATCCTGGTAGCGAGATAGAATGTTGTCGAGCTGCTTCTGTTGTTCCAAGGTCAGAGCCTGCTTGTCTGAGAGCTTGTGGATTGGGTCGGGTTTTGCGAAGAGGTGACCAAAGTCGACCTCCCGTACGAAGTTACGATCGTTTCTCTGCAACAGAAAACCTGGTTTGATCATACTTAGCTTTGATTTGCTCAGGGTTGAGCAGGGGGCGCCGGGGTCGAGTTCCATTTTGACGGTGGTTCCCTCTATGTTAACATCAACCAGTGGCTTAGGTGCTGCGTTGACGATCCGATGACCTGGATTTTGCTGAGGTAGTCCACAACGTCGAGGTTTTCTGCTGGAAGCTCTTCTTCGGTCACATGGTTTGTTGTTCGATGTTTCCTCGATTTCGATCGGCAAACTTTTCTGATGTGACCTTCTTGGCACACTTCAGGCACTCTGCGTTCAGGAACCTACACTGACTACGAGGGTGAGCTTCACCGCCGCTGCACATGTTGATTGGTTGTCCTGGGATGCACTCTGGTTTACCTGGTGTGGCCATTGGTGCTGTCTGGTTAGGTTGTAAGACCCTTGACTTCGATGAGCTGACTTGCTGCGTGGCGGCTGCTGGTTGATGTTCTTCCTGGACAGAGGCTTCTCGTATCCAATCCGATTGGTTGATTCAGACTTAGCGGCAGCTGTTTTGACCTCGTCGGTGATAATGCGAGTAGCTTCGAGTGCGTGCGCGATTTCATATGCTGCGGTGAAGTTCTCTGGTTGTTTTGCAATAATCTCGTCGCACATTTCTCGTGATTCCAAACCTGCGAGCATTTGTTCAATTAACATGCGATCAAGAAAAGTGCCATACTCACAAAACGTTGCAACCTGCCGCAGTCTTAAGGTGAAGCTAGCGATGGTTTCTCCTTGCTTCTGCATTACACTGCGAAATTTGTTGCTCTCAGCAAACTTGTTGCGTGCGGCGTCACTCGGTTTCACAACGTTATTTATCTTATCCCACTTCTGGCACCACTGTTATATCGTGGGAGATACAAGATAAATAACATACACTTGTTAATATAACACAACGGTTTATTAAACACTAGTCGATACACAACGATACACAATGTGAACTAACTTGAGCGGAACTACCGTCTACAGTCCGCGGGTGCATATATACATAGTAGCTGGAAAGTTCCAGAATCGAATGTTCCAGATTGGAATGTTCTGGGCATAGTGACTAGAATGTTCGTGTTAACTCAAGTAGCCTAAATACACAACACTGACTCGAATGTTCATGTTAACATAGCACTTTCTAGAATGTTCATGTAAATACATAACAAATACAATCAAATTTCCCACCTACTGCTTGGTGCAAAATATTGTAATAAAAATTGGATAATCGTAATTTCATGTAGATTCTATTAAAATGACGCATAATGTTATGATAAATATTGTTTAAATCGATAATCTGGTAGCAAAAGTAATTGCCGGGACTGGGTTTGAACCTGAGACCTCATGATTCGCAGAACAAGACGCTATCATCGCAGTTATTACAACCACAGATATATAGAGTACAAGGAGTTTACTTATTTTCACCTACCGCCATTAAAGGCTAGCCCAGTTCCCGTATAAACACATCGATATATATTATATTGATAACTGCATTACCGCAAAGTGGGTTTATCTGAATAGCCATTGTGCAGAAACATGATACTGGCATTGCCGACTAGTTACAATGTTTCATATTAAAACATATAATCATTTAAATACTGATACAAAGACTTTGACCATGTGGTTTGTGTTTCAATCAGTTGACACCAGAGTTCGCATAACTTTGCATTACAATCAAATTTCCCAACTCCTGCTTGGTGCAAAATAGTTTAATAAAAATTAGATAAATCGTAATTTCAAGTTGATTCTGTTAAAATGGCGCATAATGTTATGATAAATATCGTAGAAATCGATAATCTGGTTGCAAAAATAAAGCCGGGACTGGGGTACGAACCGGACACCTCGTGATTCGCAGACCAAGACGCTATTATCGCAGCTATTACAACCTCAGATATTTAGAGTACAAGACAGTTGCTTATTTTTACGTAGCGCCATGAAAGGCTAGCCCAGTTCCCGTATAAACACATCGATATATATATATATATATATATATATATATATTATATTGATAACTGCATTACCGCAATGTGGGTTAGTATCTGAATAGCCATTGTGCAGAAACATAATACCGGCAATGCCGACTAGTTACAGTGTTTCATATTAAAGCATACCGTCATTTAAATACTAATACGAGGACTTTGACCATGTGCTTTGTGTTTCAATCAGTTGACACCAGAGTTCGCATAACTTTGCATTGCAAAACACATTATTCTGGGAGTGGTGTAACCGTTCATTCTCACTATACCGGGGTTGTGGTTGATTATACTCAAAAGGGACATTTCATTTCAACAACTGGGCAGACATATAGCATACATACCCGACACATGCGATGGTCATTCCTCTATTAACCGTCAATCACTCAGATCTCCATCAATTAAAACATAAAGGAACCTGCACCTCACCATAGGAACACAGGTACTCATTTAATTCATCAATAATTCCCACTATACAACTTTTTCTTTATATATAAGCAATCCACTTCTATAATTCAAACCCAACACACTTCTTTTTCTCATCTAACCCTCACAACAGATACTAACATGCATTGCTACAATCTCCATAGATAATACGGACAGATACTCTAATACAAAATCATCCAGTATGGACTCCTAACAAAAAATAGTCAAAGATATATATAAAAACAAAATAGCATCTAAAAAAAGGAACATATAAAAGAAACTTCATTGGCAAGGCCACCTGCCATGCCACACAGAGATGCAAACAGCACTCTCAGAAAGCACCACTTTCTTACCTAACAAACCCAAAAGAGCTGAGCCTTGCAATCAGAATGGTTGCAATCGCCCCTCTATGTGATTCTCACGTGAGAAGCACGTGAGGATCACATACATTAAAATACACAAAAGAAAATAATACATTTTCTCCTCCTGCCTCCACGTCTGCTTCGTCATCTGTAATTCTTGCGTCTCCCACGCCTTCCTCCTCGTCGTCTTCTACGAAGCCTCCTGCCTCCCCGTCTCCTGTATTCCAAACCTCTCTTTTTCTTCTTCCTTAGGTCTGTCTCCTGTGATTCAGTATCATATTTTTCTTTCTTTTTCTTCTCTTGGTCTGTCTCCTCTGATTCAGTATCATATTTTCCTTTCGTCTTCTTCTTCCTTTGGTATGATCCTTCACTCTCTTATCTTCCTTTACCTAACATCTCATCTTCTTCCTACTCCTTCTCTTTGCATTCCAACTCATTCTTTTATCTATTCTCCTGGTCCTCTTTGTCTTCATTCTCAACCACTTCTCTCTTCTTCCTTTCCACATGTTCCACCTCTTCCTCGTCTGTCTTGTCTTACTCAACAGTTCCTTTCTCTTCTTCCACTTTGTTTTCCACTGTCTCTTCTTCACCTTATCTTCTTCTAGTATGTTGTCTTCTCCATGGCTCACTCTTACACTTTCATCCTCATCT
Source organism: Meconema thalassinum (assembly GCA_946902985.2). Classification (NCBI taxonomy): domain Eukaryota; kingdom Metazoa; phylum Arthropoda; class Insecta; order Orthoptera; family Tettigoniidae; genus Meconema; species Meconema thalassinum. The sequence continues at coordinate 1,764,359,930 of OX336388.2, forward strand.
TTAGCCTCTTTTTCTTGATTGCTACTGTCTTCATTACCAACCTCATCTGATTCTCCTTTCTTTTCTTCAATTTCTCCCATATCTTTTGCTTTCTCACGCTCTTCTGTTTCACCTTCTCCCTTATCCGTTTCTCCTTTCTCTTCAGTTTCTTCCATTTCACCTTCTCCGTTATCCGCTTCTCCTTTCTCTTGTACCTTTTCCTTTCTTTCACCTGCCTCCTCTCCTTGAGTTTCTTTCATATCACCTGCTTACTAACGCCCCCCACATCTCGGATAATCTTCTTGTTCCTTAATCTCACTTATCTCCTTCACTTCCTCATTTATAGACTCTTTCCACTGTTTCACAGACTTATATAATTATAGACTCTTCCATCTCTGTAAACTTGCTAAGCAACATTAGTAGCATATCCCGATCCAGATCTTCAGCCATTTCTTTCATTAGTAGCATATCCCGATTCAGATCTTCAGCCATTTCTTTTTCTACTTTCATTGTACTCACGTTATGTTACTCATATTTCATCTTAGTCACTATATTTCTTCATTTCTGTGTTCGTTCTCATGTCCCTCTTTCGAGCCTCACGTTGGTGCGTCATAATGTAACCGTTCATTCTCACTATACCGGGGTTGTGGTTGATTATACTCAAAAGGGACATTTCATTTCAACAACTGGGCAGACATATAGCACACATACCCGATACATGCGATGGACATTCCTCTATTAACCGCCAATCACTCAGATCTCCATCAATTAAAACATAAAGGAACCTGCACCTCACCATAAAACACAGGTACTCATTTAATTCATCAATAATTCCCACTATACAGCTTTTTCTTTATATATAAGCAATCCACTTTTATAATTCAAACCCAACACACTTCTTTTTCTCATCCAACCCTCACAACAGATACTAACATGCCTTGCTACAATCTCCATAGATAATACGGACAGATACTCTAATACAAAATCATCCAGTATGGACTCCTAACAAAAAATAGTCAAAGATATATATAAAAACAAAATAGCATCTAAAAAAGGGAACATATAAAAGAAACTTCATTGGCAAGGCCACCTGCCATGCCACACAGAGATGCAAACAGCACTCTGAGAAAGCACCACTTTCTTACCTAACAAACCCAAAAGAGCTGAGCCTTGCAATCAGAATGGTTGCAGTGGATGCCCATAACTTTTATCCAGAGATTGAAAAACAGACCCTTAATAAATCATTATTGTTTTCAGCAAATGTGATACAATGAATATTCTCACACCAAAGAACGACAACTTGAAGATGATTTATTGTAGGAATAGCTGTAATGGGGCCTCCAAACATTGAAGTAAACCGTATGCGATAGTACGTCGTGGTACCAATCTGCGCCACTGAACGCGCTCATTGTTTCCTGTAACACTTTTCCGTCAATCCCACTTCCGTTCCTTCTTTCAAAATCACTCCCACAAAAATATCCACCCCCGGCACTAAAAGCCATACGCTAAATAAATCCAGCAACCGAGCGGAAAGATGTTACACATGAAAAAGTTACTTTTGGACTTGGTCCACTTTTGCACTGAACCACTCAAATATTGTAAATGTCGTCGTAGCACAATTACTCGTCCAGAATTTCAGTTTTGTGCAATTTCTTCCCTATTAGTTTTAATATATAAGAGTGTTATTATTATGAATAATCTTTACAATGCCATAAATATCCTTGATCCATTAATAGCCTAAGTGTTGTATGACGCTATCTAGTGAGAATAAGAGGAATTGCTTGTGTACTGGTTCCAGCACTGCTGCGTGAGCGCCGTATTTCTCTGTCGACCTACGAGTGGTGGAAGTCGGTCATCAGGAAAGTATGCGTTCTTGGCATGGTCGGATAAGTAGACAATATCATGAACAGACAGGATATCAGAGAAGAGAGATGAATCTCATTGTAATATAATTTATGTTCCAGCATAGAAGACTGAAATTATTCTGTCTTAGATCCCTCGATGGCAAAGAAGTGCAGTTTCGAACATTGGTAACCACTAGCATACCTCTCCAGGTCCCATCATGTCCTATCCCTTTCTTTCTGTACCACGCGCGTACTCTAAACGGATTGTCCTACTCGAATAGTGTACAGAAATTACAGTCGTACGACATGCATAATACTATGTCTATTATTATTATTATTATTACCATAAGTATTATGCACATCAAAAACAGGTTTGTCTAACACTTATTTGCCATGCCGGCCCCGTGGTGTTGGGGTAGCGCGCCTGCCTCTCACCTGGTTGCCCCGGGTTCGATCCCCGGCTCCGTCAGGGATTTTAAAACTGACGTGAGGGTTGGAACGGGGTGCACTCAGCCTCGTGAGGACAATTGAGTAGCTGTCTGACAGTGAGACAGCGCCCCGATCACGAATACCAAGATTAACGGCCGAGGGGACCCGACGCGCTGATCACGCGTCACCCCAATATCTGCAGGCCAAATGCCTGGGCAGCGGTCGCTTGGTCGGCCTTAGCCCGTCATGGGCTGGATAGTGCCAGGGGTTGACTTTTGTTGACTTGTTTGCCATGATGCAGAGCGTAAGTGGGATTGTGGGCGAGGTTATTACAAAAGAGACGGCATTCTGACATATCCTGCACATTTTATTCATGTGCGAAACGAAAATTACAAACAGGAAGACATTTGGCCTGTTAAACAGGGATTGATATGTGTTGTAATCTTGCCATCCTGTGACGTCTCAGTAAGGAACATGGCCACCACGGGCGTCCAGCAGGGCTCTCACTCGCCGTGGCATATCATAGATCAAGTTGTCCAGCTTCTCTTGAGGCAGGTGATCCCACGCCTCGACGGCGACCTCCATGACCTCTTGGCGGGTTATGGGAGGGCGTGGACGCTGAGCAATAGCACGCTTCAGCATGTTTGACCCAGTTCATGTCCGGCGACATCGTAGGCCATTCGATTCGTGCAATGGCGGACTCCTGGAGGAAGTTTTGTACCACCGCCGCTCGATGTGGTAAGTATATGCAAAACTTTTTTGATGGTTATATTATTATTATTGAGTTTCCAATTCATAGAAGGAACACTATTTTGCCTAGCATATTATTAAATTTACTAGTTATATTACATTATAGTAACTTATGGAATATATGATGGATGAATGAAAGAAGATGAGAATAACAACTTGTGGTTTTGAATATAGGATACAGTGGTTTTGTCAGTTCATTATTGCAGTATCTCTATACTTAACATAAGCTTTAAGTCTGTTCACTTTGAATTTCCGGCTAAACCTTCGTTTTGTTATAACTCAGCAATTTGCTGAGAAAAATTGCTGAGTTTTTATTCACTGGCCGTGAAAGCCAATATATCATCCCTTCGTTTTGTTTTTGTTGTTGTTGTTGTTGTTGTTGTTGTGTTTTTTTCGTTGTTGTTGTTGTTGTTGTTTCATTTTAGGGGTTTAGACATCAGTGATATAGAACCATGTTCTTGGGTGTGTATGTGTATGGCTTCTCTATCGCTTATCCCTCCAGCTAGGCTTCAGTCACGGACTCTGTGAGGGATGAATCCTCTACCATTGCAAGGATGGTGTCTGGGAATTGAAGACACGTTGTAGCAGATACAACTGGGGATAGTGGCAAGCTGGTCACCCACGTGAAGGGTCAGTGAGGGGATTTTGGAAGGAAGTCCAATATTATCTACTTTATTACCAATGTGTATCCCATTCACTCCGGCAGTTTTGACACCATCCCGTAATTTTCGACAGACCAAAAATAAACTAGGGGTTTGTTTGGCCATTATACACCTCATTAGGGATGGATACTACCTCTTTGTTTAGTAGCTTGGCTGTCGCCGTGGGAGTCCGTGCTCGATTCCCAGCTCCGCCAAACAATTTCAATCTGATCTGAGGAATGAAATGGGGTGCATTCAGCCTCGCGAGGAAAAACTGAGACGGGGTGAGTTCGATTCCCACCGCAGCCATCTTGGACGTGGTACTCCTTGGTTTCCCACTTCTACTCCAGACATATGCTGGGATGTTACTTCACTTAACGGCCATGACCACTTCTATCCCAATTCTCAACTGAACTACAAATACACTCACTACTACAGTTACCACAGTAACACATGTTATTAGAAAAAATATATAAATATATGCGGACATTCACACAGGCCAAGGTGATCGAGAGCGCTAGCGCACTACCTCGTGCCACGCTGACATTGGGAGAGCGTGGGTTTGAATCCCACCTCGGCCGTCCTGAAGATGGTTTTCGTGGTTTCCCATTTTCACCACCAGGAAAATGCCGGGACGGTTTGTTTCAATAAAATTTCTTCCCTGACCTTCCCTTAATTAGAGCCCAGTTAGCGGTTATTGGCCTGTCATCGTCCCCAGTTTTGTTCAGCTCTCAGACACCGCCCTTGTGACGGTAGAGGAGTGATCATTTCAGAGCCCGTGGGTGAAGTTGAGTTGGGAGGATAAGCGATTAAAATATATACGTAACTAACAGGTACCCGCGGCTTCGCCCGCGATCAAGACAATGGGGACGAAGCATTATTGCTGATAATTGGTCTATTCTATTACAGCAATCGCGGCTATAGGTGTGTCCATTCTAATTCTGAATATTCTGATACATACAGTACATTGATATGATCAGCAAAGTGGGAATTTTATAGAGTTGTGAACGTCTGCAGGGTTCGATGTTACATTATGTTAACACATATTAAAATTACGTTTATGGTTTTGCCATCTTCTGCTGAGACATAACGATTTTGTTGTCCGGATGCTCGCGAGCACGCCACATACAGTTGGCCATGGGAAAAATGGTTTTGTCTAAATGTACACGTGCTACTGTTAAGTGTGTGTCATTGCGCTTTGTTAAAGAAATTGCGAATATTGTTTGAAGAGGGAACTGCACTCTTGCAAACTGGAATGGCAAATCTATCGGAATATGGGGAATTAAAAGTATTCTTACTTAAGCTATTCTGGATGTAATTTGGCCATACTAATTGATGATTTGAACGTAAACATATCCCTATTAATAGACCTATAGTTAAATATCGCTCACCTTGGCCGCTGATGTACATTATGCAGTCTCTTCCAGTGTTACATGCCAGGGATTGAAATTCTCCAACGACCCTTTTGCCCCACATGCCTCTCTAAGTAATTAAAATTCCTGATTGTTGTTGTTTGAGTCTTCAGTTTTTAACTGGTTTGATGCAGCCCTCCATGTCTCCCTCTCCTGAGCTGATCGTTTCATTTCTACATAGCTACCACACCCTACATCCGAGGCAATTTGTTTAACCCTGGTTTACCCCTACAGTTCTAGTCCGCGACCCTCCCATCCATAACTACTGTCGACCAAACTATTATGTGTACTCGAGTTTGAAGTTTGTTTGTGAAGTAACCGATAGACCTATATAAAATCCAATAACATCACCATTTTCGTCGTTCTATTTTACGTTAGATCATGTAGGTTTTGAATTTTTAATTTATATTTGAATATTTTTTATCACAGTTGGAACACAAGAAGTGCCCGTTTTTAAGCGTTTTTCAACCATGCGTCACATTTAAGAATTATTATCTCACAAACCCGTCATCAGATCGAATCCAAATTTTAACACAACATACATTGAAATGTTGGATAACAGGTTTATTAATTTTAAGATGTTGTGTGTCCAAGAAACAAAGTTGTTATCATTTTTGTAAGGTAACTTTTCCTCGGCTCGGGATGGATTGAAAATGTAGTTCTTGGTCGCGTTGTAATCCTTATACATCAAAACGGTATGCTGTATGATTGTGAAATACGTAAATTAATTCACATATTGTATATCGGTTTGCATTTGTACGGAGAATTAAGACATGGTTCACCAGTTAGCCGCTCCGGTGAAAGCAGTACATCATTGCCAAGATGGGCTACATCACGCGTCATGGCGCGTCTCGCTCGGAAGTGATGGGCTCCATATCAGCAACGCTGTATAGCATTTCCCGGAGCGGCTAGCTGGTGAACCATGTCTTAATTCTTCGTACAAATACAAACCGATATAAAATAAGTGAATTCATTTACCTATTTCACAGTCATACAGCATAACTTTTTGATGTATAAGGATTACAACGCAACCAAGAACAACATTTTCCAACGACCCCGAGCCGAGAAAGAGTTACCTTACAAAAATGATAACAACATTCGTTCTTGAACACACAAAATTTCGAAATTAATAAACCAGTTATACAACATTCCAATGTATATTGTGTTCAAATTTGGATTCGATCTGATGACGGGTTTGTGAGATAATAAATCATAAATGTGACGCATGGTTGAAATACGTTTAAAAACGGGCACTTCTTGTGTTTCAACTGCGATAAAAAATATTGAAATATAAATTAAAAATTCCAAACCTACATGAACTAACGTAAAATTGAACGACGAAAATGATGATGTCATTGGATTTTATGTAGGTCTATTGGTTACTTCACTAACAACCTTCAAACTCAAGTGCACATAATATTTTGGTCGACAGTAAGCTTGCTATTCCTGGGTGTCATAATATGTGTCCTACCCTCCTATCTCTTCTCTTCATTAACAGTCGCCAGAAACATCTCTCCTCTCCCAATCGTCTTAATACCTCTTCATTTGTTACCCTATCTACCCATCTGATCATCATTCTCCTGTATCACCACATTTCAACAGCTTCAATTCTCCTCTTTTCTGCTGCACCATTAGTCCATTAGTACAACTCAGCAACTTTTCTAGGTTTAAGCCGTGCCTTGTGCGGGGATTCAATGGCCGTGAAAGACAAAATACCAACTTTATTGAAATAAGTTTGCCCAATTCCTCAGTAAGAGTAATTAAGAAACAATAATAATTAATGTGACAGCCGGTAGAATACGACACATTCGACTGTGAATATACGTTGCAGATCATGGTTACAAACGAAAAAGAGCAGATCAAAATTGGCAAACATAAATATTCAGTTAACAAAAAACAAATTTATAAAGAAAATGAAAGCATACCGTGCAAAATAGAAAGTATCTTAACATTGTAAATTCGAGTAAACTTCTGAAAGCTCGCTTACAACAACCAGCTGAAAGAGTATAAAATTAGACTCAAAATCACGATATATCCGAGCCCCAAAAGCAAACTCTATAAATAAAATATATCTCATTTTACGCGTATCAATGCGAGGACAACGTTCGTGGTTAGAAGTGGGAACCGAACCCAGCGTTTTAAGGCCTTAAACGAACGGTCTTCGAGATATTGCCAGAAAACTATCCCCGGTCTGCGAAATTTCAGCGGTTGCCATAGTAACGTTGATCTGTTTCTCAGAGGGAACACAGTTATTTGGGAATATCTCCGAAACCGTTCATTTTAGGAACTTAAAAAGTGTGTTTCTCGTATCTGGCGGCGTAAAATGAGCTAAATCCGAACTTTGTACCGACTGTCCTTGCTCAGTGCCAAAGGGCCGAAAAAAGTCACTTACAAATTGAATTTTCAAAAACCATTTCTTAGTGGGCCTCTACATACTCGGATCAACCAACATGCAAAATTTCAGCTTTCTAGGTCTAGTGGTTTGAGCCCTGCGTCGATGAGTCAATTTTGGATTGTCAATGCCAAAGGGCCGAAAAAAGTCACTTACAAATTGAATTTTCAAAAACCGTTTCTTAGTGAGCCTCTACATACTCGGATCAACCAACATGCACAATTTCAGCTTTCTAGGTCTAGTGGTTTGAGCCCTGCGGTGATGAGTCAATTTTGGATTATATATACGAGATTTAATTGTCAGTGAGCAATCGTAATAAGTAAGGGGGCTTAGGTTGGCAAGTAGCGATGGAATGAGTAGCCACTGCAGCCCAAGTGGAGAGAACACAAGTCTATAGGTACAACACCGAAGGTAAATGTTCAAGTCCTTGTCAAGGTAAGATATTTTAGCTCTCTGGTTAACTCCCATTTGGTTTTACTTCTTGTACTACACACGAACTAATAACGGAAAACCTCATTTCTTCAAAGGTTACAAATGCTTTCAAGTGACGGTAGACTACTAGATACAGAAATCTGCAATGTTGGTACTAGGCCTAAACTACAGTAATAGAATTAGCTTTCTCGATTGGCATAGCGGTTTTATCTATAATGACACAGATAATGCACAAGTAATGTTTAATTCTCAAGGTCTCTACAATAACCTGCTTCTTTGTAAGTGACCTTAGCTCGCATCCAGTCGGCCGTGGTACAGTGTCTAACCCTAAATGCCCGCCCGAAAAAATGTTCATATTACGTGGAGGATCTCCAAGCTCACTTGTACCTTTCACTCTAGCGGTTGTAGCACCGACCTTGGCGATTATGGCCGGCCTTGACTCGAGTTACACCCATCACTTTCTCTGCCGACCAGTTCATCGTCACTGCCCCTCGTTCGGAACTTGTAAGGTAATCTGTGGTATGGACAGACATAGATTTGCAATCTCAAGAACAGTGGTTATAAACCAGTATAATGACCGACCACGGTATTTACGTAGGATGATAACTTCCAATACATGAATTAACTTATTTAAATTCCCAGCCCAAGTATGTGATAGGGTGTTCAGTTTTCCTCAAGTTTTCTCCTTCCAATCTGTTAGAGAGCCTCGGTCCTTTTGTTTCCCATGAGTATGCAGAGTTAGATCGGTGTAGTGAAATACACTTTCCTCTTTTCTGGAAGACCCTTGGTTCCATTCCCGGCCCCACCAGAAAATTGAATTCCTCATATGAGAGCTGGAATCGGGTTGACTCAGCATCGTGAGGGCAATCGAGTAGCTGCTTGATTTACGAAGTAGTGGCTCATACTCTGAAATCGAGGTTATGTGGATGAGGGTGTTATCATGATGAACATGTCATAATCCACAAGCTATGAACAGAGTAGCGGTCATCCCTCGATACTGTTGTTGTTATTGGGCACTTAGCACCGTGTACTTGGGTGTGTGTGGTTTGAATGTGTCTGATTACCTGTGTTATTGTGGAGTCTGTAGTAGTAGTAGTAGTAGTAGTAGTGTGTATTTGTAATAAGTGGGGTTTGGGAAGGAAACGGCTGTGACCTTAAGTTAGGAATTACATCTAGGAACTCACGGAACACCACTTTCAAGATGTCTGAGGTGGGAATTAAACCAACCTCTTCTCTGTTTTGCCTCAGGAGACCAGAATTAAAGTTCTTGGTAGATCCAGGAGTCGAACCTGGATCTCCGGGGCAACAGCCGAGAATGCTCGCCACTACAACACGAGGTGGTCAGTCCCGGGATGCATTTGGTCTTCTGTGGCCCCAATATTCTGCTTACCGAAAGGAAAGGATGTTGTTTTAATTACGGATATCTTTGGTAAATAGTTCCGTGTAATAGTGTATACTAGGGGACCCTTGGGAGAACTCTCGCATGTGTATAAACCACCCGCCTGGCGTTACTTGTTATTCTGTTATCGTGTTCTATAAATATGTTTATTTGTTTAAACGCACTTTTTAAACGAATTATTGATATTTATGAAATCAGAGAGCAATTAATCACTGCTGCTGGTTGCACAATGGGTTGTGTGCAGCCCATGTACACAGACTACCCGCCCGGATCTAGTGCTATGCGGCTGTATGCGACACAGTTCTGTCAAGGGCTATCGTCTTGTTTATTTGCGTAAACGCACTTTATAAACAAATAAATATATTTCTGTTGACTTTTCAAGAAATGCAAGATTTGGAAGATTTTAGTAGGAACCACACCTTGTAACTCCCTCTGGTTTACGGCCTTGAGTTTTGTGAAACATACACCTTAGCGTATTATATAGATAGATAGATGGGTATGTTTGATAACCTATAGAGGTGTGTTCATAAGCTTCAATGGTACACGTGTGTTGTATTATAGCCCAATTAGTTGTTGTTGTAGTTAAATTAGAGGGACTAGGACATCGTGGTCATTTAGCTCCGTGTACTTAGTGTCTTTGATTCCCTGCGTTATTGTGGTGTCTGTAATTCTGTGTGTATTTGCAATTCAGATGCGGATTGGGAAAGAGGTGGCCATGGCCTTGAGTTAAGAAACATCGCGAGACTGAGACATCGATGAAAAGCTTCATACACAGTAGTTTGAATTAATTATATTTGCGCGTCACACAACCTAATAGTTGACAGACGTTATTTGTAAACTCTAAATTGCTTCAAATTAATCTGAAGTATCACATATATTAATGTCATTGAAACATATTTTTCGCTGTCAATCAAATAGATTTTAAAAAAAGAACTTGCAGTGCAACTTTATATTTTTTTGGAGTTGATTTCCGTACGATGGTGGTCTTTCATTCATTTAATTCCTATGTCCACCAAAAGAGAAATTATACATTTCTACAAATATAAATCAGTTTTAAATTCCTTTCACTTCCAGTGAGCCGCACCAATTGTCTGATTATTCCCTTGTAACTAGTAATAAATATACTGCACACAGGCTGGCTTGCATTCTGACGTAACTCCTCTTCTCAATGACTGGGTTTCACTTACAATTGTGGAGGAGAAGAGTTTTAACGAGATCCATCTTCTCGATCGGAAGCATTCAGTGTGAAAGGAATGGCCAGTATAACTGCGTTACTTCATAAGAATTTGCTGGAACCACGAGTGTTTCTTCATTCGTGTTGGAACATTAGCCACTCCTCAAGATAATCTCTCTTACGACTAGCAGGTATGTAAGTTAATTGTTAATTCTCCCTGCTGTTTGATTTAGAGGCTTGAAAATCGTGACCATTTAGGCCCATGTACTTTGGCGGGTGTGGCCGTGACCTACAGACAGGAGCTAGCCCGGGATATGCCTAAAACAGAAGTGGAAACCCAGGAAATCAAACCCATCTCTTCTCAGTTTTGCCTCGAGAGGCTGATTGTACACCATTCCAACCCTTAGGCCAGAATTACATGTCTTGACAGAGCCTGGAATCGAACTCTGACCTCTGAAGGGACAGGCAAGAATGCTAGCCATTACACCACGAATTGGTCAAGAATATTATTACATTCATGCACTAACTCATCAAATTCCAACCGGGATATCAGAAAACGCTGCAGTACCGTGGACATTATCCAAGGGATGCCACCAGAATTATAATAAACCTAAGTGGCTCTGGAATATCCTATTCTGGCCACGTTGATTGCCAATTTTTATTTATCCTTCTCTCAGGAACTATTATCAATGACTAATCGATTTCTTTCAGGGATGTTTGCCAACGTCCTCTCCTTACTTTAAACTCCAGCGTTTTAAAAATTAATGTATTTTGGATTTTACGTTAAATGCTTTTCAGGTTTTACAGAATTCTTACGAATATTTCCATCTCGAAAATTTTAATTAAGACAAATTTAGAAAGAAAACTGTGTTAAATTATAACAAACATATACAGAAAATATATCTAGAAATTTTAGATTTGTATCTTGAAATCTTCCGGAAAGAAAGGTAATTATTATACTAGGAAAATTATTTCAAACAAGAAACTAGATTTTCTTTCCTTGGTTTTAGCACATACCGACATTATAAGATTCTTATTTTTCCATTTGGAGCAATTTGGGGTCCTTTCGTGCCCCTTTGTCTTTATTCTTTTGTTTTTTGAAATGTTTTGAAAAATATCTAATATTTAATGTACAGAAACATAAAAGAAATAAAGAGAGAAATTTATAGAAAAATAGAGAGAAAACTGAGAATCTAAATAACTGGGTTTACTAAAAGGGAAAGAAGGAGGAAAGTCGTCTTACAAATGAACTATGAAGAAAATTAAAGTGCCATAAGAAAGTTAAAGCTCAGTAGCCTAATACGATGAAAAAGAAATCAATTTGTAAAATTGTGAAGATTTTTGGCATTCTGGAGTCCCTTAACCACATTTAATATTTCATAAAAATCATATTATCAATTTTTATTTTTATTTACATAAATAATTTCCTCAAAATTTGATATGAAGGTACTCACACAATGAAACACACGCGGAAAACAAATAGCAAATAACGTCAATCAAATTCTTATATAAATGCTCTTACTCACTACACGTGACAAATATGTCTTATTAATAGTTGACATCTATTCATATTCATGCGAAGTTCATTGACGTCACTACGCAGACCACGGTTGCGATGGGGAGCTGCAATAAGTCCGGATATCGGGAGTTCGAATTCCGGCGCTCACAGTGGCTATCCTGAGTGTAAATTTTCTTGCGTTTCCTCACAGTTCTCCAAGGTAAATGCTGGGATAGTCGACTACCTTATTTAAAGTACCAGGGCACCCACCCCATCCCTCTCCCTAATAATTACAGTTGGACAAACTAACACAGTCACCTCAGAAACAAAGGTTATCAGATACATTCAATACATTCCAACTACATTATCTTACGACCTAGATGTCCTTAGTCCATAAACAAATTATCAACAACAACAACAACAACAACCCTTAACGTCAGATAAATTAATAATACAGCTTATAAACACAGTTACCGGTACCGTTATTAATATAATGTCTAGGTTTTTCTGCGAGTGAGTGTTTTCTCGATTGCTGTTTGGTAGGAAATTAGGAATAATAGTAAATGGTTTTGTAAATTGGTGCTGTTGATTATTTTTAATCACCTCTAACACAACATAAATGAAATAAAATCTTTGGAGAATATGTAATTATTTTTTTTCACTCACAAAGGAAACTGGATTGTGCCAATGGCTTATTTTTGACCATTTAATAAATACTTTTTAAATTACTTTCCTTGTGCGCCCTTTTGAATTTAACATTAGGCAAACAGTTAGCCTTCGTAACCCATGAAGTATCATCTTCTGATGTAATACAGGCTCGTCAATAACAAAGTCAATGAAAAACTATCAAATATCTAATTTCCTCAAGTTAGGTACATTTTTGTTGTACCTTTCTGGTCAAGGACCCTTCATTTATGCTAGAATGTAAGCAATGTGCAACTTGAGAAAATTAATGGATTACTTTTTCTATAATAATTATTTTGAGCTGTTTACAAATTAGCCATCTCAAAAAATATTTTTACCTCAAGTGTTTTACTCACAATTTGTGGAAAGGCAGCAAATCATTTTGTGCCTGGACGTTTAGATTGCACACACAGATAAAAATCGATTTCATAAGAAGACTAAACCTGCGTTCATTCAGTGTGTTTCATCTCTTATTATTTTTATGTTATCATTCTTCGTTACTTTCGTATTTTTCCATCTCTTTTTACTTTCGTTCTTTCTTCTTGAATTATGTTGTCCTTCCTTCTTCTTTCCTTCCTCCCTAACTTCCTTCCTTACTTCCTCCCTTCCTTCCTTCTCACTTTCATTCCTTTCTTCCTTCCTATTTTTCTTGCACCAATCTAATTCCTCTCGTTATTATTTATTGTAGTAATTTTCCTCCTGTCTTTCTTATATTTGCTTGTTGATTAATTCTTCATTCCTTCCGTTAGTGAAGGTGTTGGCATCCTAAATCTGATTGGTATAATATTTGTACGACCATGAATAATTGCTTGTAAGAAGATGACATCATATTAGAAAACAAGAAGTTCCGTGAATAACTATACAGCCTACTTTTCATGCCAATGATTATTCTGCAGTGTATGAACCTATCTAGAATAATGACGAAATTAAGTTGGTAATATCGAAATATCTAATTAGTTCAAAATATACCTGGCATAATGTAGCCTAATAGAGCACTACAGTTGGCTGCCCTGGTGACTGAATATATTCTTAGTTCCATCACTTAAGGTACAGAATACAAAATTTGGTTGAAGTCCAATGGACGTTACATGCAGTTAGACACAGGATCTATCAGCACGCGTAAAAGCATGTTGTCATCAATACCATGCGAGTGCTGGTCAGAAATAATCTGAAATATTATGATATCTTGTTGTGCCAATTTTGGATGAAATCCATTTGTTAGTATAGAAGTTACATGTATTTTAAAATTGGACATATCAGCAAGCATAGAATCATGTTGGCAGCACTGCCTTGTATTAATTACTCCAAATTAATCTAGAATGTCAGGTGCTATACGTGTGCAAAGTATAGAGCTGATGGCTTGCATACTTTCTGATATATTGATATTAGGGTAAAAAAATATAGACAGCATTTATTAACAGTTGGCAGCCCTGATTGCTCTTAACAATACTTAGAGTCATATCTGTTATGGTACACATAGCACATACGAAATTTGGTTGAAATCCAACTGACAGTATAGAAGTTACATGTATTTAAAAATTGGTACTATCAGCAGGCTTATAATCATGTTGGTAGAACTGACGTATATACGTTTCTCCAAATAAATCTAAAATGTCAGAATATACGTGTGCATAGTTTAAAGCTGTTGACTTGCATACTTTCTGATATATTGGTATTTTGATTTTTTTTTAAATAGAGAGAGCAATTATTAACAGTTGGCAGCCCTTGTGGCTCTTAAGAATACGCTCAGGCATATCTGTTTATGTACAGATATTACACACAAAATTTGGTTGAAATCCAATTGATAGTGTAGAAGATATATGCATTTAAACATTGGACCTATAAGAAGGCTTAAAATTATTTTGGCAATACTGTCATGATTGGCCTCCTGGAAATTAAACTGAAATAGTATTATCTACATGTCTGCCAATTTTGGAATAGCTCCCATTCATACCTTGCAAGATATCCAACATGCAGCTCAAATTTCTAGTGCGTTTTTTCAGCAGTTGGTAGCACTGACATCATTTTCAAATATGGACGTGAAATATCCGGTGCACATCTTTACTCATACTAAATTTGGTTTTGATTGCTGCAGCCATTTAGGAGTTGATAGGGGGGGACGCACACACAGCCAGACAGACAGACAGACAGACAGACAGAAGGTCAGACAGACAGGCAGACAGACACACACACATTTTCCCGGATCGATATCATAAGTCTACTTTTTCCTCATTTTTGCAAAATGTGAAAAGTAGGCTAAAAACAAGAAAGAATGTTGCGTAATGTGAATTATGTGTGCAGTGATCAGAGCGCAGATGTTACATCAGAGTGTAAGATGATGTTACGAGCGACGTGGGTGTGGTATAGTAGCTGAGAGTGAAAGTGCACAGCGCCAAACTTGTTCATTGTTGAGACCGGACCAGCTCAGAGTGAACGACACATCCATGAAGGTGACCAGGCTTAATTTACATAGTTACTGGGCGTGTTCTCCATTATAATGTTCCCCCAGGGGCTTACTACATGTGAGGCGTTGATTGATGACTTTCATTGCTTTCATTTGGACCTTGAGTCAGACTACACTTAATCATATTATTTCCTATCGCCCTCCCTTGGTAATATTTTGTTGTCTTCCAACCCACACATTATTATGGTGTATACCATTATTTGGCCCTAATTGACTATTGTTTCTTCCTTCCTGATACTCTCAGGTATTTTATTTCTCTGAAGGCATTCCCTATATAACTGTCTGTGGACAGTTATGTCCGCATAACTGGACACCCTGGACAATACAAAGCCTTCTGCACCCACAGACGCTCGGAGTTGATGAACATGAGATCCCTGAACTGAATTTGTTTCCATTTTAACCATTCATTTTTATGTGGAGCCATTCCTTTCTGCCTTTTATAGCTCAGTCATCTTTCTTTGAGAATTGAGAGCATTTCATATTACCCCTCTTTTATTGTCTATATGTTTTATTCAATTGCTTTGTCTACTACATTGTGGTTTTTGTTGTTGTTGTTGTATCATTTACGGACGTAGACATCAATCTTAGAATACCCTTCATCCAAAAAATATAAAGAAAGGCCGTAGAGTTGGGGTGAAACAGCAATCAACATAAATAACAGAGAAGATGAATTGATCATCACCTCTCCTGGCAAGAGATTGAAGTTTGGTTGCTGTTGTTCATTCATTCATTCGGGTACTTTGAGATGTTCTAGTCATGTAGTGACACTAACTTGTGTGTGTATAGAATATGTCTGCATGTCTTTCTTGTTTTGGTTCTTGCAGTAGCGTGTACAATTGTATTTGAGGTTAAGAACAGGTAGGAGGCGGCCGTTGTCATTTAGTTAGGTACCTCCCTGCGTTAACTTGGAGTAGAAGCGGTAAACTACCAAAGATAACTTCTTATTTCCTTATTTCTACCTCCTATGCATGTTTCCATAAATGAATAAATAAATAAATAAATAAATCGAATAGTTATTTTGTAAAATATAGCAGACACACACGCATTTATTTCATATTTGTGAGGTATAACATATAACATTACATTCATATAATTACATACAATATATGGCAGTTATGGAAGACAAACACAGACAGTTAGATAGTAAGTCAGTCTTACAATATAATGACATAGAATACAGATTACGGCCTAATATTCCAGCGAATACATAGGCTGGTTGAACACAATTGACAAGTTATATTCTAGCATACACTACTACTATGTGTATTAACTCCATACCATAGAACATATTAATATATCCATATTCAATTATACAGTTTATTTGACACAATGCAGACAATAACCGCACTGACGTCTACTGAGCAAAATGTATCTACCCCGAGCCCTATGGATGGAACGGGTCTGGAGATAACAGGAGTAACCTACAAAAGACCAGGTCAAGAAATAAAAGGAGCAGCCTGTTTAGCAGCCACTAAAGCAGAATATACTACTTCTCCCTGACGGTACTCAATGGCATTTTATTAAATACTCAATTGAGGTAGTGTTTCATACCGTGTTATAATTTTAAAAACGTTGGTAATAATACTAGAAATCTAATAATCTGGGTGAAATATTACTGGAGATTATGCAAATATTTAATAATGGTATGTAGTATAAGGACTGGAATAGTGCGTAGAGAAAACGGGTGCAGCGTACGAACCGTAACTGGGAGCATATGACACAGCAGGAGAAGCAGCGTAGGAAATCGCTGGTCTAGAAATAACAGGAGCTGAGTATGATAGAGCAGGAGCAGCATAAGAAATGGGACGTGCGGCAATAGCTGGTCTAGAAATGACAGGAGCAGAATAAGAAAGAGCAGGAGCACCATAGGAAACAGCAGGTCCTGATAAAAGAGGGGCAGCGTAAGAAACAGGTGCTGCAGCAATAGCTGGTCTAGAAATAACAGGAGCCGAATAAGAAAGAGCAGGAGCACCATAGGAAATAGAAGGTCTAGCAATAGCAGGAGCGGAATAAGACAAAGCAGGTGCTGCAGCTGCATATCTCACAGGAGCAGCATAACCCACTGCAGGAACTGCTACTTTCGCAACAGGAGCTGCCACGCCTCCCTGACGGTGAACGACAGCATTGAAACCATTAACAGGATCTGCAACATATTCCACTGTGCGAATAGTACCGTCAGGTTCAGCTAAACTGTAGCTACCTTGAACTGAATCACCGCTACGACTTTCTTGATGATTCTTATTGTCCCCAGTAATGGCATCTTGGATACTGTAAGAATAGCTGTATTGAGGGTTAGGATCGTAGTCCGTGTCCACAGCGACTTTAGCGATAGCTGGGGCTTTCACGATAGGCTGGGCGACGTGGACGGCCGGCGCCGCACCATATGCGAGTTGAGGAGCGGCGTAGGAGATGGCAGGACCTGCAGCGTAAGATAGAGCAGGACCAGTTGCATACCTCACAGGTGAAGGCTCGACGTAAACTGCATTGGTAATCGCCAATATGGAGGCCAAAACGAGGAGCTGAAAGTTATTATAAGTAGTAAATAGAAACATGTGGATAAGAAAACATAAATTATACAAGAAAATGTGCACTAAATTTGGTTGAATGTGCAAGGAATTTGTTCCATATGCTCTACAAGTGTTCGACTATGCGCTGGAATTGTTCCGGTATTAAGTTTGTTGTTGTTAATTCCTCTAGGGGCTATATGACATCGTGGTCACTTTGCCCCGTGTACTTGAGAGTGTGTAGAATTTATCTGATAGTCCGTGTTATTGTGGCGTCTGTAGTAGTGTGTGCATTTGTAATGCAGTAGAGGATTGGGTAGGAGTTAGCCGTGGCCTTAAGTTAGGAACCAATCTGGCATTTGTGTAGAATAGAATAGGGAAACCACGGAAAACCATTTCCTGGATGTCTGAGATGGGAATCGAATACACCTCTTCTCGATTTAGCTTCACGAGGCTGAGTGAACCCCGTTCCAACCCTCAGACGTGAATTAGAATTCTTGGCAGAAACTTGAATCGAACCCAGGCCTCCACGGTGACAGCCAAGAATGCCAGTATTGTGAAGACAAATAATACAAAAATAATGATGATAGATTATCGGCCTGTAGTGATCAATGCTAATGATATCTACTACTGTACTGCTAATGATGGTAATTGTTGTTTTAAGGGGCCTAACATCTAGGACTAGGTTATCGGCCCCTAAAACTGTACTACTATGTTCTAACTTAAGATTGATTTACTATAAGAAGACGAAATATATACAGATTAAGAAGAATAAATAAAAAAGAAATGAGATTACTTTGCACCAAAAGGTCAACCTTTGCTCCACTTGAAAAAAAAAACTACGACAGCAGTGGCTACGCAGGATAAAGTGCAGCGTTAGGTCATGAGGACAAGCTCTCTGCTGACTCGGTAGACGCGTGGGTTCGAGCCCCACCGTCGTCCGTCCTTGAAATGGTTTTCCGTGGTTTCCCATTTTCAACACGAGGCAAATGCGGGGACGGTACCTTCTGACAGGCCACGGCCGCTTCCTTCCACATCCTTGTCCAGTTTCATTCATCTTCATCCATTCCATCTCTCATGCTGACGCTCAGGTCGCCCACGGGCATCGACTAGAAATACCTGCATTCGGCCTCTCCGGAGGTCACACAACAAAAATAAATAAAAAATACTTGAAAAAAATAATTGTTGAATCCCATAAGAACAAGCAAGGCTGCCAACTCCAATGAGTTACCTTATAATGAAAGAAATTTCCACATAGTTCCAGCAACAAGATCGACATCTGTAGAACAATTTCAAGCGGAGCAAAGTTTTACCCCCATGAAGCAAAATGGCCTCAAAGTGCCATATATTTTTCAAACCCTCACTCTTAGCAGAAGAAGGAATTAAAAATTCTCACCTCTCTAAGAATGGTGATATCAGTAAAAGCAAGGCAGGGCCAATTGCGGTGGGAATTTCCAGCCAGCACGCTCGGGTTCGATTTCAGGACTGGGTCATTGGGGATATTAATGTCCAGTGGTTATTTCCCCTGACCCAAGTGACGTCTTCATTATCATTTAATCCTCATATAGACTCGCAGGTCACTCATTGGCGTCTACTAGAAAGACCTGCACTTAGCCCCCCAGGAGGCCACAAGCATTCAAAATATGGTGGAAATGTGAAATTCACCCGTGGCCTTAGACTATCTGGGTCAGAAGAGAAGAGTTGACCCAGGGAGTCGGACAGAAATTATGACATATTAGAGTCCGGTGGTGTAAGTGGAGTACCACTTGCGTGACTCAGCTGGGGCCACGTGGTTAAAAACGCACATGCCATTAGTTGTTATATCCTGGGGAAATGAGACACATACGTGTAAAGAATCTGTGAAGTGCTCATATCGAAATCAAGAACCATTACATTGTCGTTTAGCTGAGTTGTCAGTGACCAAGATATCAGTTAAAAGGTTCAGTATCTTTTGCTGAAAATGTTCTTTTGCTTGTGAACAAGCCCATTTCACAGTTCCTTGCCATATTGTTCTTCTGAATACTAGATTAGTGCATATTTCGCGTGCATGTTGCCAGTGGCAATAAAAACTAAGTGAACTATCCATACTGCATCATGACGTAGTGATTAACGTTGTTGGTTGTGGATCCAGAGGTTCCGGGTTCGATTAACAATTCTGCCAAGGATTAAAATATGTTGTTATTGTCTGGTTCAGAGTCCCTCGGCCTTGTGGTGGCCAACGGGAACCTGCCGGAAGCTTTGGTCGGAGGAAGAACGGAAAGGAACTGGCCACTCTACCGCATTCAAATTACAACTAATTAGACTGTGTCAAATTAAGACACTTTTCCACATTCATGATGATCAAGAACCGTTCAAAAGGTGGTCCTGTGACTGAATTAATGACCGAATAGTATGCAGGTTCAAAGACATTTTAACACATACTGATAGGCTTCATTTTATGACTGTGTAAATAAACGGAATTGTTCAGTTGGCCGTCCTGTGTGGAACAGAGATGGTGCGACACATAAGAATAGCTTTTGCCAACGGGTTCACAGTTTATTATTATTATTATTATTAGTAGTAGTAGTAGTAGTAGTAGTAGTAGTAGTAGTAGTAGTAGTACAATTTTATAAAATATGATTTCCAATAGAAGGGTGTGTGGTACTTTAGAATGCCCTTCCTAACATTTGCCATCAATGCGATCGTGATAATGCAGTCCGTGCTGGCATCAGACCTTCTATCACTGGACGTTCAGCCTTTCCACGCAATCGTGGTGGATGACTTCACGAGCAATGCTATGCTGGAGACTGTCACCTACCATCCAAATATTGCATGAAGAAGGCCTCGTAGGCACCTTACTTACAGTGAGGCCGAAGCATAGAGAAAACCGTGTGCCATTGAATGAATGATAAAGGGGACACCTAACCTAACGGGCAAATGTTGTTGACCTATTTAAGACATCATGGTAATGTAGCCTCGTTTATTTGGGTATGTTAGGAATCTGTTTGATAACCGGTGTCACTGTGTAGGCTATACTAGTGTGTTTATTTGTAACAGGGGCTAGAATTTGGATACGAGATGGTTGTGCCTTTAAGTTAGGTACAATTTGCCTGGAGTAGAAGTGGAAAACCACGGGGAACCTCTTCTTGGGTGGCCGAGGGCGTAAATCTAACCCACCTCTCCTCAGTTCTGCCTCACAAGGCTGTGTGTAACCCTTTCCAACCATCATACCAGAACTAAGTTTCTTGTCAGAGCCGCAAATCACACCCGGGTCCCACGGTGATAGCCAAGAAGGCTAGTCACTACGCCTTGATGTAGACCTCATTGGAGATACGATAAGAAGAGAGCATGGGCTTTCTGTTCATACTGAAGTGACAGAAGCTGTTTTTAAGTGTTGCCTAATTATATTAAAGAAAGCAACACAAATTTGTGTTGACCAACTGGAAAGCTTTCTCTAAAACTTCTGTTCAGATGGCCGTGTTTTCCAGCCTAGCATGAGGGTTAAAACAGAGTGCACTCAACCTATTAAGGGTGATTCGAAAACACGCCCCTGACTACAGTCTCCCATTTCCGGTACCTGAGGGTGACTATGCAGACATCTGGGAACGTCTTTACGATGCACGTGAGAGAGAGGCTGGACGCTGCACTGACGGCTATAAGCGACATTGAGCATCTACGCAGCCTATCCCTGAAGACGGCAATATGACTTTTTTGGTTAAAAATAGCACCAGTCGAGATGTATGGCCTGGAAATTATTTGGAAACATCTTTGGCACAGACATTTGGCAACGCTGGAAAGGATCAAGGCAATGTATCTAAAAAGAGCCTTATGCCTATCCAAGTTCACGCCCTCGCGGCTTGTGTATGTCATGACAGGGGAACTACCCTTTATGGAAGAAGTCAGATTACAGATGCTCTTGCCGCACACATCGGGATTTGGGGAGTATTTACGTCTCATGACAGCAAAGAGAAATGACATTTGGCATGAATTTTATACGACGGACGCTATGACTACACAGGACTGGATGCAAGGATCCTACGAGCTGAGACATATCTTGACGCGCTTTGCGGTCCATGGTTTCCCCCATCGAATCTGCATGAGAGACGTCTATCACCAACCAGACGAACTATGCGTATGCAAGCTTTGTAAGGGTCCTTGCGACAGATACCACGTGAGGACGTGCAAGTGCAGAGAAGTGTCTCTGACGAAATTCTGTGAAAATTAGAAATATATGGACACCCCTCGGAAAGAGGCATTTACAGTGACAACGACAAAAATTTTGTATTAATGATGGTTCGTAAGAACCACGTTCATGCACATTGTGCGGAATAAAGTATTTATTATTAAAACACGTTTTTTTTAAATATACTAATAGCTTTCATCCATTTATTTTCCAAGAAAATGTACATAAGTACATAAGTTAACACAACCAGTCCTAACCCCAGTTACTCACTAAAAGAAACACCACAAGATCTTTCAAGTGCATGAGACTGATAACCATCTTCCTCGAGATTATAATTTGAAGAAGAGTAGTTAGTACGCAGCAATAACAAGCTTTCCTGGATAAAAATGTTTCACTCTCTCACTACTTATGCCGTTTGTCTTGTGATTCAGTGCGTAGCGTAATTTGTTGCCATCCTTGAGGTCCCGGGATTAATTAGGCATATTGGCTCGGACAAGAAATTTAATTCTGGCCTGAGGGGTAGAACCGAACTCACTTCGCTTCGATATGAAATTGTGTTGAAGTAGTTTCGAATCCACCCCCAGCCACTCTTTACCTTATACGTTTTCCCATTCCACTTCTAATTCAGGCACATTCCCGGATAGTACAGTACTTAGGCCACAGACGCTTCCTTCCCAATCCAAGTGTGAAATAAAATAAAATAAAATATAAATATTACTACTCACACTAGTGCAGGCATCACATTTACACAGGTTACCAGACAGATTCCGCAAACATATCAACGTAAACGAAGTTGATGGCCATTATTCGACAAGCTGTGCATTTAAATAACAGTACAATAATAATAATAATAATAATAATAATCATAATATGATGTGCTGCTGCTTCGGTGGCGTAGTCATTAGCATGCTGAACTGCTATACCCAAGATCGCGGGTTCAAACCTGGCTGAATTCGTAGGATTTTTAAGGGTGTTAAAATCCTTCAGTGTGCCTACCTTCGGAGGGGAAGTAAAGATGGCTGCACCATTTCATAGATTTATGGCATGTAAAAAAACCTTCAACTACAATTGGTCGAGTATAGCTAAATATGTAGGTTATATTTTGCTCGTTAGAAACGATCTATCAAGTTGCAGTGTCAGAGGCATCTGGTAGCCAAAGTTGGAACTAATCGAAATTGAACTTGTTGGGAGCCCAGGGAAGTTCAATCAAAATACCCTGCTATGGCCATTGGCTGCAATTCATATATAATTAACAATATGGTTCACTGGTGAAGAAATACCGAAAGGTACTACAAGTATGACCATCAGAAAATCCATGGGAACGAGGAGAAAACAACCTTTATAATTAACGTTGCTATCCATATGACCCGCGATCTTGAAAAGAAAGAGATAAGATTGAGAAATATTCACCACTAGCTGAGGAGCTCAAAATACTATAGACGCAGAAAAAGGTCGTTATAGTCCCGGTGATAATTGTAGCACAAGGGGGGAATCCACGGAAGAAATACAACTCTATCGCTAAACTCGGCTTACCCAAGAGACTATACCTACAACAACTACCGAAAGCGACGATTTTTGGAACGTGAGGTAATGTTCGGAAAGGTTTTTCCGTGAATGAAATGGTGTAGTGAAAGAACAATAGTATTATAAGAACACACAAATAGTTGAAATTGATTCCTGCGTGTATTTGTAGCCTGTCAATGGCAGATCAATAGGGAGAACCTGTGAGGAATAATAATAATAATACAAAGAAGAAGACGACGAAAAAGAAGCTATCAAAGACCAGATAAGAAAAATGGAAATGGCTTACCAATTGACGAAGGACACATACAACAAGAAAGTGCTATTTTACGGGGCTAAACTAAGACACTTATACACTGGCGACCAACCCCAATGACTGTATGCAGCAGAAACGTTGGACATGACTGGGAAAGATGGGCTTGAAAATGTCCTAAAAAATAGAGAAAAATGCTTAGGAAAATTCTGGGCCCAAAGATAGAAGATGGAGAGAGAAGACTAAGCCCAAACAAAGAATCTGAAGTTGTGGTTTAACTGATGAAGAAGAGGAGATTACAGTTCTAAGGACACCTCCTGGCATTGGATGGCAACAGACTGACAAAGAGAATTTCAATCTTTTCAGGAAGAGAAATACAGAGCTCAAATGGATTCGGGAAGTTAGAACGGGCCTAGCCAAGATGGGGGTACAAGAAGACGATATAGCAGATAGAGAGAAATTTAGACGACTGATTAAGGAGTGGAGGATTCCAGGAGATGGGGGAGGAGCTCGTGACAAAGAAAAGAACCTGCACAGAAGAGGGAAATAGGAGAAAGGATGAGAAGATACTGGCAGAGAGTCAAGGCAGAGAAGTCAAAGCATAATGTAAAGACTGTTAAGCGTGGTCCATAGAAGGACAAGACGAAAATAAGTACATAACTAATAATACCAATAATAATAGTGAAATATTCGTGAAAATAGCATACAGAATACTTACTTTGAAAGTCATGCTGTATGTCGTATACAAACAGATGCTGGAACACTGACTGACCCATGGTTCAGATCACCTATATATAGTGAAATCAATGTCGATTGTATAAACTCTAGCTTCTCCCCCCTGTCTGCCAAAAAGTTGAACTTGTAAGCAAGAGGAAGCAAATGAAAGCGAGCACATGAGGTGTGTCCAGTGTGGAGATCCAGGAAGTTGTCCCGAACTAGGGCATACTTCATACATTCAGGTCGGGGAGATATAGTTTTACATAAGTGACCTGCACAGGTGGGCGGGGCAGGTTACAGATGGCTTACAGGAAGTTGGTCACTCAGTCTTAACCGATGTCAACTTGGATTATGCTCGGAGAGTGTTATGTATTATCGTTAAGCTTCAGGCAATTAAAACACGTAATACTAGTCAGCGGAGGCCGCTATTATACAAGCAGGACAATAACGCATCACTAGCCATAACAGCACAGCCTGACCCCTCAGGCAAGAAATGACGAGGATCAATTGAGTTGGGAAAATGAAGCTAGCGGCTTCGGTGGCGTAGTCGGTAGAATTCTGAACTGATGTACCCAAGTTCATGGGTTCAAACCCGGCCAAAATTGTCGGATTTGTAAGAGCGTTAAAGTCCTTCAGTATGTCTTCCTTCTGAGGGGAAGGAAAAGCCAGCGGTCCCATGTCATACACTTATGGCACGTTAAAGAACCTACCACTACAATTGGAGGTGTGTAGCAAAATTTGTAGGTTATAATTGGCTAGTCACGCTCTATCAAGTTCCAACGTTCACCGCTAAGTGTTAGTGGCAATAGCATCTGGTAACCAAAGTTGGAACTACTTGACATTGAATTTGTGGGAGCCCTCAGGCGTTCAATCAAAATATGGCCATTGGCTGCAATTCATATAAAAAATGAAAGAGCTGGTAATAAACGATGTTCAGATAGTCGATTAATAGTCGATTAATAGAATAATATGAAATTAATCGAACACGAATAATCGATAAATCCAATGAATGAAAGTTAAAATCAATTAACCGACTAACCGTATAATATATTAATCCGCTAACCAAGGAATCTATTAATCGACTATTCGAACAATCGAACAATCGATTAATTGATTAGTAGACACGAGATATGAAAAAGAAGTATAAATGAAATGTCATTTGAGTTGACAGTTGAGTTATGCATATTTTCGGAATGATGAATAGAAATCTATAAAATTTACTTTTTGATTAAATATACAAAGTGTATTTCCTTGTTTATGTTAACAATAACAAAAAACAAAATAAGAGTCAGTGACAGTGGAAGGACAAACATCATTCAAATTGGGAAGGGATTTGAAAAACGAAAACGAAGAGTTTTCAGTAATGATTATGTATCTTGTTCAATGTTTACAATTTAGAACCAGAACGTTTTTGTTTTAATTTGTGTTAGCCTAGTTTTCAGAAAGAAAGTACATTATTTGAAAATATATGATACAATATATTTTAATTAATTAAATGTCTGTTTTGCTTCTGTGAAAGCCTCCGTGGCTCAGGCGGCAGCACGCCGGCCTCTCACCGCTGGGCCCGTGGTTCAAATCCCGGTCACTCCATGTGAGATTTGTGCTGGACAAAACGGAGGCAGACAGGTTTTTCTCCGGGTACTCCGGTTTTCCCTGTCAATTTCATTCCAGCAACACTCTCCACTATCATTTCATTTCATCTGTCATTCATGTAATCATTGCCCCAGAGGAGTGCGTCAGGCCTCGGCAGCCGGCACAGTTCATATCCTCGCCGCTAGATTGGGGGCTTCATTCATTCCATTCCTGACCCGGTCGGAGACTGGAAGCAGGCTGTGGATTTTCATTTTTCTGTTTAGCTTCTGTGAGAGCGTAGTGAAAGGAGCGAAGTAAACCGATTAATGACAAAATGATTAATCAACGGAATAATCTATTAAAAACCAATCGATTAATCGTTATTTGCAGCTGTTTGTCGATTTTCCTTCTTAGATTACTTGATTATTCGATAACTGAATCGATTAAAAGTACTTCCTAGGTCTCGAATAGTATGCTATCGGTGAAGTCAGAAGACAACAAGTATTAACTGAGAGTGGTCGCAAGAAAGATGAACAGGAGTAAGTAGAGATCACTTGCAGCATAGCGACTTCAGTGGCGTAGTTGGTAGCATGCTGAACTGCTGTGCCCAAGATAACGGGTTCGAACCCGGCCAAAACCGTTGGATTTTTAAGAGTGTTAAAAGAATCCTTCAGTATGCCATCTTCGGATAAGAAGTAAAGTCTAACCTACAAATTTGGCCTCACACAAGTGTAGTGGAAGGTTCTTTTATATGCGACTTTCTGTCAACTGTTATAAGAAACATCTGAGTCGAAGTGAATATTGGTAGCACTTTTACTCTCCATCAAGCTGTATGTTGACTGCAACCGGATCAGACATGAAATTTTGTGCACATTAATTCTCGATGTGAACCCCTTGAACGTGTGCTTCCGTCTGGTGATTCTCGAAGGGACGTGACAACAGATAACGCGCGCAAGCAGACGCTCTCAATAGCGAGTCAATCTGATGTTCGCAAGTTTAGCGTGCACCTGTACAACAAACGTTCTGTGAAATCAGATAAGTAACCATATACATAGTAGAATCCAAACTGCTTTAATTTTATTATATTGTGTTTGTTTTAACTGTGTACACATGTATACTATTCATACGTAGTTCAAAAACATATATAAAGGAAATTCATCATGAGATTCAAACTGCAAATCGTGATACAGTATAAACATTAACACGATTCATTATACTATGTACAGTAAGACCACACCCATTAATATTTGTATATGCATTTCAACCTAATTCCTAGTGATCATAATATGTTAATAACCGCTTGACTGTCGAAACGTGTAATCCTCAATTGCCAATTAATAGTGACTAGTGCGCCCGTGCGAGCTTTCGCAACGTGAATGTAGGTTTATGGGGTAGTAGGGGAGAATGTGGGAGACGGAAGTTTTAAATAATGGAGAAATGCATTTATCGTTGTTAAACGGCATAGCCTATGTACATGAGAAGAACACAATAGTACATTATGCAACGAGCCTATAATGGCTATAATTAAGACACGAGTATTTTTATAAAACGAGCGTATGCGAGTTTTATAATTTCCATACGAGTGTCTTAATTACCATTATAGGCGAGTTGCATACGACTGTTTATGTTCGACGATAATTATAACTTTATTATATGTTTTAACATAAATATTCATAAATATCTGTTGAGAGTCAGCCACAAGAATTTTGTGATCGCAGAGCGAGCGTTGGGTGTTATATCTCTGTCTTTCAAGATCTCAGGAGGACCGACGCATGCGCTCTGTGTGCTTGCAATGCCATATGCAGGCCATATGTTGACATCTGCCGCCCCTCAGTAATATTGTCACTGGAGTTGTTTGAAGACAATGAATGCGCTGTGTAGAAATTATATTAAGGTACAGTGCTATTTGTTGTCTCATATTTACGCGAACATATGGACGGTGCGTATTCCATGTCGGTAATTTATTATAGTTCGATGTTGTGTTTATGTCCGACATGTTGGATTTTGAGCGCACGCGTGAAGGTATCGTTACCTAATTGGTCAATGAACGAGCTCTGATTGGCTGGAAAAACTGTATCATAATGTAAAAGAGTGTTATAATGACCATCATTATGATACAGTTTTCTAACACATAATAGTGAGGGTCGAACATAAAGAAATATACAGTATATATTATAGGTACCAATTTTATATGATCTTCCTTTGATAGATATCCTTTATTAACATATGGTTCTAGCTATTTTGTAATTATTTGTTTCAATTAAAGTCCTCAACGTAAGAGCAGCAAGCTTACTTTGAACGGCCGGAAAGGCGTAAGAAGGATGCAGCAGCTTAAAGATTACCTGAACGTTGTGCCTAGGCATGCCATTAGGGATATCTTTTCCCTGTTAAGGATTATGTGTTTGTTGTTGTGACCGATTGACCTCCGGTATAAGAGGTCCTCCTCTACCATGTGCCAACGGCCTCTTGGAGGGCGGAGGAGCGGGTAGAGGATTTGGGCACTCTGTTGTCCATGGGATGGGAAATCGTCCCTAAAGGCGGATGAACCAAGATTGGTCAGCGTCATCAGAATGTGGAAGGCACCGGGTAACCACCACATTAAATATCTTTATGATATCCCAGGAATGAATGCATAATGATGTCTTCAAACGTAAAATATTCCGGAATAGCCCCCTATTCGGATCTCCGGAGGGGGATGCAGGAGAAGACGAAGTCCAAAATAGGAACATGGAATGTGAGATCTTTGAAGAAATGTGGCAAGCTGGAAAATGTGAAGAATAAAATGAAACGACTAGAAATAGATGTGTTGGGACTGAGTGAGGTAAGGTGGAGATTTATGGAGCGGCGAATTCAGAGTTTTATACTCTGGATGCTCAGATGGAGCTGGAGGTGTTGCATTTATTTTGTCAAAGCAAATAGGACAGAGAGTGACAGGTATATGGGGATATAATGAAAGAATGCTTCTCATCAAGTTAAAGACAGAACCTAGAGATACAGTTCTAATTCAACTGTACATGCCCACCTCTGCTTACACAGATGATGAAGTAGAGGAAGTGTATGAGCAACTGGAAGACATGCTACTGAAGGTCAAGGATGAGGAAAATCTCATTATCATGGGAGATATGAATGCAGTAGTAGGAGAAGGTAGAGAAGATACCACGGTAGGGAACTTTGGTTTGGGATCCAGAAACGAAAGTGGAAATAGACTCATTGAATTCTGTCGAAGTCACTCACTTGTAATCACAAATACGTCATTTAGTCAACCAAAGAGAAGAAGATACACATGGACAATGCCAAGAAAAGGAAATAGATATCAACTAGATTATATACTAGTTATATAAAGATATCGAAATCAAGTAAAACTAAGGAAAAGCTACCCTGGAGCTGATGTCGACTCTGATCACAACCTTGTGTTGATGACGAGTCAACTAAAACTCAAAAAGAAAAAGATAGAAAGAACCACTTCAAAATGGATCTTGAGTAAAGCAATGAAAAACACCGAAGCAATTAAAAAGTTCAAGGAAGTAACTGATGACAAGATTGATCCTGAGGGACTGAGCGGACGTAATATCCAAGAAGAGTGGGAATAAATCAAGGGGAAAATAGTTGATGCAGCAGAAAAGTGTTTTGGAAAAGGAGAAAGAAGAATGTATAAGCCTTGGATTGCACCACACATTTTGGAATTAATGACCGAGCGCCAAATAGCCAAAAGGAGAGGTCACCATGACGACTACAAGAAGATAAGAAATAAAACTAATCGAGAAACCAAAAGGCTAGAGAACAATGGATTGAAGCGAAATATAAAGAGATAGATGAAAACATGGCTAAAGGAAATACCGAACAAGCTTTCTCGGAAGTTCGTAGATAATTCCAAAGGAAAACAAAGCCCTTGAGTACAATAAAAGACAACAATGGAGATGTGATAATAGAAGAGGATAAGATAGTTACAAGATGGAAAGAATATGTAGAAGACTTATATGAAGGTCAACTAGATGACGATGTAATAGAGAAAGACACTGATTTTGAACAAGATGGTCTTGGACCCAATATTCTTAGGGAGGAATTTGATAAAGCTTTGAAAGTTTTAAAACTAAGGAAAGCACCCAGAATAGACTCAATCCCAGGCGAAATCCTACAAACACTGGGTGATGAGGCAAAAACTTCTCTGTATCAACTTGTAAATGACATGTATACTACAGGAGAAATTCCAGGAGATTTTGAGAAAACTGTACTGATACCTATTGCAAAAAGTAACCATGCACAGAAATGTCAAGATTACAGAACCATAAACCTGACAACTCATGCTTCCTATATACTCACAAGAATTGTTTACCACCGCATGGAGAAGAGAATTGAAGAAAATCTCTCAGAAGATCAATTCGGGTTCAGAAGAAATAGAGGAACGAGGGAGGCAATCCTGAGTCTGAGAACAATTATTGAAAAGGCCATAAGAATCAATAAAAACATCCTCATTGCTTTCATTGACATACAGAAAGCTTTTGATAATGTAAATTGGAATATTATGTTCAAAGCCCTCAAAAGCTTGAACGTGGACTACAGAGATCGTAAAATCATTTACCAGTTGTACAAGAACCAGACAGCAATTATTGGAAAGGAACAAATGGCCGCGAAAATAGGAAAAGGAGTAAGACAAGGGTGCAGCTTTCACCTCTGCTCTTCAATGTGTATGTAGAAGAAGCAATAAAAAAATTTCAACAACATGCACACATAGAATAAAAATAAACGGTGAATTGTACCAAACTATACGTTTCGCAGATGGCATTGCCCTCATAGCAGATGATGATAAAAAACTAGAAATTGCATTACATGAATTAAATGATCATCTAAGGGTAAAATGTAACATGAAGATTAACAAAACAAAAACCAAGATAATGAAATGTAGTCGAGATGGTAGTCAGAATAGTAATGTATGGTTGGGAGGAGAAAGAGTGGCTCAAGTAAATCTTTTCAAGAACTTGGGAAGCATTATTACTTCTGATGGGAGGTGTGAAAAGGAATATCCGCTCTCGAATAGCCCAGGCTAAAGAAGCTTTCAGCAAGAAGTAAGTCTCCTGACATCCAGAGCCATATCCTTACAAGTCAAAAAACACTTCATTAAAAGTTACATTTGGAGCATTGCGACCTATGGTAGCGAAACATGGACACTATTGAAGGCCGACAAGAAACGATTATGTGCATTTGAAATGTGGTGCTGACGACGAATGCTACGGGTACCTTGCACCCTAAGGCTAACTAATGAAGAGGTTCTAAGAAGAGCAGAGAAAATCATCAATCTGACAGAAACAATAAAAAAAAATTTGGATAGGCCACACCTACTCCGGCATTCCCCATGCTGCATCACACTGCTTAGCTTGCCACGGTGGGTGAGTGGATAGCGTGTCGGTCTAGTAACCCCAAGATTGCAGGTTCACTCCTGGCCGTGGTAAGTGATTTTTGAAAGGCGGCAAAAATACGACACGCATGTCATACGAGGTTGGCATGTCAAAGAACCCATTTGATATCAGTAGGCCGTGTCCATAATGGCAAAATTAATCTCGGGAGTTTCCGCCAACACAAAGTTCCTCATTTCTCTACTAGAAAGCGCTATAGTGTTCAAGGAGCTTAGATATCTAACCTCCTTGACTTTCATAGTGATTCAAGGAACAACGAAATTCGACATGCAAGCTACCCTCTGGGTGTCACATTACAAAGCTTGCACCCGGCACCCGAGGCCGTACGATATTATTATTATTATTATTATTATTATTATTATTATCACACTGCTTGAAGGGAAAATGGAAGGCAAGGCAGGAAGAGGACGACCAAGAGCAGAGTTCTTAGATGACATCGGAGGAAGATGTCCGTACCACCTGATCAAACAGCGGGCTCAGGATAGAAGACCTTTGGACGAAGACATTCATGCTACCCACCAAGCGCCAGGTTGAGGAGAGGTAGAAGAAGAAGGACTTACCTTATTCACATATGTTCAGGCACATGAGAAGTAAATATGCCAATGCAATGCAAGAAATGCAAAGCATAAATACAGTCTAGAAATGTTCACATAAGTTCAGGCAAAAGTAAACATGCCAATGCAATGCAAGAAATGCAAAGCATAAATACAGTCTGGAAATAAAGAAATACATATAGGTTAGGTGTCTTGCAAATGCCGCAGCACTGCCCTGCGCTCTAGCGGCAGGCTCGCCTAGCAGTACGCCGCGGTACAAATAGTGTCAAGTCTTTGTTAAGCTATACGAGCAGTATAGCAGTATGCTGTACGAGCAGTAGAGTAACTAACGGGATTTCATGTAAAGAGCCTCATTTTCTATACTGGTAGTGGAGACTGCTACTCGCATCCAGTCGGCCGTGTCTCGTCAAGAGCTACTGTTGCCTGGAAACGACATGACTTGCAATTCCTTCATGAGTTTATTTTATAACTTTATAAGCCTTTTCTGGAGTGCAAAATGGTATTTATTTAATTGTGAGTCATTTAAGGAGTAAGTGAGTGTGTTTCGCGCACACATTGGGTTATGCGGAACCTGTAGGTACCCCATATGTGTAGGTTGGTGTTAATAGGACCTTATTTTCGGTACAAAACTGGAATGGGACCTTAGCAGAATAATATAGGGAGGGATTCGAACTAATGCATGTAATTTTTTCAGGATGTTTATTTATCTCTCACTCCTGCCCAATCATATTGGGCAAATTTGTGTTGAACAACTGAAGATTTACAACCTATAGATAACAGATAAACACACACATGCATGGATTCCAGAATAATGCAAATTATCACTACACCCAAATAGACTAGGCTAACGACCATCATGTCCTATACCCCATTATGAAACAACTACAACAACAACTAGTTGTGGACCCATGAATGAAGGAAACGAGCGGATACAACTCTGTTATCTATATCGTGAGGGTCGGAGTGGAACAAACATGAATTTCTAATAGCACAATTGATTATTGAAGTAGACAATTAATTCTACGGGAAATATGAATAGCAGGGATGGAATGTGACACTTCGTTTAGGAGGAAAATTCCCGGTCCCCTGAGGGGATACAAAATGATGAATGCAAGAAAGGAATATATGAGGCTAGAAACCCGTAAAATCACTACGCAACGATAACAGTGGGGAAAGACAAAGCCACACCTTGTTCCGTTCAATCAGCGAACATAAGCCATTTCTCTTCGTACACTTTGTTAATTCATTCAAGGAGGTTGTAATATTTCGTTCATCAGCCCTATGTACTTGTATGTATGATTGATTTGTCTAATATCCAATGTTTTTGTGGTGACGGAGGTAATAGAAAGCAAAAAACATTAACCATATTGGTTAATGAATATTACCGTATTTCCTTACAATTTATATTTGTAAATGAGAAACGCCTATCAATACTAGGTTGAAGAAACACATTTATTGAACGATTGAGTCATAATAACTGTAATAATCCTGTTCGCTGGCAGTCGCAGTATTCCTCATTTATGAGCCATGTATTGTACATATACCAAAGTATTTGCCATCACAAAATGTCATTAATCGAGATACAGGATCTCCTCACGAATCTCCACATAGTATACAACAAAGTCCCCGATTCTTGGGTGTAACGAACCACTGGATGGATTTTGATGCGGGTTTCACCATTCGGTAAAGCATTTCTCGAGGAAGGTTTCTGTAGAAAAACATTTATTTATGACCAAAGCCAGACACGCAGTAACGATTTGAGTGAACGAGTCGAAGAAAAAACAGCCGTCCGTGCGCCTTTTAAGCTTATGCTGGGCAAACCGTACAATTTATCTGTATACTAGGAGTGTAAGAATTGTTCAGCATTGAATGTTCTACAAAAAAAAAAAAAAAAGTCCTCTCGGCACGCCGGAAGGCGGAGGTAGATTTCACCGGACAAACTTGGAGATAGGCGAAAATAGGCAGAATATGCAGGTTTTCGTAGAAGGATCAGACCTCATTTATCGCGTGAAAGTATTTTATAATTGGAGATTAATTAACTTTGTTTTTCTTCATTTTAAACATATTTTAAACATTTTATTGTCTTATGGGGACGGTAACCTTCTTGTCATTTGGAGTCCATTTTTAGCCTATTTTCAATTTTGAAAAAATAGGCTTATGAGATCACCTTTTGTCCGTGTGTGTGTGTGTGTGTGTGTGTGTGTGAGGTGTGTGTGTGTGTCCCCCTAATAAAATCTCAACGGCTGGAGCGATTTCAGTGAAACTCGGTAAGTTCATAGCACTATTCCCGGCGACCTCGACCGTGCCCATCGAATTTTGTTACGTCTCACCAATCCAACATGGCGGCTGTGCGAAATATTTCACTAGCATTCAGTATCTCCAAAACTATAACGGATATCGCCCTGAAATTGTGTACGGTGATAAAGGGTACTACTAGAAGTTCACCTATGAGACTTTCAAAAACCTGGTTACTACATAACCAACATGGCGGCCAAGCGAAGTGCAGACTTTTAAATAGACTTTTCTCGCGATTTAACTATCCAAACGTAATGAAACTTGGTACAGCAAATATTTATACACATTGCAATGCACTGGAGTCTAATTTAGTTCAACTGTTTACATAACCTCAAAATGGCGGCTGTGCGAAATATTTCACTGACATTCTATATCCCCGAAACTATTACAGATATCACCCTGCAATTTTGTACGGTGATAAAGGGTACTGATACAAGTTTACCTATGTATAATTCATAAACCTGTAAAGTACAAAACGAACATGGCGACCAAGCGAATTTGAAATATTTTAATAGACTTTTCTCGTGAGTTAACTCTCTGAGCGCAGTGAAATGTGGTACAGTAAATGATTTTGCAGATTGTAATGTACTGCCATCTAATTTAATTCAATTGTTTACATAACCTCAAGATGGCGGCTGTGCGAAATTTTAAAATTAACTTTTTATTTCTTGTGTCGTTTTCATACGATCGAAGTGAAAGTTTGAATAATGAACCTAGGCAATAAGTGTCCTTGAATGGTACATAACTCTATGGCCTATACATATAACAATCCTAAATGGCAAGCTTCCGTAATATTTAGACGGTTCTCAATATCTATGAATCTTTTACAGCAACCAAACTGAAATTTTTATGTTCATAGAGACTATGAACATATGTTCACCTATAGGACTTTCAGTAACCTGGTGAGCACGAATCCAACATGGCGGCGACGCGAAGTATAAATATTTAAATGGACGTTTCTCGCGAATTAACTATCCGAGTGCCGTGAAACGTAGAACGTTAAATGCTTACACAAATGTTGATCCACTGGCATCTAATTTATTTCAATTGTTTGCATAATCACAAGATGGCTGCTGTGCGTAATATTAAAATCTCGTTTTTACTTCTTGTGTTCTAATCATGCGATTGAAGTTTGAATACCACACGTACACAATAATAAAATAATAAAATAAAATAAGAATAAAAATCCAACCTGGCGACCATCTGAAATATTTAGACGGTTCTCAATATCTACGAATCTGTTACAGCAATTAAACTGAAATTTTGTATGTTGATAGAGGCAATTAACATGAGCAGGATATATGAAAATAGGCTGTACAGTTCTTCACGGAACTACTTGTTATACTTGTGGTCACACTGTCCTTATGCAAGGTTTCGACACTGATGTGTAACTATGTAACGGTCTGTTACTTCTTCACGTAAAATTATATCTCCCGCAGAGATGTTGGTTGGTTCCTCAGTTTAGGGGCTGCGACAACGCGGTCATATAACCCCGTGTACATTGGGTGAGTGTAGAATCTGTCTGATAAACGGTGTGAATTGTGATGGCTGTATTAGTCTGTAATTCAGGTAAGGAATGCAGACGCTAAATTTCAAGCAGTAGTTCCTAATGTTGCTACCAGATACTAACGTCAACGCCACCTAGCTGTGAACTTGGCTACTAGATGCCACCTCAATCAGCAACTCGCAACGAACGTTGGAACTTCCCCTCCAAAGGAAAGCTTACTGAGGGATTTTTAGCGCTCTTAGAAAATCCGACGATTTTGGCCGGCTTTGAACCCGCGACCTTGGGCATAGAAGTTAAGCATGCTACCAGTTACGTCACCGAAGCCGCTTCACACTTAGTCAGATGGAAATCTGAATCTGATCTCGCGCAAGTGCGTTGTCATGGCAACGTCTGATGGCTCATCCCTCATCAATTTAGTAGTGTTGCCATGTCAACCACTGATAGCTCTTGGCATTTTCTTATAATTCCGAAATCATTTTTCTCATCCCTTGGCGCAATGGTGGCTCATATCAAAAATTCTTTCAGACAAATGTTTTAGGTAATTATTAGTGGAATATTGTCCATTTTGTTCGGTTTTGATATTGTGCCTATTAACAGAGATATGATTAATGTTTCCCGAAAAAACCACTTTTTCCCACCCCTTTGGTCAATGGTTGGTGCTATCAAAAAACGTTTCAAACATAAACTTCTGAGCTTTATCCGACACATAGTATGAACTTTGAACGGATTCGATATTTCACATATTAAGAGAGTTATAGCAATATTTCATTTTTTCGAAAAAAAAGTCCCCCATTTGCATCCCCTTCGACCGATTTGGCCCAGTAACGAACTCGTCCGAGACTCTATGGGTATACATATTCGGTAAAAAATTCAAAAGTGATTGGTGCAAAATTACGGCAGTTATCGTGTCCACAAGAAACTGATATACATATATACATATATACATATATTACATAAATTATATGTAAACTTTTGAACTGACGGTGGTTTTGGGGTCTGGGGGATGTGAAACGCGAAGATATGTCGAAATTTTTCCGGAAATCGAAACATGGTACCCATTGCAATAGTTAGCTTTCTAATGAAATCTACCTAAAATACTACCGTCAACGACACTTAGCTGTGAACTTGGCTACTAGATGCCACCTCAATCAGCAACTCGCAACTAACGTTGGAACTTCCCCTCTGAAGGAAAGCAAACTCAGGTTTTTTAGCGCTCTTAGTAAATCCGACGACTTCAGCCGGGTTTGAACCCGCGACCTTGGGCATAGAAGTTCAGCATGCTACCAGTTCCGATATCGAAGTCGCTTCCCACAGACATATGAAAACTGAATGTGATCTCGTGCAGTGGCGTTGTCATAGCAACTGCTGATGGCTCATCCCTTATCAATTAAAAGTAAAGTTGTCATGGCAACCTCTCTTGGCACTTGGCATTTTCTTATAATTTAAATCATTTTGTTCACCCCGTGGCGTAATGGTGGGTCATATCAAAAATTCTTTCAGACAAAAGTTTTAGGTAATTATTGGAGGAATATTGTCCATTTTGTGCGGTTTTGATATTGTGCCTATTAACAGAGATATGATTAATGTTTCCCGAAAAACCCACTTTTTCCCACCCCTTTGGTCAATGGTTGGTGCTATCAAAAAACTTATTTGACATAAATTTTTGGCACTTATCCGACACATATTATGAACTTTGAAGAGATTCGATATTTCATGTATTAAGAGAGTTATAGCGATATTTCACTTTTTCGAAAAAATCCCCCCATTTTCACCCCCTTCTCCGATTTTGCCCATTAACGAACTCGACCGAGATTTTATAGGGATACATATTATGTAAAAAATTCAAAGTGATTGGTGCAAAATTACGGCAGTTATCGTGTCCACAAGAAACTGATATATATATATATATATAGATAGATAGATACATATATACATAAATTATATATAAACTTGTGAACTGACGGTGGTTTTGGGGTCTGGGGGATGTGAAACGAGAAGATATGTCGAAATTTTCCGGAAGTCGAAACATGGGACCCATTGCAATAGTTAGCTTTCTAATGAAATCTACCTAAAACGCGACAGCATATCTCTATATGTAATACATCGCCCACTATAAGTGATTTTACGATTTCATTTCTTCCAACAATCTCCATCAGTGGAAATTTAAATTACTAGCTTCAGAGCGAGTTTACGAGCTAGTGGGCGAGCCTATCACCCCAGCTTCGGCCAGCTTCAAACTGTCGAGTGTCGAGTTAAGACTTTAGAGAAGTGTATATGTGTTTGGAGTTTCACTCTTCACCTCGGCTTTTCTAAATTGCGTCTGGTAACTGCCGTCCGTGCGCCTTTGAAACTCACGATGGGGAAACTGTTAAAGATATCGGGTGAAGCCAGGGTGGGTTATTAGTTGTTAATAAATGATTGATGAATGAAGGATTTACGTACCTTTTAATTACTGTGGCTTGAAGCATTGTATACATTTGTTTAGGTAGTTAGTTAGTTATTGTTGTTTTAAGGGGAGGAACTACGAGGTCTACATTTGTTTCTCATCATCATCACTCATCATTGGTTTGCAGTCCTAAGACTTGTCAGTTGCCATAAAAACATGTCCGGATCGTCCTGTCTTTTGCCGCTTCCTTCATTGAATTATAATTCTGTGCTTGGGTGTCGTTTAGAATTTGTTTAAGGAAGGTATTTCTAGGTTTTCCTCGTGGATGTTTTCCTTCCATGAACCCTTCTGCCATAGTTCTCATTAAATTGGAGTGGCGCATTGTGTGACCCCACCATGCGAGACGACGTTTATGGATTGTGCGTAGGTTTGATCTCCGTTGGTTCACGGTGTTGAGAACCCTTGTGTTCGATATCCTGTCTCTCCGCGTCACATTTATCATCTTACGATAGCACCACATCTCAAAGGCTTCAAGAAGATTCTTTTCATTTTTATTTTGTGTCCACGTTTCACAGGCATACAATGCAACTATCCATACACAAGAATGTAGCATTTTCATTCGGAGGGAAAGCTTAAGCCGACTGGCACACAGTAATCTCCTCTACTGCATAAAAGCTAGTTTTGCCTGAGCAATGCGACATTTAACTTCAGTGGTGCACCTTCCGTCCTCTGTAATCTTTTGACCTAGGCAAGTGAAGGATTTGACTTGTTGTATGTCCGAGTTATTAATCTTTAATCGAAGAGGTTTTGGGAATTTTGAGACTGTCATGCATTTTGTCTTTGAGGTGTTTATTTTCATGCCGTATTTCTGCACCGTTGATGCAACTCTTGACAGCATTGCCTGCAAAGTAGATGGGCTACCAGCTAGAATGGCCTGATCATCTGCGAACTTAATTACCTTTATGGGCATTCCATTGATCTTCACTCCTAAACATGTGTCTTCTAAAGCTTCTGCCATCATCAACTCACCAAAGGCATTGACATGTGTTTTTCATTTACAAATATTGACGGAGGTAATGGTGGACAGTAATAAATTATTAGGGTTTAGAGGCCTGGAGGCGTGGAACTTGCCTTGGTTGGCTGGGGCTTCCCATTGACGTCATGGTGCAGAATTTAACACGCATGACTACACCATTGCGTTCGGAGACCTTAAGCGCGAGAGTGTTTGTTAAACCAGTAGTTCTATTTGACTAAATTAACAAATTTAAAGTTATTTTCCCGGGCTATTCACAATCTGATAATCCTGTTCACTGACAGTTGCAATAAACCTAATTTTTTAGTCATTTATTGCTCATTTACCAAATTATCTATCATCAGAAAATTTCATTGGAGGAGACACAGGATCCTCTCATTAATTTTTAAATCAATACCAATATGCCAAAGAGATTGACCATTTTGTGGTGTAGAGGCTGGTATTCTTGGCTGTCATCCCTGAGGGTTGGGCTTGATTCCTGACAATGCCACGCT
Source organism: Meconema thalassinum (assembly GCA_946902985.2). NCBI lineage: Eukaryota > Metazoa > Arthropoda > Insecta > Orthoptera > Tettigoniidae > Meconema > Meconema thalassinum. Next base: position 1,764,399,437 of record OX336388.2, read on the forward strand.
ATTAAATTCTAGTCTAATAGCTGAAACGGTATTCAATCAAGCCCGTGAGTCAAAACTGAGAGGAGACGTGTTCGTTTCCTATCTCTGTTCCTATCTCTGCCGTCTTAGAAGTGGTTTACTTAAGGTAAATGTATTTGAATCCTAGTTTCAATTACAAATAAACGTACTGCTACAGATACCACAACACTAAGTTGATGGGAGTGAAATGACCCCAATGATAGAGGCCCCATCTATTTATTTATTTCTCAATATTTTGTTATTGTATTTAATTGTTTATTTATTTATTTATGTATTTATTAATTTTTAAAGTTATTTATTTTATTTATTTATTTATTTTATCTTTTATTCATTTACTTATTTATTTACAGGCAGATGGCCTCGATATTCCACCACTTAAAACAACACTGTTGTTGTTTGAGACTTCAGTCTTTTGACTGGTTTGATGCGGCTTTCCATGCCTCCCTATCCTGAGATATCTGTTTCATCTCTACATAGATAGGCTACCACAACCTACATCCGAAGCAATCTGTTTAACATATTCTAACCTTGGTCTGCCCCTACAGTTCTTGTCCTTGACTCTTCCTTCCATAACTAAGCTTGCTATTCTTGGGTGTCATAGTATGTGTCCTACCAACCTATCTCTTCCCTTCATTAGCAGTCGCCAGAAACATCTCTACCCCCCCCCCCCCCCACTCGTCTTAATAGCTCATCATTTGTTATCCTATCTACACATCTGATCTTCATCATTCTCCTGTAATACCACATTTCAAAGGCTTCAATTCTCCTCTTTTCCACTGCTCCAACAGTCCATGTTTCACTTCCATAGAGTGCCACACTCCAGACAGAGGCTTTCACAAATGACTTCCTAATAACTTACCAAAATATGTGTTCGATGTCAACAGATTCCTTTTCTGTAGAAATGCTTTCCTTGCCTGAGCCAACCTACTTTCTATATCCTCTTTGCTTCGTCCACCACTGGTTTGCTTCCGAAGTAACAGAATTCTCCTACTTCCTTTAGCTTTTCACCTGCCAACTTTATGTCCTTAGAGGTTTCTGATTTATTGCGGCTGCATTCCAATATTTTTGTTTTGCATTTATTGATTTTCATCATGAATTAATTCCTTCCTAAAGATGGAATCCATACCATTCAAAAAATCATTCAAATCCTCTGGAGTGTCGGCCAAGATGACGATGTCATCAGTTAATCTCAGAGTTGAAATTATTTCTCCTTGAATCTTCACTACCACTTTATTTTTTTCTACAATTTCTTTGATTGCTTGTTCAATGTATAGATTGAAAAGTATGGGTGATAAGTTGCAGCCTTGCCTTACACCTTTCTGATAAGAGCTTCTCTCTCATATCCTTCAGCTCGAATGACTGCTGGCTGGTTTCTGTATAGATTGTAGATCACCCTCTTATCCCTGTACTTTATTCCAATCGTTTTCAAAATGTCAAACAATTTAGCCCAATCAACGTTATCAACAGCCTTTTCTAAGTCTACAAATGCAATGGACGTTCTCTTATATTTCCTTATTCTACCTTCCAAAGTCAGCCTAAGATATAGTACAACTTCCCTTGTTCCTACAATTCTCCTGAAACTAAACTGGTCTTCACCCAACTCTGTTTCTATCTGAGTTTCCATCCTCTTGTAAATTATTCTAAACAGGATCTTTGAAGCATGAGTTATCAAGCTGATTGTACGGTGATCTTCACATCTGTCAGCTCCTACTTTCTTGGTATAGGGATAATGATCGTGTGTCCTCCGGAAAGGCCTAGTGCAGGTCTTTCTAGTTGACGCCCGTGGGCGACCTGCGCGTCGTAATGAGGATGAAGTGATGATGATGACGTCACATACACCCAGTCCCCGAGCCACGGGAATTAACCCCAGGAGATTAAAATCCCTGCTGGTTCGGCCGGGAATCGAACCCGGGGCACTTTGGGCCAAAGCCTAGCGCGCTAACCATTTAGCCACAGAGCCGGACGGTATAGAGATGATAACATTCTTCTTGAAATCATAGGGTACCTCACCTGTCTCATAAATCCTTCACACTAAGTGAAATAACCGAACCAGACTATCATCACCTATACAGCGTAGCAACTCAATCGGTATATCATCTATGCCTGATACTTCGTTCCTGCTTAAGTCTTCCAATACTCTGTAAAATTCTGATCTCAATATTAAATCTACTTTTGCACCCTCATCAATTTCCTCTTCCCTTTCCATTACATGATTCTCAATCTCCTTTCCCTTATACAAACACTCTATGTAAGCTTTGCATCTCTCAATCTTTTCGTCCCTATATGTTAGAAGTTTTCCATCAGTGTCTTTAATATTACAGCACTTAGTCCTCTTTTCCCCAAAAGTATTCTTAATACTTCGATAAGCTGTATCTACTTTTCCTAATTTCAGACAATTTCCTATACCTGCACATTTCTCTTTCAACCATTGTTCTTTCGCTTCCTTGCACTTCTTGTTAACCTCATTTCTCAGACGTCTGTATTCTGATTTCCCCTATTCAGCTCTTACATTCTTGTGTTTCCGTCTTTCATCCATTAATTCTAGTATATCCTGAGTGATATACAGTTTTCTACCTTTCCTACCTTTCTACCTTTCCTACCAATGTTTTCCTCTGCAGATTTTGTTATTTCATTCTTCAAAAGTGCCCATTCGTCAGCAATTGAAGTTTGTTTAGGGTTTTTCATTAGTCCTTCCTTTTTACTCTTCTTGAATCTTTCGTTCACATCCTTCTATTTCAGTCTGTCTATTGCCCAGCTTTTGGATTTTGACATATCTTCAGTTTCTTCAACTTTAATCTGCATTTCATAACAACCAGATTGTGGTCAGAGTTTATGTCAGCACCGGGATATGTTTTGCATCCAAAATCTGGTTTCGAAATCTCTGCTTGACCATAATGAAGTCGATTTGGTAACGCCCTGTATCTCCTGGTCTCATCCATGTGTAAATTCTTCTATTGTGGTTATTGAATAAGGTGTTAGCAATGACCAACTCATGCTCGTAGCAGAATTACTTCAGCTTGCTTCCTCGGTCATTCCTTTCACCTAATCTGAAATCTCCTACTATCTTCACTTCTGTTCCTTTTCCTAACAGAGCATTCCAATCTCCCATTGCTATATCATTTTCATCACCCTTGATATACCTCAGAATTGCATCTATTTCTTCGTAGGGCTGGCTGCGTGGCTCAGGGGTAACGTTCTCGCTTGCTGGGCCCAAGGCTGCAGGTTCGTATCCTGGCGCAGTCAGCTGGCATTTGAGGGTGCGCAAATGTGAGGGAGCCGTGTCCGTAGATTTACTGGCACGTTAAAGATCCCCTTCGAGGCAAAATTCCGGCACCCTGGCGTCTCTAAAAGCCAGTGTAGTTAAAAGGGACGTAAAACCAATAACATTATTATTGTTTCTTCGTAGACCTTTTCAACACCTTCATCATCAGCTTGACTGGTGGGCATATGGACTTGTACCACTGTGGTGCACGTAGGTTTTGTATTGACTTTTGCTACAATAATCCATTCACTATATTGCTCATAATATTCCACCCGCTGTCGAAGTTTCCTACTTAATTTGAGACCTACCCTCGCATAGCCGTTGTTTGATTTAGTGCTAATGACTCTATAGTATCCTGACCAAAAGTCCTGTTCTTCCTGCCAGCGTATTTCAGTAATCCCAACCAAATTCAACCGCAAGCTATCCATTTTCCTTTCTAAATTTTCTAACCTTCCACTGCCTAGCAGACTTCTAACATTCCACGCTCCGATCCGTAGAATGTCAGATTTCCTCTTTGTCACTTCTGTGATGTCAACCCCCTTTCGAGTAGTTCCCACCCGGAGATCCGAACGGGGGACTAGTTTACGTCCGGTTTTATTTTATTTATTTACTTATTTATTTATTGAGGGGCTCAAAGATAGTGATCACTTGTCCCATGTACTTTAATATGTCTGCGAATCCTGTGCAATAACCTGTGTGAATGCGATGTTCATATTAGCGTGCATTACTGTAGGGTCTACTCTAGGATTTGGGAGGGTAGACTTGAAAGGAGAAGCTATCATCCTGGTATTTGCCTAGAGGGAGTGTATCATAATTGTTATTTTAAGGGACCTAATATTTATATAGTTAATCCCTAATAATGATAATGGTTATGAAAAATAATTACTGCTGTTACGATAACCACTATCCTATTGGCTAGAAAAACATACAGTGGGGAAATAAATTGCTATTCACGGTCGAGAAATAACGGTAGAGTGAGTTTAAAGGAAGTGTGACCATGATGTTGGAAACAACGGGAAGTAATATTCCTTATGAAGGTGGTTTATGCGAGAGAAGGCTCCTTCATACTCATATTATTTTGCATTTATCGGCTGTTCTATCAGCAAGAACGAGCAGGATGTTCCTTCATCGCCGGTCCTATGATTATATTATGTAAGCTATCATTCATATAACCGGTGGGTGGTCCATATCAGGCTGAACCGGTCAATTCACTAGCTTGTAATAATTTATATCTCTCCTCACCGCGTCTTATATAGGCTACTAATAAATTATGTTGTTGTTGCTTTTGTTTTGTTAGTGTTATGATTAGAGGATTAAGACATCTTAATAATTGACTGCGTGCGTGTTAAGCTTCTCGGATAATCTGTGTTTCTGTTCTGACCGTAATCGTAATCATTAAGCTCTAAGATTTGGATTACTGCCTGGAGTTTTTAAATAAGGTACCATATCTGCATTTACCTGGAGGGAGTAGTGTAAACCTCGGAGTAGATCTGCTCTCAGAATGGCCACTATTAGCGCCAAGATTCGATTCTTATATTTCAGGACTTTCAGGTCTTCCTGTGTACAGCTTAGCAGGCATAGCTACGCTGTGGGGTCTACATGGTATTTATTACGTTGGGTAACAAGTGTTAGATCTTGGAACGTAAAGGTCATAGCTAGTGGTCTGGTCCATATACCCCCCACACATATCCTCAATTCACACGTGTGTCAGTCATCACACACGGAACATAAGTAATTATCAGTAATTTGTTAAGACAAGTATAAAGTTAAGCACGGGACCAAGTCTGTTTCGTGATATGTTGTTGTTGTTTGAGTCTTCAGCCTTTTGACTGGTTTGATGCAGCTCTCCATGCCTCCCTGTCCTGAGCTAAACGTTTCATCTCTACATAGCTACCACACCCTACATCCAAGGCAATCTGTTTAACATATTCTAACCTTGGTCTACCCCTACAGTTCTTGTCCTCGACCCTTCCTTCCATAACTAAGCTTGCTATTCCTGGATGTCTTAGTATGTGTCCTACCAACCTATCTCTTCTCTTCATTAGCAGTCGCCAGAAACATCTCTCCTCTCCCACTCGTCTTAATACCTCTTCGTTTGTAACCCTATCTACCCATCTGATCTTCATCATTCTCCTGTAACACCACATTTCAAATGCTTCAATTCTCCTCTTTTCTGCTGCACCAATAGTCCAAGTTTCACTTCCATAGAGCGCCACACTCCAGACAAAGGCTTTCAAAAATGACTTCCTAATACCTAAATCTATATTCGATGTCAGCAGATTCCTTTTTTGTAGAAATGCTTTCTTTGCCTGAGCCAACCTACTTTTTATATCCTCTTTGCTTCGTCCATCACTGGTTATTCTGCTTCCTAAGTAACAGAAGTCTCCTACTTCCTTCAGCTTTTCACCTGCCAATTTGATCTCCATAGAGGTTTCTGATTTATTTCGGCTGCATTCCAGTATTTTTGTTTTACATTTATTAATTTTCATCATGAATTCTTTCCGTAAGACTGAGTCCATACCATTCAAAAACTCATTCAAATCCTCAGGCTTGTCGGCCAAGATGACGATGTCATCAGCAAATCTCAGAGTTGAAATTATTTCTCCTTGAATCTTCACTCCCACTTTACATTTTTCTCTAATTTCCTTCATTGCTTGTTCAATGTAAAGATTGAAAAGTATGGGTGATAAGTTGCAGCCTTGCCTTACACCTTTCTGAATACCAGCTTCTCTCTCATGTCCTTCAACTCGAATGACTGCTGTCTGGTTTCTGTATAGATTGTATATCACCCTCCTATCCCTGTACTTTATTCCAATGGATTTCAAAATGTCAAACAATTTAGTCCAATCAACGTTATCAAAAGCCTTTTCTAAGTCTACAAAAGCCATGAACGTTCTCTTATCTTTCCTTATTCTACCTTCCAAAATCAGCCTAAGACTTAGTACAGCTTCCCTTGTTCCTACATTTCTCCTGAAACCAAATTGGTCTTCACCCAACTCCGTTTCTATCTGGCTTTCAATCCTCTTGTAAATTATTCTAGACAGGATCTTTGAAGCATGAGTAATCAAGCTGATTGTACGGTAATCTTCACATCTGTCAGCTCCCACTTTCTTTGGTATAGGGATGATTACATTCTTCTTGAAATCAGGGGGTACCTCACCTGTCTCATAAATCCTACACACCAAGTGAAATAACCTGATCAGACCTTCATCTCCTATGCAGCGTAGCAACTCAATCGGTATATCATCTATGCCTGGTGCTTTGTTCCTGCTTAAGTCTTCCAAAGCTCTATCAAATTCTGATCTCAATATTAAATCTCCTTTCGCATCCTCATCAAGTTCCTCCTCCCTTTCCATTACATGATTCTCAATCTCCTTTCCCTTATACAAACTCTCTATGTAAGCTTTCCATCTCTCAACCTTTTCTTCCCTATCTGTTAGAGGCTTTCCATTTTTGTCCTTAATATTACAGCACTTAGTCTTCTTTTCCCCAAAAGTATTCTTAATCCTTCGATAAGCTGTGTCTACTTTTCCTAATTTCAGACAATTTTCTATACCTGCACATTTCTCTTTCAACCATTCTTCTTTTGCTTCCTTGCACTTCTTGTTAACCTCATTTCTCAGACGTCTGTATTCTGCTTTCCCCTTTTCATCTCTTACATTCTTGTGTTTCCGCCTTTCATCCATCAATTCTAGTATATCCTGAGTGATCCACGGTTTTCTACCTATTCTTTCTTTCCTACCAATGTTTTCTTCTGCGGATTTTGTTATTTCATTCTTCAAAAGTGCCCATTCGTCTGCAATTGAAGTTTGTTTAGGGTTTTTCATTAGTCCTTCCTTTATACTCTTCTTGAATCTTTCGTTTACATCCTTCTCTTTCAGTCTGTCTATTGCCCACCTTTTTGGCTTTTGACTTTTCTTCAGTTTCTTCAACTTTAATCTGCATTTCATTACAACCAGATTGTGGTCAGAGTTTATGTCAGCACCAGGATATGTTTTACAATCCAAAATCTGGTTTCGAAACCTCTGCTTGACCATAATGAAGTCGATTTGGTAACGCCCTGTATCTCCTGGTCTCATCCATGTGTATATTCTTCTATTGTGGTTATTGAATAAGGTGTTAGCTATGACCAACTCATGCTCGGTGCAGAATTCTACCAGCCTGCTTCCTCGATCATTCCTTTCACCTAATCCGAAACCTCCTACTATCTTCCCTTCTCTCCCTTTTCCTACCACAGCATTCCAATCTCCCATTACTATAACATTCTCATCACCCTTGATATACCTCAGAATTTCGTCTATTTCTTCGTAGACCTTTTCAACATCCTCATCATCAGCTTGACTGGTAGGCATATAGACTTGTACCACTGTGGTGCAGGTAGGTTTAGTATTGATTTTTGCTACAATAATCCGTTCACTATATTGCTCATAATATTCCACCCGCTGTCCAAGTTTCCTACTCAATATGAGGCCAACCCCTGCTTGGCCATTGTTTGATTTAGTGCTAATGACCCTATAGTCTCCTGACCAAAAGTCCTGTTCTTCCTGCCAGCGCATTTCACTAATCCCAACCAAATCCAACCTCAACCTATCCATTTCCCTTTCTAAGTTTTCTAACCTTCCACTTCCTAGCAGACTTCTAACATTCCACGAGACTTTAGTACAGAGACTTTAGCCTTGAGCAGGCCTCTCGATCTGGTGCTCATTAAATGATATTTGGTGCTCTCGCCACACGAGCCAGAAAGTGCCCGCGAACACAAGCTCCCCTGAGATGCATTCTTGAGTTCAAATTCTGTTGCACAAAACGTAATATTACTGTTTTCAGCAGGGGCGGCTCCAGACCCACACAAGGGGTAGTGCCAAGTAAAGAAATATGAAAATATTCCTCCCTTTGTGACAGGCATAACGCTGGTCCAGTACCTCATAATGACCGATAGATGGCATTGCACTTCACTTTCTGTACTACCTTGAGCCAAACTGTATCTGGCACAGAGTCCAGCTTATTTCCTCATAGCCAGTGATAGGAGAGTTTTCACTGGTGCGAAGATGGAATCAATGATCATGCTCTACGGACGGAATATTCAAACTAGTAAGCCATTTGTAACTAATTAGATACCGGTATTAAACGTAGGCGTTCGAAATTATTATTTTAGGACTATGCATAATTCGTTTTCACTTAGAGGACAGTGCCATGGCACGGTGGCATTACGCCTATAACCGCCCCTGGTTTTCAGTACAATTTTCGGCAGTCAGAAATGTTATCATTGTGTGAAATATAAATGATATAAATTGGGCACTCCTATTGTATGAGTAACAAGAAAGACGCTGATCATACGCAACTGTCCACACGCAAATGTATCATATCTGTATTAGTGTTGCAAGCAGTTGCAGCATGATTGGTGAGCGGTGAATCCCTAACTATTTCAGCAATTCAGAGGGAGAAAAAGATGCAAAAAGCAATGAAAAGTGCATTCTTCTTGCATTATTATTATTATTATTATTATTATTATTATTATTGTATTCAATTTAATGGTACTTGGGTAGTTGATATAGCATTAGGTTGGTGCTCACAGTCTCTTGAAGGTTGAGAACACATGGCCTAGAAGGATCTTGGTCACTATTTAAGTTATCTGGTTCTAAATCCAAGAAGTCAAGCTATTGAGAAGAACCACAGGCTACAGTGACTACATTGTGGACAAACAGCTGTTCATTTCTGATTGGCTCACCTCATAGCGTGCTGCTAGCTACCATACTCCTGCCAAATACGCTCTCTTGTATACAATGTTTCCATAGTGTAAGTTTTGTCAATTTTAAACAACGAGCTTGGTTGTTGTGCATTCGAGTGTATTAATACATCACAGGAGGCCATCTCGTGGTGTAGCGGTTAGCGTTCTTGGTTGTCACCCCAGAGGTCAGGGTTTGATTCCCGGCTCTGCCAAGAAATTTTAATTCTAGTGTGAGGGCTGGAACGGGATACACTTAGCCTCGTGAGACAAAACTTAGAAGAGGTGGGTTCGATTCCCATCTCAGCTATCCTGGAATTGGTTTACGGTGGTTTTCCACTTCTACTTTAGGAGAATGCCGGAATAGTTCCTAAATTAAGACAATGGCCGTCTCCAAATTCTCTTCTGAACTTCAACGGTAACGTTCTGTCCTGCTGTTCCCAATGTTGCAGGATCGAATCCTGGTGCAATCAGCTAGAATTTGAGGGTGTGCAAATGTGAGGTATCCGTGTCAGTAGATTTACTGGCACGGTATAGATCCCCATCGGGGAGAAATTCCGGCACCCTGGTGTCTCTAAAAGCCGCACTAGTTAAAAGGGACGTGAAACCAATAACATCATCAACTCTTCTGAACTGCATCTCTACACACACTAATACAGCCATCACATTAACACGGTTTATCAGACAAATACACGGGGCCACATGACCACGATGGCCCAAAGCTTCTAAAATTAATTTAAGAGCAGCAATTTGGGGTCATGGGTTTCAAATTATATTAATTCACTTATGATTAAAATCTATTACCCCCAAGAGAATTTTCAAGGCTCGTGTTTAACGTGAAATAAATATAGTCGGAATAAATGCAGATCGTACTTGTGCTAGTAACTAGGCGACTTGTTTACTGAACATTTTACTGTACTGTATTTGTTCAAATCAAACAGAGTGGTGGACACAACATTTAATAAAAAATAATAGCTATTGTCTCGACGTTCAGTATAATATTTACTATCAAACATTTCAAAAATACGACAAAGTGACCTACATTCTCGTTACATTTGCGAGTTTTAAAATAACATGTAGCTCACAGGTCTGACAATTTGACTCTGTGACAGAATTTAGCCCATCAAGCCATAAATAGTAGTCTAGCCAGAGGAAATTGGAAGTCTGGAGACCAAATAGAGTCCGTACTCTGTGTAGATTTCCCCACACTCTCTCCAAGGAAGTGCTTGGATGGTACCTTATTTCAAGTCTCGGGATGCGTGGTCGTGGTGCACGATTTAATGAGCACTGCTACACCACGGGTTAACAAATTGAACCAACCAGAAAGATTCTACACCGAAACTAAAATGTTTAAAATCTAGACTACTTATACACAGCAGAAAAATGAAACTCGAGCAACGTCGGGTACTTCAGGTAGTCGTTGATAACAATCAAAAATAATAATGGACCCAGTACAGTGCCTTGAGGTATTCTTCTTTTCACTCTTAGAGGTAAACTGAAAATTTAATTCTGTTTTAGCATAGGGAAGATTACGCTTCTCTGATTGGCTGTTGTGAGGTAACATGGTGGCCAAAATCTGTTGTGCGGTAGTTGCGAGACTGCTCACTGCTGCAGTTCATTGAATGTACGACAAATTTGGTAATGTTACGTAGTTAAACTTAATATAAATGTTCGCTAAGCGTTGTCAGCAATATAATTTCACCAGAATTATACATGTATGTGTTTCCGGAATAATAGAGTAATGTGAGTAGTGTTGTTGTTGTTGTTGTTGTTGTTGTTGATATTACTACAGTTTTGAGACACCGTGGTTATCAGTGTTTTAAACTTTCTGCGTTCTTAAAATCTTTATGATATAATATCTGTGTTTTGTTGTGTAGAATATAATTGCCTGGCGGACTACACTTCGGATAAAAGCAGTCATAGCATTCTGAATGGTGCCATTCCAGCATTTGCCTGAGACCTCAGAATACCTGCTATTTCTATCTATCTATGGTGGCATTCTAACCCACTTCTAACTTGAGATCAGAGCGCATTTGTACGCACTTATTTATCATGATTAGTGAGTAAACTAGGCTCGTGATTTGAAAATATATAGGCCTATGGATATTCAGAAAATGCTTTAATCCCCTGTTCTGTCTACCAGAATGATGGACAGACGACCTTACTGCTCCACCCGTTACATAAATAATCATAGCGTTAATCAAATCTAACCTACAAATTTATCTTCACGCAATTGTAGTTTGTGGAAGGTTCTTTTACATGCCATAAATCTACGACATGGGCCTGCCGGCTTTACTTCTTCTCCTAAGGAAGGCATACTGAGTTTTTTTAGCGCTCTTAAAAATCTGACTACTTCGGCTGCGTTGAACGAGTGATCTTGGGAATAGAAGCTCAGCATGCTACCAACTACGCCACCCAAGCCGCTTTAATTTCACTGATAAACTGTCTCTGTGCACTGAATTAGTGGAACAGTAATTATTATTATAATCTAGGATTGAAGTTGGTGTCCCGGGAGCGAGATCGCAGATTCTAGTTTGGTTTTAGCATTACATTGAATACGGCTTCCTGATTGGCCTTTACAAGGGAGCGTTGGTTGTGGTTAGTCCATGTAGTGAACGCCGTGAACCAATGAGATACTATCCCAGGAACGAACCAACCATCAGTAAAATTAAACAAGCATACAAGTGCTCAGGACTGACCAACAAGATATCCCAACCCCATGAATTGAATATAAGCAATAACTCAAATAGGGTGAAATGAACTATTTGAGGCTATATATAATCAAACTGTTAAACTTTAATACAGACTAGCTGAACCCGGCATGCGTTGCAATGCCAATCAAAGAAAGTGTTGGCGTTGTAACATTGCTTGTTGAAGTGCTTTTGGATTCCCAATATGTTTTTCTTTTTCCGTTAACCACTTCTAAACTATTGCAAAATTGATTTACTATCTCAAAAAATCATGGGAGCGTGCACAACAACTCAACAAAGTTTCATCGCAATGAAATGAATGGTATATGAACGCATACGGGACTTTGTTGAAACGATATGAGCGCCGTCACGCATTTGTTGAATATACTCGTACGCTACCTATTGTAAAATGGATTTACTAATTCGAAAACCTTCCCTGGCGTGTACACAACAACTCATCAAAGTTTCACGCAATCGGATGAATGGCATATGAACGCATACGGGATTTTGTTTAAACGATTCGCGCGCCGTCAATCATTTGTTGAATCTACTTGTGCGCCACCCATTGAAAATCGGATTTACTAATTCATACACTTTCGCAGGATTGTACTCAACTCACTAAAGTTTTATCACAATCGGATGAATGGTATATGAACGCATACGGGATTTGGTTGAAACGATTCACGCGCTGTCGCTCATTAGTTGAACCTACTCGTGCGCTACCAATTGTAAAATGGATTTTCTAAATCAGAAATCTTCGCGGTAGTGGAAACAACATTTCACCGAAATTCATTGCAATCGCATGACTGGTATCTGAACGCATGCACAGTTTTTTTTTACATTGATACGCGCGCCGTTACTCATTTGTTGAATCCACTCGTGCGCTACCTATTGTAAAAAGGATTTACTAAGTCAGAAACCTTTCCTGGAGTGTGCACAACAATTCTCCAAAGTTTCATAGCAATCGGATGAAAGGTGTATGAACGCATATGGGACTTTGTTTAAACGATTCTCGTACCGTCGCTCATATGTTGAATTTACTTGTGCGATACCTATTGTAAAGTGGATTTACTAAGCCAGAAACCTTCCCTGAAGTGTGCACAACATCTCACCCAAGTTTAATCGCTATCGGACGAATGGTATATGAACGCATACGGGACTTTTTTGAAACGCTTCGCGCATCTTCCCTCATATGTTGAATCTACTTGTGCGCTACCTATTGTAAAATAGATTTACTAAGCCTGAAACTTTCCCTGGAGTGTACACAACAACTCACCCAAGTTTAGTCGCTATCGGACGAATGGTATATGAACGTATACGGGACTATGTTGAAACACTTGCGCGTCGTCGCTCATTTGTTTAATCTACTTGTGCGATACCTATTGTAAAGTGGATTTACTAAGCCAGAAACCTTCCCTTAAGTGTACACAATATCTCACCCAAGTTTCAATGCGATCAGACGAATAGTATATGAACGCATACGGGACATTGTTGAAACGCCTCGCGCGTCGTTGCTCATTTGTTGAATCTACTCATGCGCTACCCATTATAGCATGGATTTACTAAGCCAGAAACTTTGCCTGCAGTGTACACAACCTCTCACCCAAGTTTCCTCGCTATCGGACGTATAGTATGTGAACGCATACAAGACTTTGTTGGAACGCTTCGCCCGTTGTCGCTCATTTGTTGAATCTACTTGTGCGATATCTATTGTAAAGTGGATTTACTAAGCCAGAAACTATCCCTGTAGTGTACACAATATCTCACCCAAGTTTCATCGCTATCAGACGAATTTTATATGAAAGCATACGGGACTTGGTTGAAACGCTTCGCGCGTCGTCGCACATTTGTTGAATCTACTCGTGCGCTACATATTATAACATGGATTTACTAAGCTAGAAACCGTGCCTGTAGTGTAGGCCTACACAACCTCTCACCCAAGTTTCATCGCTATCGGACGAATGGTATGTGAACACATACAGGACTTTGTTGAAACGCTTCGCCCGTCGTCGCTCATTTGTTGAATCTACTCGTGCGCTACCTATTATTGAGTGCATTCACTAAGCCAGAAAACTTGCTTGTAGTGTACAGAACTTCTCACCCAAGTTTCATCGCAATGGGATGAATGGTATATGGACTAATGTGGGACTTTCTTGCAACAAACGCACGCCATTTTGTTGAAGCTACTCGCGCGCCATCCATTGGAAATTGGATTTGCTACGCCTATAACTTTTCCGGGACTGTGCAGAACAACTCACCAAAATTTGATCGCAATCGGACGAATTGTATATGAACGCATCACCATTAAGCTTTTGTTTAAACTACTCGCGCGCTATCTATTGCGAAATGGATTAACTATGCCTTTGAACATCCCGGAAGTGTTTACAACAACTCACCAAAATTTGATCGCAATCGGATGAATGGTTTATGAACGCATAAAATACGAAAAAACGAATATTCATTTTCATATATATACTAGGAGAAGTACCCGTTCTTCGAACGGTGTTCGGTGTTAACACCAGACATTATCAATTGAGCTACTGTTGCAATCGATAGCGGTTTGTCATTCCTTCATAAGTTTATCAGAACGAAGTTAGTTTTCTGGGAATATCACACACACTGTTAATTTAAGGACCTTAAAATGTGGTTTTCGGACACCCTATATAGACTCCCGAATTTTGTGTCTCACATTGAGAAGCGCAACATATGCTCTGGTCGTCCTTCTAGGATAATTTTTATATTTCGCCTATTTTAGCATGTATTTTGAGAAGTTTTCCCTATATCCACCTTTCTACTGTATGAAAAGTACGGTGAAGAATTTTATAAATGATTGGTGTATTGACTCTCATGGATGCCATACCTAATTTTACGATGCACCAAGCATCCGAACACGAGTTTTAGGCGTACATAAAGATACACAGAAAGACAGACAGACAATTCTATTGTCTACAACATATAACCCAGATATCCAAATATGGGTATATCTACCACACAGTATCAAACAAAATCATCCTTACGATGAACCCGTATGTCGACAATAAATAAATAAATAATAAATGTTGAGTTAAAATGTGTTCTCAAACTAAATTCAACTATCGTGTACTTCATGACGTGAAATAGAATTGAAAGCCTTGTAGACGGAACGCCATACACGTCACATAAAAACTGATCCTCTACGTCGTGTTAAGTCCCCATACACAGGGAGATCCCTTTCATAAATTATAAAGGCTTGTGGTGCATGAAAATTCAGGTTCTTTAGCCTCAATTGGCCCAAATTCCTAAAAGCCGCAAAATATGCGGATTCAATTCAGGAATTTTTGAAAATGATGTTGCTGTTTGGAGATACTGCATAATAGACTTTCTGTACTATATGTCACACGTGAAAATTGCGTGAAAAAATCTAGGTTACCCCTTAACCCCCTTAATTGCATTGATGATTTATACAGTCTAAGTTGGTTCCATGATAACCTAATAGCCATTTGCAAACTTTCACAGAAATGTAATAAATGGAGTGACATGGCTTCTTACAGAAATAGATGGAAAGTTGGATGCCACCCCTTGAGATAATGTTGTCATGGTTACCGATTTGAATTCCTGCATTAGTTTGTTAAATTAAGTTTAAATTAGTTGCATGGGAATACTTCAGAAACTGTTGGTTTTAGAGCCTTATAATGTAGTTTTCGACGACCCTTTAGGGCCCCAGAGTTTTGTTTCTGGCACCGAGAGGCTTTGTCTCGTCGTTGTACGCCACAATATAATACTAATATAATAATACTAGCAGAAGTACCCATTCTTCGAACGGTCTTCGGTATTAATAACCAGATGTTACCAATTGATCTACTGTTGCACTGTTTAGGGGCTTGGAACCTGTTTGTTGGCAAAGAAAAATGATTAGCTAAAATGTGCTCTCAAACTAAATTTACCTAACGTGTTCTTCCTGGCGTGAAAATAAAATTGAAAACCTCGTAGACGAATCGCAGTACACGTCACATGTGAACTGACCCTAACCGTTGTGTCAAGTGCCCAACTACAGGAAGACCCCTTAGTAGGGGGGTAGTGGCGCTTCTGCCCCCTCCCACCACCTCTCCCTCTGACGTCACATACTAACCCGCAACACATTCAGGGGCAAAGTCGATATCACTCGAACGCATGGTCCGATTTTGACAAATGAGGTGTCGTTGGACTCGGGCTTACGCCCTCTTTCCAATGGACCACTCATTTCAACCCCTAAATAAAACCTACCCCTACTAGGGGGTGAAATTGTAATTTTTTTAGTGAAAGCCTCTTTTCAAATGCGACATGTATAAGGTGCGCTGCTAAAATGAACTTAAACGTTGTTGCTCATATAGCGCATGCGTTTTTATGGCTGCCGCTATGGATGAACATTTTTGTTTTTGTTTTTTACGCATGCGCACTTGGGATTTATGTAAGAGGGCGAGCTCTTTGAAAAAAAATGATTGATAAGAAGAGGTTTTGGTGGTGAGGAGAGAGCCAGATAGTCGCCTACTTTCCTACGAAGTTTGCCGATATCTCTCAAACGCAAGGTCGGATTTGGACGTGTGACGTGTCAAATCGCTTGTCTCGAAGCCCTTTATATGTTATTAATAGGTTAGAGTTTTGAGAATGAGGAAAACAGGCTTTTTGGGGGTAAAACCATGATTTTAGACTTTCTGTTATATCTCACAAACCAATAACGCCAGAGAGGTATACGAGGGGTCGTAGGACTCGGGGTGACGCCCCTCCTCTCCCCCCCCTTTCGAATATAGTATTTATGTTTTAAAAAATGCGAAAGGGCCTAACGACACTTATGTTGAAAACATTTCAGTTTTTAAAACTTTTCTTAAATTTGTCTAAAATGTTCATGACGAGTGGTTGTAGATAGAAAGAGACGATACCATTGGACACGTGTTTCAACGAAGCTATTACTGGCCACGGTGGTGATATACCAATACAGTATTCGCTATTTCGATGAGACGGTGGGTCGAGGGTTCGTTTTCTGATTTTTCCTATGATGGAATTCCTAATTCCTAAACCCCCTGAAGGGGGTCTTTAACGTGTAAACGATTATGAGTGACATGACAAATGATAATTCCTTGATTCGATGAAGTTGGCTTTATATAGAACAAACAGAACTTGGTTATATGTTGCTTGAAGTGAGTATAGAAAACAAACTTGCTGGGGCAGACTGACAGGATGTGAATGTTATTTGAGCTTATTGGAATGCATTGACTTGACTTGACAACAGGGCAATGAAAAAAAGCACAGAGATGCTGAGGACACTTGAAGGTCAAACGATATGGCAACCATGGTGGGAGGGGGAAGCTAGGATGATGTCGCCGATCATGTTCAATGGATGAATTTATATTTTGCGAAGCATTGTTCGGAGAGGGTCATGTGACGACTTGTTTTAAGGGTATTTATTTTTTCAATGTTTCCTATGGTGGACTCATTGATTGAAATAATCCAAAACTGCTAGGGCATGGCGTTGAGATTTTATAAACCGATAATGTGATTTTGACATACAAGATCCACTCAGAACTTGACATGATGTCATTCTTTTTATGGCTTATGAATTTCCCCAAAAAAGACCCAAAACAACAAGATCATGGACTTTTGCTTTTCTTAATATATTGCAAACCCATAATGTAAGATGTTTACTGTGAGTGACGAAATCTAGCTAGGTAAAGAAAGAATTATTGTAGGATATATGTATGGTGACTGACACGTCTTTGACCATTGGAACTTGTTTTCAGATCTGACTGTAGTACATAGGGAGTATAGGTTGTAGGTATGGATTGACAAACGGTGCACACAAAATTCAATTTATTGATTCAAGAATTAAGAGTAGACTATCATTAATTAATTGGTTAAAGAGTGTAGCTAAAATAAAAAAATGGTGACTACATTAAACTAAACTGAACCAAGTCGAATCAAACCCAACTGAACCAAACCAAGCCTAAAGCAAACCAAACCTAATCAAGAACAAGCCAAGGGCTTAAGTGCAAAACTTGTGGGGGAATGCTGTCATTGGCAATGTCTAAAAGGAGGGATAACACTTTATCTCTAGAGGGTAAGGTAAAGCTAGCGCATGGTGCTAATGCATATTCCCAAGTACATGAACCACACACACACACAACTATCCTATGCTGTTTTTATGAGTTAACTGTTAAAACTTACTCAGTGGTTACTGAGCAAGATGGTCGCTACACACAACAAGCTTTAAATACTTGAGGCTAATAATCTACACACACACACACACACACACACACACACACACACACACACACACACACACACGCTTGTTCTAAACTAAACTGTCTTGCTGGCAGTGCTCACACAGTAGGCAAATGACAGAAATGCTTGGCTAACAGAAATACAATCATTTTCGTTTGTCTAATGTTACCAGCTAACCATTACATGCTATAGTGGTGAGCACATGTGCCTCTTGCACTGGAGATCGTAACTCGATTTCTAGCTCTAAGGCCTAGAATGAATCAAACTAAGAAAGAAGGGTATGGTGACGCAGTGGTTAAACTGTTAGCCTTTTACTAAGGTAGACTAGGGTTTGATTGTAGGTTAATATACACGTCATAAACAAACAAACAAACAAACAAACAAACAAAAAAGCAGAGATAATGTTTAAAATTGATTACACTTGTCTCTTTTCGAATTATTACTTAGATTGCAAATACAAAGGTGGACTGGGTTTGATATACAGTTAATGCTGCCTATCGCATACTAGCCTGTAAGAAAGCCAAACAAGCAAAAGGCGTAGGTAGAGCAGTGGTAAAATCGCTATGTGTAGAGAACTACCTAACGGTTTTATGAACTGGCAATGGTATGTCGCATAAACAGTGCAGGATACAATCCAGCAACCATAATGTGTATCTTGTGGAGCAGAGAAAACATATATATATAGAGAGATATAGAAAGCTAGTGTATGTAAGGGTAGCATTGATAATTTGACCAGAGAAAATACGATGAGGTAGGGTGGGGAGAGGGAGAATTAACACTTATATATGAATGAATGGTAAATAGTATTTTTTTTTCAATAGTTTTGTTTTTCAAATGCAGTGGTAGATAGCCGTTATTTTGTAAAACATTCTTACTTGCAGTAGTAATAAGACTCTATGGTTCCGCTAACACATAGATAGACTGTATAATTGCCATGGTCAAGCACTCACATTAAGATCATTTACAAAATCATAAAATGAAAAATAAAAAAATCTTGTTTTGGAAATATCGTTTTTCAACATACACAAAATAAATATATAAAAAATTTGTAAACAGCAAAATGGAAAATCCATGGTCAAGCACTCACATTAAGATCATTTACAAAATCATAAAATGAAACATAAAAATCTTGTTTTGGAAATATCGATTTTTTTCAACATACACAAAATAAATATATAAAAAAATTTGTAAACAGCAAAATGGAAAATCCATGTTTCCATATAGACAAAATTTAAAAACCTTAAACGGACATTTAAGAAAATATATGCAAATGGGAAATTGACAAATGTGTAAATATGAAAATGGAAAAATCCATGTTTCCATATCATGAAATTGAAAAACATCAAACTGTCATTTAAAAAAATGCAAATGGAAAATTGACAACTTGCAATGTGTGAAATGTGAAATTGAACAAATGGCTATCATTATTAAAAAAAAAAGAAGATGGTGCTCTATGGTTGAGGTGTGAATCAAACCCTCTCTACTTATTTGGACCACCCGAGACTGAGTAGACTAGTTTTAGTTGTCATACCACTTTTAAAAGTTTGTGTTAAATCTAGGAATTGAACCCAAGAGCTTGTAGGGGAGATCCAAGTTTATAATATGTTAAACAGATAGCCTTGAATGTAGGGTGTGGTAGCTATATAGAGATGAGACGTATCGCTCGGGGGAGGGAGGCATGGAGATCTGCATCAAACCAGTCAAAAGACTGACGACTCAAACAACAACATGTAGAGCTCACCAAAATAATGTTGTGTAACGGTAAATGTTAGTCAACGAACAGTAATGCATTACTAAAACCCATGACACGATACCTAAGAGCTTTTCTAAAATTATTTTAAAATGCCTTTCACCCTATATTAAACACCCAGTTCACAAGATTCATAACTGCAATGTTATGGTCAAACAAAACAAAATCTATATTTCAAAACAAACAAGTGGTTTAGTCAATGTATACTGGAAAAAGTTTTATAAACACTCAAGTCCACAAAAATAATTAAATTAGTAACTGTCAGGTTGACCGAGTGGTTATGGTGTTTGACTTAAGTTCAAATTTTCTGTACAAGAAAGCAAGGGTTCGAATCCCTTACCTGATATAACTATTGCCTCAATATGGCTTGACCACACTGTATTATTGTGTACTCGGTACACAAACCATAGATAGAGTGTATTGTTTAAGGTCACTCTCATTGCGAACATAGTCAGAGACTGTTGATGGTTAACAATTGCATTAATAGTGGGACATAGGGATAGCAATTAAGAAAAACAGACAATACACATACACTATTTTTATTTATTTAATGTAAGTACTTGTACAATAGTTATATACAAACTACAACTCTCTTTTGTCTATAACTATCTAGTCCTTTTCGATCCACTTGCATATCAAGGGCAGATGGCTTTGTAGTTCAGCCCCTTAAAACAACAACACTACTTCTTGCATAGTCTGTGATGTTGATGACTCTTGAGGCGTGGAAGATGGATACAACATAACTTTTACAACAGGGGTTAAACGTTGCTCAACAAACAATGCACTATTTTGAGTAGCAACATCTTTCTCTTGTACTAACTTTTTAGCATTCTGATGATTTTTTGTCAACACCATTAGTGTTTTGTCTGGAGCACTACATTGATGATCACTCACACTTAAAACCACACCATTTCTACTTTTCATATTGCCTCGACATTTTGTTGACCTCTGTTTTGAGCATTGCCAGAATAGTATTCCTTTTACATTTTGTCGTCTATAGTTATAAGAGTAGCCTTTATAGAGTACACGTTGTTTACCTCGGTTAGTTGTAGTAAGTTCCAAAGTAGTAACTATCCTGTTAGTATGATTTGCACACTGCAAAGGTTATCTCTGTTCTGGTAATAGAATTATTTAGCGTTGGCTTTTATATTTAATATGTACAGTTTAAAGTGATAGAAAAGTGGTAGAAACGTGGTAGCAAAGTGGTAGACAATTGGTAACATAGTGGTAGAAAAGTGGTAGCAAAGTGGTAGAAAAGTGGTAGAAAAGTGGCAGAAAAGTAGTAGAAAAGTGGTAGCAAAGTGGTAGAAAAGTGGTAGCAAACTAGAAAAGAGGTAGAAAAGTGGCAGAAAAGTAGTAGAAAAGTGGTAGCAAAGTGGTAGAAAAGTGGTAGCAAACTAGAAAAGTGGTAGCAAAGTGGTAGAAAATATTACATGTATTGTTAAGAAATAGTTTAAGCGGTTACATGGATTCATTACACTATAATTTTAGCATTACGAAGCTCATTTTCTATATCCAAAAGTTCTTCCTCATATTTAGTATGACCAGCTTGTTTACAGGTATGCAAGTACTGAAGCCGCTGGATTAGCTTACTGGGATTGTTCCAGTAAACAAATTTAACAAATGATTTTTTTGGGTGTAAACCATTATCATCATCATCATCATCATCATTATCATCATAATCATCATCATGGTTATCATCATCAATATAATTATCATCAATATAATTATCATCACTATTACTATCTAATCCTTTTTGTTCATCTTGCAATGCAACAACCTTTGGCATAGTTTGTGTTGTCTTTGATAGTGTTAGATGTTTCTTAGACGTTAACGACTGTCCTAACATGTCTTTTTCAGGAGATAATAAATGCTCTTTAACAAACAAAGCACTATCTTGAGCCACACTATTTTTTTCTTGGTCTTGCTTTTTTTACCTTGGTTAGAGTATTTTGTCCATTTAAATGAGTATTATTTTGAGATTTACAATGATGATCGATTGAAATAAGTATGTTGGAGCCTTTTGTCTTAATCATACCTCGACACTTTTTAGATCGTTGTTTCGAACAGCACCAAATAACAGTTCCATTTTTATTAGTTCTTTTTACAATATATGCATATCCTTTATAGTAAGCACATGGCTTACCATAGCTAGTCGTTGATACTTCCATGTCAACTGTTAAGCATAAACTAATCTCTAGTAAAGTTAACTCAATAATAAAAATGATTGTTTGTAGTATGTGCAGTTTAAAGTAAGAGCAAAAGTGAGAGTCAAATGGTAGAAAAGTGTTAGCAAAGTGGTGGAAGAGTGGTAGCAGTTTATAGTAGTCATGATCTTTTTTACCAGAATGTGATTTGAGTAAGTGTAATTTCTAATCCTTAGCAGTGAGTAGTCAGTTAGTCTTGGTTCAGACAAGCGTAAACAGTTCTCCAATGAATCAGAGATCAAGATTTTCATTATGAAACAGTTGTGTAACCAATTAGGTATCGGTACTTGATAGCTTTACACATGAATAAAAATTCCAACATATCTGACATGAATTACATGATTTGAAAGTTGACAAAGAATATCCAATCAACCATTGTAGTTACAATGTCAAACACACAAAGACAAAATCAGCATGAACTTTTAAGTTACAGGAAAATTCTCTGAAATAGACTATGCAGGAAATTTGGAAATACACATCAGAAGTTTGCAACCCCATCCTTCTAGCCTATATAAATTATCGACATGGAAAGTGTGTACTGCCCCTAACATTAAACCAATTTATCAATAACACAAGTCAACAATCAAAACATTTTGTGTTGAGTCTATCATTTAATGCATATATTCTGTCTACATTGAACAGTAACAAAAAAACGCCATTCATAATTAATTAAGTTTGCTTTAATTCTTTATGTAATGATATATACATATTTAAAGTTTTGGCTGACTGTTCAGGGTGAATCGACTTTGAACACATAAGAGAGGGAATATTTTAAGACTTAACCTCAGCTCACCTAACATAACCTAAATTTACCTAACCTAACCTTGTCATATAGGTAAGAAACGGGTCAAGCTATGCTTTCGACTACCGAGTTTCAGCTACTTTTCAAGGTTACTCTCCCGAACATTGCCGGAGACTGCTGATAAACACTTATGTTCCCACGGCGGCGGCGCGCAACGACTTACATGACGCGCTTTCCCCTTTTCATTGATCCCTGTTGATTTGTCCCTTTGGACTGGTCCCTGTTGACTAGCCCCTTTTGAACGGGCCCTTTTTGAATGGAGTCATTTTTGACGGGTCCCTGTGGACAGGTCCTTTTGGCTGATTCCTTTGGACCAGTCCACAGGGACCCATCAAAAATGACTCCATTCAAAAAGGGCCCGTCCAAAAGGGGCTAGTCAACAGGGACCAGTCCAAAGGGACAAATCAACAGGGATCAATGAAAAGGGGAAAGCGCGTCATGTAAGTCGTTGCGCGCCGCCGCCGTGGGAACATAAGTGTTTATCAGCAGTCTCCGGCAATGTTCGGGAGAGTAACCTTGAAAAGTAGCTGAAACTCGGTAGTCGAAAGCATAGCTTGACCCGTTTCTTACCTATATGACAAGGTTAGGTTAGGTAAATTTAGGTTATGTTAGGTGAGCTGAGGTTAAGTCTTAAAATATTCCCTCTCTTATGTGTTCAAAGTCGATTCACCCTGAACAGTCAGCCAAAACTTTAAATATGTATATATCATGACATAAAGAATTAAAGCAAACTTAATTAATTATGAATGGCGTTTTTTTTTGTTACTGTTCAATGTAGACAGAATATATGCATTAAATGATAGACTCAACACAAAATGTTTTGATTGTTGACTTGTGTTATTGATAAATTGGTTTAATGTTAGGGGCAGTACACACTTTCCATGTCGATAAATCATATAGGCTAGAAGGATGGGGTTGCAAACTTCTGATGTGTATTTCCAAATTTCCTGCATAGTCTATTTCATAGAATTTTCCTGTAACTTAAAAGTTCATGCTGATTTTGTCTTTGTGTGTTTGACATTTTAACTACAATGGTTGATTGGATATTCTTTGTCAACTTTCAAATCATGTAATTCATGTCAGATATGTTGGAATTTTTATTCATGTGTAAAGCTATCAAGTACCGATACCTAATTGGTTACACAACTGTTTCATAATGAAAATCTTGATCTCTGATTCATTGGAGAACTGTTTACGCTTGTCTGAACCAAGACTAACTGACTACTCACTGCTAAGGATTAGAAATTACACTTACTCAAATCACATTCTGGTAAAAAAAGATCATGACTACTATAAACTGCTACCACTCTTCCACCACTTTGCTAACACTTTTCTACCATTTGACTCTCACTTTTGCTCTTACTTTAAACTGCACATACTACAAACAATCATTTTTATTATCGAGTTAACTTTACTAGAGATTAGTTTATGCTTAACAGTTGACATGGAAGTATCAACGACTAGCTATGGTAAGCCATGTGCTTACTATAAAGGATATGCATATATTGTAAAAAGAACTAATAAAAATGGAACTGTTATTTGGTGCTGTTCGAAACAACGATCTAAAAAGTGTCGAGGAATGATTAAGACAAAAGGCTCCAACATACTTATTTCAATCGATCATCATTGTAAATCTCAAAATAATACTCATTTAAATGGACAAAATACTCTAACCAAGGTAAAAAAAGCAAGACCAAGAAAAAAATAGTGTGGCTCAAGATAGTGCTTTGTTTGTTAAAGAGCATTTATTATCTCCTGAAAAAGACATGTTAGGACAGTCGTTAACGTCTAAGAAACATCTAACACTATCAAAGACAACACAAACTATGCCAAAGGTTGTTGCATTGCAAGATGAACAAAAAGGATTAGATAGTAATAGTGATGATGATTATATTGATGATAATTATATTGATGATGATAACCATGATGATGATTATGATGATAATGATGATGATGATGATGATGATAATGGTTTACACCCAAAAAAATCATTTGTTAAATTTGTTTACTGGAACAATCCCAGTAAGCTAATCCAGCGGCTTCAGTACTTGCATACCTGTAAACAAGCTGGTCATACTAAATATGAGGAAGAACTTTTGGATATAGAAAATGAGCTTCGTAATGCTAAAATTATAGTGTAATGAATCCATGTAACCGCTTAAACTATTTCTTAACAATACATGTAATATTTTCTACCACTTTGCTACCACTTTTCTAGTTTGCTACCACTTTTCTACCACTTTGCTACCACTTTTCTACTACTTTTCTGCCACTTTTCTACCTCTTTTCTAGTTTGCTACCACTTTTCTACCACTTTGCTACCACTTTTCTACTACTTTTCTGCCACTTTTCTACCACTTTTCTACCACTTTGCTACCACTTTTCTACCACTATGTTACCAATTGTCTACCACTTTGCTACCACGTTTCTACCACTTTTCTATCACTTTAAACTGTACATATTAAATATAAAAGCCAACGCTAAATAATTCTATTACCAGAACAGAGATAACCTTTGCAGTGTGCAAATCATACTAACAGGATAGTTACTACTTTGGAACTTACTACAACTAACCGAGGTAAACAACGTGTACTCTATAAAGGCTACTCTTATAACTATAGACGACAAAATGTAAAAGGAATACTATTCTGGCAATGCTCAAAACAGAGGTCAACAAAATGTCGAGGCAATATGAAAAGTAGAAATGGTGTGGTTTTAAGTGTGAGTGATCATCAATGTAGTGCTCCAGACAAAACACTAATGGTGTTGACAAAAAATCATCAGAATGCTAAAAAGTTAGTACAAGAGAAAGATGTTGCTACTCAAAATAGTGCATTGTTTGTTGAGCAACGTTTAACCCCTGTTGTAAAAGTTATGTTGTATCCATCTTCCACGCCTCAAGAGTCATCAACATCACAGACTATGCAAGAAGTAGTGTTGTTGTTTTAAGGGGCTGAACTACAAAGCCATCTGCCCTTGATATGCAAGTGGATCGAAAAGGACTAGATAGTTATAGACAAAAGAGAGTTGTAGTTTGTATATAACTATTGTACAAGTACTTACATTAAATAAATAAAAATAGTGTATGTGTATTGTCTGTTTTTCTTAATTGCTATCCCTATGTCCCACTATTAATGCAATTGTTAACCATCAACAGTCTCTGACTATGTTCGCAATGAGAGTGACCTTAAACAATACACTCTATCTATGGTTTGTGTACCGAGTACACAATAATACAGTGTGGTCAAGCCATATTGAGGCAATAGTTATATCAGGTAAGGGATTCGAACCCTTGCTTTCTTGTACAGAAAATTTGAACTTAAGTCAAACACCATAACCACTCGGTCAACCTGACAGTTACTAATTTAATTATTTTTGTGGACTTGAGTGTTTATAAAACTTTTTCCAGTATACATTGACTAAACCACTTGTTTGTTTTGAAATATAGATTTTGTTTTGTTTGACCATAACATTGCAGTTATGAATCTTGTGAACTGGGTGTTTAATATAGGGTGAAAGGCATTTTAAAATAATTTTAGAAAAGCTCTTAGGTATCGTGTCATGGGTTTTAGTAATGCATTACTGTTCGTTGACTAACATTTACCGTTACACAACATTATTTTGGTGAGCTCTACATGTTGTTGTTTGAGTCGTCAGTCTTTTGACTGGTTTGATGCAGATCTCCATGCCTCCCTCCCCCGAGCGAAACGTCTCATCTCTATATAGCTACCACACCCTACATTCAAGGCTATCTGTTTAACATATTATAACCTTGGATCTCCCCTACAAGCTCTTGGGTTCAATTCCTAGATTTAACACAAACTTTTAAAAGTGGTATGACAACTAAAACTAGTCTACTCAGTCTCGGGTGGTCCAAATAAGTAGAGAGGGTTTGATTCACACCTCAACCATAGAGCACCATCTTCTTTTTTTTTAAATAATGATAGCCATTTGTTCAATTTCACATTTCACACATTGCAAGTTGTCAATTTTCCATTTGCATTTTTTTAAATGACAGTTTGATGTTTTTCAATTTCATGATATGGAAACATGGATTTTTCCATTTTCATATTTACACATTTGTCAATTTCCCATTTGCATATATTTTCTTAAATGTCCGTTTAAGGTTTTTAAATTTTGTCTATATGGAAACATGGATTTTCCATTTTGCTGTTTACAAATTTTTTTATATATTTATTTTGTGTATGTTGAAAAAAATCGATATTTCCAAAACAAGATTTTTATGTTTCATTTTATGATTTTGTAAATGATCTTAATGTGAGTGCTTGACCATGGATTTTCCATTTTGCTGTTTACAAATTTTTTATATATTTATTTTGTGTATGTTGAAAAACGATATTTCCAAAACAAGATTTTTTTATTTTTCATTTTATGATTTTGTAAATGATCTTAATGTGAGTGCTTGACCATGGCAATTATACAGTCTATCTATGTGTTAGCGGAACCATAGAGTCTTATTACTACTGCAAGTAAGAATGTTTTACAAAATAACGGCTATCTACCACTGCATTTGAAAAACAAAACTATTGAAAAAAAAATACTATTTACCATTCATTCATATATAAGTGTTAATTCTCCCTCTCCCCACCCTACCTCATCGTATTTTCTCTGGTCAAATTATCAATGCTACCCTTACATACACTAGCTTTCTATATCTCTCTATATATATATGTTTTCTCTGCTCCACAAGATACACATTATGGTTGCTGGATTGTATCCTGCACTGTTTATGCGACATACCATTGCCAGTTCATAAAACCGTTAGGTAGTTCTCTACACATAGCGATTTTACCACTGCTCTACCTACGCCTTTTGCTTGTTTGGCTTTCTTACAGGCTAGTATGCGATAGGCAGCATTAACTGTATATCAAACCCAGTCCACCTTTGTATTTGCAATCTAAGTAATAATTCGAAAAGAGACAAGTGTAATCAATTTTAAACATTATCTCTGCTTTTTTGTTTGTTTGTTTGTTTGTTTGTTTGTTTATGACGTGTATATTAACCTACAATCAAACCCTAGTCTACCTTAGTAAAAGGCTAACAGTTTAACCACTGCGTCACCATACCCTTCTTTCTTAGTTTGATTCATTCTAGGCCTTAGAGCTAGAAATCGAGTTACGATCTCCAGTGCAAGAGGCACATGTGCTCACCACTATAGCATGTAATGGTTAGCTGGTAACATTAGACAAACGAAAATGATTGTATTTCTGTTAGCCAAGCATTTCTGTCATTTGCCTACTGTGTGAGCACTGCCAGCAAGACAGTTTAGTTTAGAACAAGCGTGTGTGTGTGTGTGTGTGTGTGTGTGTGTGTGTGTGTGTGTGTGTGTGTGTAGATTATTAGCCTCAAGTATTTAAAGCTTGTTGTGTGTAGCGACCATCTTGCTCAGTAACCACTGAGTAAGTTTTAACAGTTAACTCATAAAAACAGCATAGGATAGTTGTGTGTGTGTGTGGTTCATGTACTTGGGAATATGCATTAGCACCATGCGCTAGCTTTACCTTACCCTCTAGAGATAAAGTGTTATCCCTCCTTTTAGACATTGCCAATGACAGCATTCCCCCACAAGTTTTGCACTTAAGCCCTTGGCTTGTTCTTGATTAGGTTTGGTTTGCTTTAGGCTTGGTTTGGTTCAGTTGGGTTTGATTCGACTTGGTTCAGTTTAGTTTAATGTAGTCACCATTTTTTTATTTTAGCTACACTCTTTAACCAATTAATTAATGATAGTCTACTCTTAATTCTTGAATCAATAAATTGAATTTTGTGTGCACCGTTTGTCAATCCATACCTACAACCTATACTCCCTATGTACTACAGTCAGATCTGAAAACAAGTTCCAATGGTCAAAGACGTGTCAGTCACCATACATATATCCTACAATAATTCTTTCTTTACCTAGCTAGATTTCGTCACTCACAGTAAACATCTTACATTATGGGTTTGCAATATATTAAGAAAAGCAAAAGTCCATGATCTTGTTGTTTTGGGTCTTTTTTGGGGAAATTCATAAGCCATAAAAAGAATGACATCATGTCAAGTTCTGAGTGGATCTTGTATGTCAAAATCACATTATCGGTTTATAAAATCTCAACGCCATGCCCTAGCAGTTTTGGATTATTTCAATCAATGAGTCCACCATAGGAAACATTGAAAAAATAAATACCCTTAAAACAAGTCGTCACATGACCCTCTCCGAACAATGCTTCGCAAAATATAAATTCATCCATTGAACATGATCGGCGACATCATCCTAGCTTCCCCCTCCCACCATGGTTGCCATATCGTTTGACCTTCAAGTGTCCTCAGCATCTCTGTGCTTTTTTTCATTGCCCTGTTGTCAAGTCAAGTCAATGCATTCCAATAAGCTCAAATAACATTCACATCCTGTCAGTCTGCCCCAGCAAGTTTGTTTTCTATACTCACTTCAAGCAACATATAACCAAGTTCTGTTTGTTCTATATAAAGCCAACTTCATCGAATCAAGGAATTATCATTTGTCATGTCACTCATAATCGTTTACACGTTAAAGACCCCCTTCAGGGGGTTTAGGAATTAGGAATTCCATCATAGGAAAAATCAGAAAACGAACCCTCGACCCACCGTCTCATCGAAATAGCGAATACTGTATTGGTATATCACCACCGTGGCCAGTAATAGCTTCGTTGAAACACGTGTCCAATGGTATCGTCTCTTTCTATCTACAACCACTCGTCATGAACATTTTAGACAAATTTAAGAAAAGTTTTAAAAACTGAAATGTTTTCAACATAAGTGTCGTTAGGCCCTTTCGCATTTTTTAAAACATAAATACTATATTCGAAAGGGGGGGGGAGAGGAGGGGCGTCACCCCGAGTCCTACGACCCCTCGTATACCTCTCTGGCGTTATTGGTTTGTGAGATATAACAGAAAGTCTAAAATCATGGTTTTACCCCCAAAAAGCCTGTTTTCCTCATTCTCAAAACTCTAACCTATTAATAACATATAAAGGGCTTCGAGACAAGCGATTTGACACGTCACACGTCCAAATCCGACCTTGCGTTTGAGAGATATCGGCAAACTTCGTAGGAAAGTAGGCGACTATCTGGCTCTCTCCTCACCACCAAAACCTCTTCTTATCAATCATTTTTTTTCAAAGAGCTCGCCCTCTTACATAAATCCCAAGTGCGCATGCGTAAAAAACAAAAACAAAAATGTTCATCCATAGCGGCAGCCATAAAAACGCATGCGCTATATGAGCAACAACGTTTAAGTTCATTTTAGCAGCGCACCTTATACATGTCGCATTTGAAAAGAGGCTTTCACTAAAAAAATTACAATTTCACCCCCTAGTAGGGGTAGGTTTTATTTAGGGGTTGAAATGAGTGGTCCATTGGAAAGAGGGCGTAAGCCCGAGTCCAACGACACCTCATTTGTCAAAATCGGACCATGCGTTCGAGTGATATCGACTTTGCCCCTGAATGTGTTGCGGGTTAGTATGTGACGTCAGAGGGAGAGGTGGTGGGAGGGGGCAGAAGCGCCACTACCCCCCTACTCCCCTTTTATAAATTATGAAGGCTTGTGGAGCATGAAAATTCAGTTTTCCTTAGCCTCCAATGGCCCAAATTCCTAAAATCAGCCAAAAACTGTCTCCTATTTCAAATCAGGAATTTTTGAAAATAATGTTGCTGTTTGGAGATATAATAGACCTTCTGTACGACATATCGCACGTGTAAGTCGTGTGAAAAAAATCTAGGGTACTCCTTGAACCCCTTAAGCGCATTGATGAATTTTACAGTTTTAGTTGGTTCCGTGATAACCTTTTAGCCATTTGCAACCTTTCACAGAAATGTAATAAATGGAGTGGCATTACTTATTCCAGAAATAGATGGAAAGTTGGATGCCACCTCTTGAGATACTTTTGTCATGGTTAGTGGCTTGCATTCCTTCTTTAGTTTTTTATATGAAATTAATTTTCTGGGAATATCTAAGAAACTGTTGGGTTTAGAGCCTTAAAATATAGTTTTCGGGGACCCTTTACGGCTCATGAGGGGCCCCGAGTTTTGTTTCTGACACCAAGGGTTTGAAAATGAGTTTGTCTCGTCGTTTTACGCCATAATAATGATAATAATTAAAATAATAGTAATAATAATAATATACAAATATAGGGATAGGGATATAATAGACCTTCCGTACCATACCCGCACGTGTAAATCGCGTTAAAAAATTCTAGAGTACCCCTTGACCCCTTAAGTGCATTATATGTATTTATGAATATTGCAGCTTAATTTGGATCCGTTATAACCTTATTGTCGTTTGAAAACCTTCACAGTAATATAATAAATGGAATTGCATTGCGTCTTACAGAAATAGATGGACCTCTGAGCTTCTGTGGCCATTGATACCGGCATGCATTCCTTCATTAAGTTATTAAGTGAAATTATTTTGTTGGGAATATCTCGAAAAAAGTTGATTTTAGGGCCTTAAAATGTGGTTTTCGGGGTTGTTTTAGGGCCCCCGAGTTTCGTTTCTCACATTGAGGGGCTGAAAATGAGGTTTGTTTCACCCTTCTACGCCTAATTCAGCATGTATTTTGAGGGGGTAGGGCCTCTTTTATGAGAGGCACGGAGAAGAGTTACATAAATGATTGGTGTCGTGCCTCTGAAGGATATCTGTATCAAATTTTACGTTGATCGACTCAGCCGTTCTCGAGTTATAAGGACACAAAAAATTGTCCACAGACAAACAAACAAACAGACAGACAGACAATTTTTTTATTTTTGCGCGCATCCATCATAAAACAGTCTGAAACGCGCAAATATGGCAAATTTCCGTGGAAATTCAGAAAAAACAGACAAACTTTCCTTTTTATATATAGAGAGATAATAGAGGGATAGGAATATATTATACCTGCCAGACCACACCCGCAGGTGTAAATCGCGCGAAAAAATCCTTGGGTACCCCTTGACCCCCTTAAGCGCATTATATGTATTGATGAAGTTTACAGCTTAATTTGGTTTCGTGATAACCTTCTAGAATACAATAATAAACAAGATGTTCAGTAAAGAACATATAGCCCACTTTCTCCTAAATGCATGGGTATTGTTATAACTCTTTGTCCTTTTCAAGGAGTATAATTGAATGTTGGTTGTAGTAGCTTGTTGAAATACAACGTGCTATAGGGATATTAAACATGAGTATGAGGTGCCCTTTGCTAGTGCTACCTCTGTACCAAATTTCGTTCAATTCGGTTTCACCGTGTTTGAATTGATAGGGGGAATCGATTTACACACATACTAGGCCACCATCTACAAACTTTTGGGCTGATGTTCTTGCAGGTTGGCTGAATATGTTTCCCACATAAAGATATGGTGTTGCAAAATTTGGTAGAGACTAGATTATTAAGTTGGTCGTAATTACATTTTAGCTTTTAACATTTGGCCGCGATTACGTTTACGTCAACATAGCGGTGATATAAAACATGACACTGAGGTGCCCTTTGCTAGTGCTACCTCTGTACCAAATTTCGTTCCAATCGGTTTCACCGTGATCGAACTGATAAGGGGAATCGATTTTCACACAACGATGGCCGCCATCCGCAAAATATTAGGCCGATGTCCTATTAGTTTGGTCAAAGGATGCTCCCTCCATAAAGGTATGTTGTTGCTAAATTTGCTAGATATCGGATGATTAGGCTAATCGTAATTTGATTTAAGCTTTGAAAATTTGTTTGGCCGCCATTACGTTTCCGTCAAGATGGCGGCGATATAAAACATGACACTGAGGTGCCCTTTGCTAGTGCTACCTCTGTACCAAATTTCGTTCATTCGGTTCCACCGTGTTCGAATTAATAGGGGGAATCAATTTTGACATAAAGATGGCCGCCACCCGCAAACTATTAGGCTAATAACCTATTAGATTGGTCAAAGAATGCTCCGTCCATAAAGGAATATTGTTGCAAAGTTTGGTAGAGATCGGATGGTTATGTTAGTCGTAATTTAACTTAAGCTTTGAACATTTTTGTGGCCGCCATTACGTTTCTGTCAAGATGGCGGCGATATAAATCATGACACTGAGATGCCCTTTGCTAGTGTTATATCTGTACCAAATTTCGTTCCATTCGGTTTCACCGTGTTTGAATTAATAGGGGTAATCGATTTTGAAACAAAGATGGCCGCCATCCGCAAACTATTAGGCGAATGACCTATTAGATTGGTCAAAGGATGCTCCCTCCATAAAGATATGTTGTTGCAAAACTTGGTAGAGATCGGATGATTAGATTAATCGTAATTTGATTTAAGCTTTGAACATTCGTGTGGCCAAAATTACGTTTCAGTCAAGATGGCGGCGATATAAAACATGACACTGAGGTGACCTTTGCTAGTGCTACCTCTGTACCAAATGTCGTTCCATTCGGTTCCACCGGGTTCGAATTAATAGGGGGAATCAATTTTGACATAAAGATGGCCGCCATCCTCAAACTATTAGGCTAATAACCTATTAGATTGGTCAAAGAAGGCTCCCTCCATAAAGGAATGTTGTTGCAAAGTTTGGTAGAGATCGGATGATTAGGTTAGTCGTAATTTGATTTAAGCTTTGAACATTTGTGTGGCCGCCATTACGTTTCCGTCAAGATGGCGGCGATATAAAACATGACACTGAGATGCCTTTTGTTAGTACTACCTCTGTACCAAATTTCGTTCCATTCGGTTGCACCGTGTTCGAATTAATATGGGGAATCGATTTTCACACAAAGATGGCCGCCATCAGCAAACTATTATGCTGATGGCCTATTGGTTTGGTCAAAGGATGCTCCCCCATAAAGGTATGTTGTTGCAATATTTTGGTAGAGATTGGATGATTGGGTTAATCGTAATTTGATTTAAGCTTTGAACATTTGTGTGGCCGCCATTACGTTTCCGTCAAGATGGCGGCGATATAAAACATGACACTGAGGTGTCCTTTGCTAGTGCTACCTTTGTACCATATTTCGTTCAATTCGTATTTACCGTGTTCGAATTGATAGGGGGGGACAGACATTCAGAGTACACACACTCACACACACACAGACACACACACACAGACTCACACACACACATACACACACACAGACAGACACACTTTTTTCGCCCTGTGTTGATCTCATAAGTCTACTTTCATTTTTTGCAAAAATCGAAAGTAGGCTAAAATATAGGGATAGGAATATAATAGACCTGCCAAACCACACCCGCAGGAGTAAATCGCGCGAAAAAATTCTGGAGTACTCCTTGACCCCCTTAAGCGCATTATACGTATTGATGAATTTTACAACTCAATTTGGTTCCGTGATAACCCTCTAGCCGTTTGCAAACTTTCACACTAATGTAATTAATGGAATTGCAATAGATGGACCTCTGAGAATCTGTTGCCATGGTTACCGGCTTGCATTCGTTCATTTGTTTATTAAATGAAATTAGTTTTCTGGGAATATATCAAAAACAGTTGGTTTTAGGGCCTTAAAATGTGGTTTTCGAGAACCCTTTAGGGCCCCCGAGTTTTGTCTTTCACATTGAGGGTCTGAAAATGAGCTTTATCACGTCCATCTACGCCTATTTTAGCATGTATTTTAAGGGAGTAGGCCCCCTTTTATAAGAGGTACGGAGAAGAGTTTCATCAATGATTAGTGTCGTGCTTCTGATGGATATCTGTACCAAATTTTACGTTGATACACCCAGCCGTTCTCGAGTAATAAGGGAACAAAGTTGTCCACAGACCAACAAACAAACAAACAAACAGACAGACAAAAAAAAATTCACGCGCATCCATCATAAAACAGTCTGAAACTCGTAAATAACTCAAATTTCCCTAGAAATTCAGAAAAAAATTGGCAAACTTTCAATTTTATATGGAGAGAGATAGACTGCCGTGGTCTACACTCTCGGGACGACTGAGCCACAGGTTTTATTCGCTAACCGTTGGACATACACGAAAAGTGATAAGGACCTTTCGGATAGAAAATTAAATTTTAAGGCACAAATATACCATCAAAATTTTGCTATTTCTTAGCGTCCTTTTTTTATTTAAAATGGAAATAAGAAATTTTGAAACAAAACGGTGTAGTGACGTCACAAATGTGAGTTTTACTCGCTAACCGTCGGAAATACACGGAAAGTGATTAGGACCTTTCGGATAGAAAATTAAATTTTAAAGCTCGTATGTGCCATCAAAAGTCTGCTATTTCTTAGCGTTCTCTTTTTATTTGAAATGGAAATATGAAAATAGTCGCCATTTTTAAATGGTGCATAATATCGAAATCAAAAGTAGCCTATGCGTAAACCTGGTGAAGCTCACATATACCATGAAAAGTTTGCTATTTCTTAGCGTTCTCTTTTTATTTGAAATGGAAATATGAAAATAGTCGTCATTTGTAAATAGTGCAAAATATCGAAATCAAAAGTAGCCTATGTGTAAACTTGGTGAATCTCACATATACCATGAAAAGTTTGCTATTTCATAGCGTTCTCTTTTGATTTGAAATGGAAATATGAAAATAGTCGCCATTTTAAAATAGTGCAAATTATCGAAATCAAAAGTAGCCTATGTGTAAACCTGGTAAAGCTCACATATTCCATCAAAATTTTGCTATTTCTTAGTGATCTTTTTTATTTGAAATGGAAATATGAAATTTTGAAATCAAACGGTGTAGTGACCTCACACATGTGAGTTTTACTCGCTAACCGTCGGAAATACACGGAAAGTGATTAGGACCTTTCGGATAGAAAATTAAATTTTAAAGCTCGTATGTGCCATCGAAAGTCTGCTATTTCTTAGTGTTCTCTTTTTATTTGAAATGGAAATATGAAAATAGTCGCCATTTTTAAATGGTGCATAATATCGAAATCAAAAGTAGCCTATGTGTAAACCTGGTGAAGCTCACATATACCATGAAAAGTTAGCTGTTTTTTAGCGTTCTCTTTTTATTTGAAATGGAAATTTGAAAATAGTTGCCATTTTTAGCCTACTTTCGATTTTTGCAAAAAATGAAAGTAGACTTATGAGATCAACACAGGGCGAAAAAAGTGTGTCTGTCTGTGTGTGTGTATGTGTGTGTGTGAGTCTGTGTGTGTGTGTGTATATGTGTGTGTGTGAGTCTGTGTGTGTGTGTGTGTGGGTGTGTCTGTGTGTGTGTGAGTGTGTGTACTCTGAATGTCTGTCCCCCCCTATCAATTCGAACACGGTGAATGCGAATTGAACGAAATTTGGTACAAAGGTAGCACTAGCAAAGGACACCTCAGTGTCATGTTTTATATCGCCGCCATCTTGGCGGAAACGTAATGGCGGCCACACAAATGTTCAAAGCTTAAATCAAATTACGAGTAACCTAATCATCCGATCTCTACCAAATTTTGCAACAACATACCTTTATGGGGGGAGCATCCTTTGACCAAACCAATAGGTCATCAGCGTAATAGTTTACGGATGGCGGCCATCTTTGTGGGAAAGCCGATTCCCCCTATTAATTCGAACACGGTGCAACCGAATGGAACGAAATTTGGTACAGAGGTAGTACTAACAAAAGGCACCTCAGTGTCATGTTTTATATCACCGCCATCTTGACGGAAACGTAATGGCGGCCACACAAATGTTCAAAGCTTAAATAAAATTACGACTAACCTAATCATCCGATCTCTACCAAATTTTGCAACAACATACCTTTATGAGGGGAGCATCCTTTGACCAAACCAATAGGTCATCGGCGTAATAGTTTGCGGATGGCGGCCATCTTTGTGTGAAAACCGATTCCCCCTATTAATTCGAATACGGTGCAACCGAATGGAAGGAAATTTGGTACAGAGGTAGTTTTAACAAAAGGCACCTCAGTGTCATGTTTTATATCGCCGCCATCTTGACGGAAACGTAATGGCGGCCACACAAATGTTCAAAGCTTAAATCAAATTATGATTAACCTAATCATCCGATCTCTACCAAATTTTGCAACAACATACCATTATGGAGGAAGCATCGTTTGACCAAATGAATAGGTCATTAGCCTAATAGTTTGCGGATGGCGGCCATCTTTGTGTGAAAATCTATTCCCCCTATTAATTCAAACATGGTGAAAACGAATGGAACGAAATTTGGTACAGAGGTAGCACTAGCAGGGGGCATCTGTGTCATGTTTTATATCGCCGCCATTTTGACAGAAACGTAATGGCGGCCACACAAATGTTCAAAGCTTAAGTTAAATTACGACTAACATAACCATCCGATCTCTACCAAACATTGCAACAACATACCTTTATGGAGGGAGCATCCTTTGACCAATCTAATAGGTTATTAGCCTAATAGTTTGCGGATGGCAGCCATCTTTATGTCAAAATTGATTCCCCCTATTAATTCGAACACGGTGGAACCGAATGGAACGAAATTTGGTACAGAGGTAGCACTAGCAAAGGGCACCTCAGTGTCATGTTTTATATTGCCGCCTTCTTGACTGAAACGTAATGGCGGCCACACGACTGTTCAAAGCTTAAATCAAATTACGATTAACCTAATCATCCGATCTCTACCAAATTTTGCAACTACATACCTTTATGGAGGGAGCTTCCTTTGACCAATCTAATAGGTCATCAGCGTAATAGTTTGCGGATGGCGGCCATCTTTGTGTGAAAATCAATTCCCCCTATTAATTTAAACACGGTGAAACCGAATGGAACGAAATTTGGTACAGAGGTAGCACTAGCAAAGGGCATCTCAGTGTCATGTTTTATATCGCGGCCATATTGACAGAAACGTAATGGCGGCCACACAAATGTTCAAAGCTTAAGTTAAATTACGACTAACATAACCATCCGATCTCTACCAAACTTTGCAACAACATACCTTTATGGAGGGAGCATCCTTTGACCAATCTAATAGGTCATTAGCCTAATAGTTTGCGGATGGCGGCCATCTTTATGTCAAAATTGATTCCCCCTATTAATTCGAACACGGTGGAACCGAATGAACGAAATTTGGTACAGAGGTAGCACTTGCAAAGGGCACCTCAGTGTCATGTTGTATATCACCGCTATCTTGACGGAAATAATCGCGGCCACCCAAATGTTAAAAGCTAAAATGTAATTACGACCAACCTAACAATCTAGTCTCTACCAAATTTTGCAACACCATATCTTTATGTGGGAAACATATTCTGACCAAACTGCAAGAACATCAGCCCAATAGTTTGCAGATGGTTGCCAAGTATGTGTGCAAATCGATTCCCCCTATCAATTCAAACACGGTGGAACCGAATTGAACGAAATTTGGTACAGAGGTAGCACTAGCAAAGGGCACCTCATATTCATGTTTAATATCCCTATAGCACGTTGTATTTCAACAAGCTACTACAACCAACATTCAATCATACTCCTTGAAAAGGACAAAGAGTTATAACAATACCCATGCATTTAGGAGAAAGTAGGCTATATGTTCTTTACTGAACATCTTGTTAAATAGTGCAAAATATTGAAATCAAAAGTAGCCTAATCCTGGTAAATCAGCTATATCCATGCAAAATTTCATTTCTATCGGACCAGTGGTCCAGACTGGACGACAAACACCATCTCATTTTTAGCCTATTTTCAATTTTGAAAAAATAGGCTTATGAGATCACCTTTTGTCCGTGTGTGTGTGCGTGTGTGTGTGAGGAGTGAGAGTGTGTGTGTGTCCACATAATAAATTCTAAACGGCTGGAGCGATTCCAATGAAACTCGGTAAGTTCATAGCACTGTTCCGGACGACCCCGACCATGCCCTTCGAATTTTGTTACGTCTCACCAATCCAGCATGGCGTCTGTGTGAAATATTTCACCAGCATTCAATACCTCCGAAACTATTCCCGATATCACCCTGGGATTGTTCACGGTGATAAAGGGAACTACTAGAAGTTCACCTATGTGACTTCTGAAAAACTGGTAACTACAAAACCAACATGGCGGCCATGCGAATTGGCGACTTTTAAATAGACGTTTCTCGCTATTTAACAAACCAAACGCAATACAACTTGGTACAGTATATGTTTATACACATTGTAATGCACCGACATTTCACTTTGTTCAATTGTTTACATAACCACAAGATGGCGGATGTGCGAAATATTTCACCGGCATTCTATATCTCTGAAACTATTAGCGGTATCACCCTAAAATTTTGTACGGAGTTAAAGGGCATTACTGGAAGTTTATTTATAAGACATTCAAAAACCGGTTAACTATAAAACGAACATGGCGGCCAAGCGAATTTGATACTTTTAAATTGACCTTTCTCGCGATTTAATGGTCGAAACGCAATGAAATCTGGTACAGGAAATGTTTTTACACTTGTAATGCACTGGTATCTAATTTAGTTCAATTGTTTACATAACCTCAAGATGGCGGCTATGCGAATTTTAAAATTAAGTTTTAATTTCTTGTGTCGTAATCATGCGATCAAAGTGAATGTTTGAATAATGAACCTACGCAATAATTTTCTTTTAATGGTACATGACTGTATGGCCTATACATTTAACAATCCAACATGGCGACCATTCAAAATATTTAGACAGCTCTGAATATCTACGAATCCATTATAGCAATCAAACTGATTGTTTTTATGTTCATAGGGGCTATGAACTTAAGTTCACCTATAGGACTTTAAATAACCTGGTGATCAAAAATCCAACATGGCGGTGACGCGAAGTATAAATATTCACATGGACGTTTCTCGCAATTTAACCATCCGAGTGCAGTAAAATTTGGTACAGTAAATCCTTGTACGAATAGTAATCCACTGGCATCTAATTTATTTCAATTGCTTCCATAACCACATGATGGCAGCTGTGCGAAATTTTAAAATCTCCTTGTTACTTCTTGTGTCCTAATCATGCGATTGAAGTTTGAATGCTACACTTACACAATAATATTCATGTACTGTAACAGTACATAACTCTAGGACCTACATATATAAAATCCAACATGGCGACCATCCGAAATATTTAATCGGTTCTCAATATCTACGAATCTATTACAGCAATCAAACTGAAATTTTGTATGTAGGTAGAGGCAATTAACATAAGTAGGATTTATGAAAATAGGCTGTATAGTTCTTCACGGAACTACTTGTTATATATTAGTATGATAAGATAATAACTAAATTGTTTTTTGCTAAGATTGGCTGTTAATTGAGTAAAGTGCACGCATATTGTGAACCAAGGTGATCGCGTTATGAAGCCAACCCACTCCTAAATTGAAGAGTGGATGGTCCACTTTCTCCGTATCACACAATAAGAGCAGCGTAAGTAAAGCTTAACATTCCGGAGGTTACTGGTTCGATTACACTGATCGTTCTGCTCTCATGAAGGGAATGATGATGATGTTGAAATTGACGTTTTCAATTCTCAACAATGATGGTGATAAATAAGCACTCTCCATGCAGTGCAAACAACTGAAAAATGAGGCTGAAGGCGGGAGATCAAACGTTCGATTTCTGGTGTTAACTGGTTATTCCTCATTCCTTCAGAGAAAATGCGAGGATTGTACTTCCCTTCAAATCGTGCTGTACCTATCCGGGTAAAAAATATAACCTCAGTTTCTATTAAATGAATTGCGATTCAGTTGGTCAACAGTTTGATGTGCCCTATTAAATTACCTGTGGAACCTCCACCTCTACTCACACCTGCTTACCGGAAAAACAAGTAGTTCCATATAGAACTATAAAGCCTATTTTCATATATCTCATTTATGTTTATCGCCTCTATCAACACACAGCATTTCAGTTTGATTGCTGTAATAGATTCGTAGATATTGAGAACCGTCTAAATATTCCGGGTGGTTGCCATGTTCGATTTTTAAATATGTAGGCCATAGAGTACTATTAGATGAAGATTATTGCGTAGGTTTATTATTCAAACTTAAATCACATGATTAGGACAAAAGAATAAAAAACATATTTTTCAATTGAAATAAATTAGATGTTTGTGAATTAAAATTTGTTTAAGCATTTACCGTACCAAGTTTCACTGCGTTCGGACGGTTAAATCGCGAGCGACGTCCATTTAAACATTTGAATTTCGCGTCGCCGCCATGTTGAATTTCTGCTCACCAGGTTATTGAAAGTTCCATAGGTAAACTTATGTTAATAGCCTTTACCAACCTACAAAATTTCAGATTTATTGCTGCCATAGATTAATAGATAATGAGAACCGTCTAAATATTTTGGATGGTCGCCATGTTGGGTTTTTATATATGTAGGACATAGAGTTATGTACTATAAGATGACGATTATTACGTAGGCTCATTTTGCAAACGTTGACTTCGATCGCATGATTAGGACACAAGAAATTAAAATATCAAATTTTTGAGCAGCTGCCATCTTGAGGCAATGAAAACAATTGAACTAAATTCGATGTCAGTGCGTTACAATGTATAGGCCATGAACATATACTGTACCATTTTTCACTGTGCTCGGATGGTTAAATCGGGAGAAAAATCTATTTAAATATTTCAAGATCGTTTGGCCGCCATGTTCGTTTTGTATCTTACAGTTTTTCTATAGTCACATAAGTAAACGTTTGGTAGTGCCCTTTATCCCCGTACAAAAATTCCGAGTGATATCAGTAATAGTTTCGGAGATATAGAATCTCGATGAAATATTTCGCACAGCCACCATGTTGGATTGCTGAGACGTAACAAAGTTTGAAGTACACGGTAGAGGTTGGACATAATAGCTCTGTGTCCTTGCCGAGATTCATTCAAATCGCTCTAGCCGTTTAGATTGTATTAGGGGGACACCCACAGAGGCACACACACACACACGAACAAAGCATTTTTTTTTCATAAATGAAAATAGGCTAAAGACGTGGGTTATTACAGTCTTTTCGAAATACGAGGGTTTTGAGATACACCAAAGTTTTTTTTAATGTATTCTGATTGTTGCACTTTCTCAAAGTACTCAGTCTTTTTCGTACGGATAATTGAGACATTTATTTATTTATTTACTTAATTATTTGTTATTTTTATTAATTAATTAATTTAATTATTTATTCATTTGTTTATTTATTAATGTATTTATTTGTTTAATTTGTTTATTGATTTATTTAGTAACTTATTTATTTATTTATTCATTTATTTATTTGTTTATTTATTTATGCATTTACTTATTTATTTTTGTTGTTGTGAATATTACAAGAAACTCCAATTACAATGCTCACTACTAGAATAAGATAATAATACACCAATATATAAATAGAGATGCACGTGAAAAGTAGGAGAACAAGAAGAAGAGAGGGGTTAAGTATGAGAAGGCAGTAATGTGCTGAATTATACAGTACAATATATTATAAGACATGCAGTTTATCACAGGACGCTGCAAACTGGTTTTCTGGCATGCTAAATACATAGGTTGCTTTTTTA
This sequence comes from Meconema thalassinum, assembly GCA_946902985.2. NCBI lineage: Eukaryota > Metazoa > Arthropoda > Insecta > Orthoptera > Tettigoniidae > Meconema > Meconema thalassinum. Next base: position 1,764,441,528 of record OX336388.2, read on the forward strand.
GTTTTGGCAACTATGTTATAAATAGGTAAATAACACACCTACATGGTTCCAAGTTTCATAAGCGCTCGATGTATTCTCCAGCACTGCGTACAACGTGTTCCCAGCGACGCGGAAGCCGTTGGATTCCGTTGGCACTGCCCAATCTATCGATGGTGCGAAGAGAGCGCTCGGCAGCCTGCACAACATCTCCAATTGTAGGCTAGCAGTTCCCGCACAGCGGCTTCTTCATCTTCGGGATGAGATCAAAGTCGCAGGGACATACGTCGAGAGAGTAGGGCGGATGATAGAGCTCCTCCCATTTCCAGCGATTCAACAATTCAGACACAACTCCTGTGTGTGCCCTAGCATTGTCATGCAGAACGATGTGCTGAGTATCGATGTGGTGTTGCCGTTTCCTTCTCAGAGCTGCTAGGAGATGGTCTTGCAGAAACGAACAATAGTACGCCGTATTAACGGTTTGCCCTGGGGGAACAGTATGTTTTATGATCACACCATCTTGATACTCTTCTAATGGCGGTATAAACGTGAGTGATAGTTCCTAACCAGAATTGCTTTTAGAAGGTGACAAAGTAGAAGCAGTGCATTGCAAGAGTGATCAGTGAGAAGTAAATCAACAGCAGAACGTTCGGTGATAAACGCAGTAAGTTGAAATATTGCTGTTATTTTGATAAACAAGTATTAAAGTGTGTGAGAGGTTAGAGTTGAAAACTACAAAATGACGGGCAAAGACAAACAAAAGAAGTCAGTTGACCGCAGTGGGGAGCGCGGAGTTCGTGAACAAACGAAGGGTAGACAGCGCAAGCAAGTGAAAGCAGACGACCCTAGTGCCCTAGAGAGGAACGGAGCAGGTAGCAGCTCGGGAGAACAATTGAAGACCGTGGATCGCAGTCAGGGTGGTGGTTGTCGCAATGCTAGCGAAGCTGACGGCTCAAAAAGAAACTGGAAGGACAGTGGCACTACTTTTTCTTCAGCGGACCACAACCAAGCTACGCAGGATGTGCGCCGAGACTCAGCTGACATTTTAAGCCTGCTGAGTAATACGAACCTAATCGAGGAGCTCGTGGCCCGAGTTGCTAATAAGGTGATTGATAAACTAAAAGAAACAGTAGATTTTAACACCCAGGTCATCAATGAACTCAGACAGGAACTTGCCAGGCGAGACGACACTATAAATCAACTTGAGCTGCAACTGAATGACCGCACTGATGAACTTGAGCAGTACCAGCGTCGAAATAACGTGAGAATTTTTGGTATTCCAGAAACTCCAGGCGAGGACACCAACAGGTGTGTAATGGATGTTGCTGCCAAGTTGAATGTGACAATCGATCCCCAAAGAATAGACCGATCTCATCGTGTAGGATTCCGGGATGCTGGAAAGAAGCGGCCAATAGTAGTGCGGTTCGTGTCCAAGGCAGATCGAGCAGCACTCATCAGGTCGAAGAAATACTTAAGGAATACCGGCATAACTGTAAGAGAAGATCTGACGAAAACCCGGACTGATATTGTAAAACAAGCAGTAAGCCACTTTAGGTTACACGGTGTCTGGACTGCAGATGGCGTTGTTCTGATCCGCATTGATGACACGAGGCATCGTGTGAAAACACTCCGAGAATTGGACTTTTTGAAAAAAAAAAGTTTCCCGCTCCTCGTACGTAAAGGACCCTCATACGTGCCAGTGTGAGGGGGCTCAACTGATCAAAGTTACAAGTGTAAGCACAAACATGTAATATGGTTACTGGTGGAACTTTAACTACAGTGTCTAGCCAAAATACAAGCCGATATTATTGATTAATATTTAGAAAATAGCTTAAGTTTTAGATTTTGTAATTTTTGATATTTCTTGTTTAACAATTTTACAATAACTTTCAATTATCTTTTGCGTGGATATTAGTACCAATGAGTATGATACGCATGCGTATCTTTGTGATATAGCTGACAGATTACCCAATGATTTTAAAGTAACTCACCTGAACACGCAGTCACTTAAAATGCTAGAACATTTCGCAGAATTTGAATACACATTTGTTAACTCCGGTATTGATAATATCGCTGTTAGTGAAACATGGTTCAATAAGTCCATTACTGATTCATCTGTAACCTTGCCAGGATATAATATCTACCGCAATGACAGACAACGTAGAGAAGGGGGTGGAGTAGCAGTGTATGTTCGACAGCACATTACTGTCGACCAAAGTATTATGTGTACTCGAGTTTGAAGGTTGTTTGTGAAGTAACCAATAGACATACATAAAATCTAATAACATCATCATTTTCGTCGTTCTATTTTACGTGAATTATTAGGTTATATTTTAATAATTTTTATCGCAGTTGGAACACAAAAAGTGCCAACATAAAATCCAATAACTTCATCATTTTCGACGTTCTATTGTACGTTAGTTCATGTAGGTTTGGAATTTTTAATTTATATTTTAATATTTTTTATCGCAGTTGGAACACAAAATGTGCCCATTTTTAAGCGTGTTTCAACCATGCGTCACATTTAAGAATTATTATCTCACAAACCCGTCATCAGATCGAATCCAAATTTTAGCACAATATACATTGGAATGTTGTATAACTGTTTTATTAATTGCAAATTTTTTCGTGTCCAAGAAACAAAGTTGTTATCATTTGTGTAAGGTAAGGTTTTCTCGGCTTGGGGTGGTTGGAATATGTAGTTCTTGGTCGCGTAGTACTCCTTATACATCAAAAAGTTATGCTGTATGACTTTAAAATACGTAAATTAATTCACTTATTTTATATCGGTTTATATTTGAACGGGGAAATACAACCTCGCCTCGCTCGGCAGTTATGGGCTCCATCTCAGCAACGCAGAACAGCTTACCCCTGAGCGGCTGGCTGGTGAATCATGCCTTATTTCCACGAACACATACAAACCGATATAAAATAAGTGAATTAATTTACGTATTTCACAGTCATAAACCATAACTTCTTGATGAATAAGGATTACAACGCGACCAAGAGCTATATTTTCCAACCACCCCGAGCCGAGAAAAAGTTACCTTACAAAAATGATAACAACTTTGTTTCTTGGACACACAAAATTTTGAAATTAATAAACCAGTTATACAACATCCCAATGTATATTGGGTTAAAATTTGCATTCGATCTGATGACGGAGTTTTGAGATAATAATTCTTAAATGTGACGCATGGTTGAAACACGCTTAAAAATGGGCACATTTTGTGTTCCAACTGCGATAAAAAATATTAAAATATAAATTAAAAATTCCAAACCTACATGAACTAACGTACAATAGAACGTCGAAAATGATGAAGTTATTGGATTTTATGTTGGTCTATTGGTTACTTCACAAACAACCTTCAAACTCGAGTGCACATAATACTTTGGTCGACAGTAAGTGCCGGGTTATCTGCAAATCCCCAAATAATGAGAATTTCAGACCTGAGTATCTCTTCGTAGAGATTTGCCTGAAAGATACTAAAGTATTATTTATTTGTGTTTATAGAGCACCCAAAGTCGGTTTTATGGAACTACTATTAAATGACATGCTTTCACACATTTTTAGTTATAAATATGTGATACTAGCTGAAGTACCCGTGGTTCGCTACGCGTCATAAATAAATTAAAATGTGAAGGTGACAGTTAAAACAGGGGATAGGCGAGGTGCTGCGCAGAGGGAGATTAAGGATGGAACATTTTGTCCAACTACACCGCTCGGCGTTGACCGTGTTTTATAGCACAAATTTAGGTTTTACTCGCTAACAGTTGCAGATACCTTTCGGATAGGAAATGTAGTTTTAAACCTCGCATATGTCATCAAAAGTTTGCTATTTCTTAGCGATCTCTTTTTATTTGAAATGGAAATATGAAAGTTTGATACCAAAGGGTGTAGTGACGTCACTAAAATGGTCGCCATTTTAAATAGTGTAAAGTATTGAAATCAAAAGTAACCTATATGTTAACCAGGAAAATCAGCTACTTCCATGTAAAATTCACGTAAATCGGACCAGTGGTACTTGCGAGATTGAGTAATACACAGACACACACCATCTCAATTTTAGCCTCGCTTCGCTCACGTCATAGTCGTGTCATATTGTTATTCAAAGAAATGCAGGTTTAACCCCGTTAACACCCCTTTAGAACCTGATTACCCAAAAATCCCTCCTTAGTAGACGTTTTCGACACACGACAAACATATCCCCAAAATATCATTCTTCTAACTTTAATAGTTTTGGTTGGTCGATGAGAGCAAACATCCAAAAATCCTTCCTTAGTGGACGTTTGTCTTCCAGAAGTTCACCCCTCCCCATATGCCCCTTAAATTGCATTTATGAAAACACGGTCGAACATCTATTTATTTATTTATTTATTTATTTATTTATTTATTTATTTATTTATTTATTTATTTATTTATTTATTTATTTATTTATTTATTTATTTATTTATTTATTTATTTATTTATTTATTTATTTATTTATTTATTTATTTATTTATTTATTTATTTATTTATTTATTTATTTATTTATTTATTTATTTATTTATTTATTTATTTATTTTTAAGCTGATAGATTTCCTCCGAATTTCAGACTCCTCCCTATGTCGTTTAAGAGATAGACGCTCAGTTAGGAATCTTTCAACCCCCACTTTTCATCCCTTTCACCTCATAATATACACTACATCGAAAAACCATTAGACATGTGTCAGCTTATTTTTAATGATTAGTATATGTGCCAAGTATCACATCCCCAAATGAAACCACTCGTGAGATATTGTTATTCAATGGAAAGCACGTTTACCCCCTTAACACCTCTTTAGAACCTGAATATCCAAAACTCTTTCCTTAGTGGACGTTTTCGACATACAACAAACATATCCCCAAAATTTCATGTTTCTAACTTCAATAATTTTGGCTGGGCGATGATGAGTGAGTGAGTCAGTCAGGACATTTTCTTTCATTTATTTTTGATAATTTCACCCGTCCCCATGAACCCCTTAAATTGGATTTATGAAACAAACGGTCAAACACCTATTTACTTATTTAAATCTGTTTTCCCCCTGAGTTTGATGAGTGAGTAAGTGAGTCAATCAGTTAGGACACTTTCTTTCCTGTTTTTTTCCCATAATTTCACCCCTCTCCAAGGGCCCCTTAAATTGGATTTATGAAAAAACGTTCGAACACCTATTTACTTGTATTTTAAGCTGTTTTTTCCCACCGAATTTCAAACTTCACTACTAAGTCGTTTCAGAGATACACGCTTCGTCAAGAATCCCTCAACCCCCAATTTTCACCCCTTTCACCTCATAATATGCACCACATCGATAAACCCTTAGACATATGTCTGATTATTTTTAATGATTAGTTTATATACCGAATATCACATCCCCAAACAAACAACTCATGAGATATCGTTATTCAATGAAATGCACGTATACCCCCTTGACACGTCTCTAAAACCCGAATAAACAAAAATCATTCCTTAGTTAACGTTTTCGACATACAGCGAACATATTCCCAAAATTTCATGTTTCCAACTTTAATAGTTTTCGCTGGGCGTGATGAGTGAGTGAGTCAGACAGGACATTTTCTTTCATTTATTTTACCAGACTTTCACCCCTCCCCATGGGCCCCTTAAATGGGATTGATTAAAAATCGCTTGAACACCTATTAACTTATTTCTTAAGCTGTCTTTTTCCCCTGAGTCAGTCGGTTAGGACACTTTCTCTCCTCTTTATCCCCAGAATTTCACCCCACCCCATTGGCCCCTTAAATTAATTTATGAAAAAACAGTCGAAAACCGATTTACTTACTTTTTAAGCTGATTTTTTTTCGCTGAGATTCAAATTTCTCGCCTATTTCGTTTAAGAGATAGGCCTACACGATCCATTAGGAATCCTTCAACCCCCACCTTTCAGCCCTTTCACCTCATAATAATACACCACATCGAAAAACGCTTCGACACATGTCTGCGTATTTTTAATGATTAGTTTATATGCCGAGTATCACATCCATAAATGAAACCACTCGTGAGATATTGATATTCAATGAAATGCAGGTTTAACCCCCTTAAGACCCCTTTAGAACCCGAATATCCAAAAAACCTCCCTTAGTGTACGGTTTTGACATACAACGAACATAACCCCGAAATGTCAAGTTTCCAACTTCAATATTTTTGGCTGGGCGATGATGAGTGAGTGAATGAGTCAGGACATTTCCTTTCAATTTTTTTTTCTTCAGAATTTCACCCCTCCCGATGAACCCCTTCAATTTGATTGAAAAACAAACTGTCGAAAAGCTATTTACTTACTTTAAAGCAGTTGTTTCCCCCTGAGTTTGATGAGTGAGTCAGTCAGTCAATCAGTTAGGACACTCTCTTTTCTGCCCCCCCCCCCTCCCAGAATTTTACCCCTCCCCATGGGCCCCTTAAATTGGATTTATGGAAAAGCGGTCAAACAAATATTTACTTATTTTTATGCTGATTTTTTTTTTCCGCTGAGTTTCAAACTCCTCGCCTATGTCGTTTAAGACATACACGCTTCGTTAGGAATCTTTCAATCCCCACTTTTCACCCCTTTAACCTCATAAACACATTGAAAAACCCTCAGACACGTGTCTTACTTTTTAATGATAAGTTTATATGCCGTGTATCACATCCCCCAATGAAACCAATCGGGAGATATTGTTATTCAATGAAATGCAGGTTTAACCCCCTTAAGACCCCTTTAGAACCTGAATATCCGAAAATCCTCCCTTAGTAGACGGTTTTGACATACAATGAACATATCCCCAAACTGTCATGTTTCTAACTTCAATAATTTTGGCTAGGCGATGATGAGTGAGTGAGTAAGTGAGTGAGTCTGGACATTTTCTTTCAATTTTCTTTTTTCAGAATTTCACCCCTCCCCATGAACTCCTTAAATTTGATTTATGAAAAAAAAAACTGTCGAACAGCTATTTACTTAATTTAAAGCAGTTTTTTCCAGTCAGTCAATCAGTTAGGACACTTTCTTTCCTGTTCCCCCCCCCCCCCCCCAGAATTTCATCTCTCCCCATGGGCCCCTTAAATTGGATTTACGGAAAAACTGTCAAACATATATTTACTTCTTTTTTATGTTGATTTTTTTTCGCTGTGTTTCAAACTCCTCGCCTATGTCGTTTAAGAGACACACGCTCCGTTAAGAATCTTTTAATCCCCACTTTTCACCCCTTTCACCTCATAATATACACCACATCGAAAAACCCTCAAACACATGTGTTCTTATTTTTAATGATGAGTTTATATGCCGAGTATCACATCCTCCCATGAAACCAATCGGGAGATATTGCTATTCAATTAAATGCAGGTCTACCCCCTTAACACCCCTTTAGAACCTGAATAGCCAAAATTTCTCTCTTAGGGGGCATTTGTGGCCCTTGAGGAAGCTGCATGCAGATTTCATTCCAATCCGTTCGGTGGTTTCTGAGATTTCGTGATGAATAAATGAATGAGTGAGTGAGTGAGTGAGTGGTATTTGGCAAATACGCATAGTAGAAAGAAGATAGTGTCAAGTCTTTGTTATGCTAATCTCGGTTGACAGTGCTGTGTGAGCAATTGAGTAACTAACGGGATTTCAAGTAAAGATCCTCATTTTCTATACCGGTAGTGCTGAGCGCAATTGGCATCAAGTCGGCCGTGTCTCGACTTGAGCTATGTTGCCATGGAAACTATCTGCCTTGCCATTCCTTCATGAGTATATTTTATGATTTGATTAGCCTGTTTTTGAGTGAAAAAGGGCCGAAATCAGAAGAATGAGAAAGACTATCGAAAATTCATGTAGCCAGCGGTTCCTTCTGGGTCCTAAACTATGTGTATGCAAAATATGGTTGAGATTGGTGGAACGGTGTAGATTTGTATACGGAACCAACATATATACATACATACATACATACAGACAGACTTTCACTTTTATATATTAGACTAGCTGAAGTACCCGTGCTTCGCTACGGGTCGTAAATAAATCAAAATGTGAAGGTGACAGTTAAAACAGGGGATAGGCGAGGTGCTGCGCAGAGGGAGATTAAGGATGGAACATTTTGTCCAACTACACCGCTCTGCCTTGACCGTGTTTTATAGCACACATTTAGGTTTTACTCGCTAACGGTTGGAGATACATTTCGGATAGAAAATGCAATTTTTAACCTCGTACATGCCATCAAAAGTTTGCTATTTCTTAGCGTTCTCTTTTTATTTGAAATGGAAATATGAAAGTTTAAAACCAAAGGGTAGAGTGACGTCACTAAAATGGTCGCCATCTTTAAAAGTGCAAAGTATTGAAATCAAAAGTAACCTGTATGTTAACCAGGTAAATCTGCTACTTCCATGTAAAATTCATGTAAATCGGACCAGTGGTACTTGCGTGATTGAGTAATACACAGATACACACACACCATCTCATTTTTAGTCTCGCTTCGCTCGCGTCATAGTCGCGTCATATTGTTATTCAATGAAATGCAGGTTTAACCCCATTAACACCCCTTTAGAACCTGAATATCCAAAAATCCCTCCTTAGTAGATCTTTTCGACACACGACAAACATATCCTCAAAATATCACTCTTCTAACATTAATAGTTTTGGTTGGTCGATGAGAGCGAACATCCAAAAATCCTTCCTTAGTGGACGTTTTTCTTCCAGAATTTCACCCCTCCCCATAGGCCCCTTAAATTGGATTTTTGAAAAGACGGTCGAACACCTATTTATTTATTTTTTTTTTTTTTTTTTTTTTTTTTTTTTTTTAAGCTGATTGATTTCCTCCGAGTTTCAAACTCCTCGCCTATGTCGTTTAAGAGATACACGCTCCATTAAGAATCTTTCAACCCCCACTTTTCATCCCTTTCACCTCATAATATACACTATATCGAAAAACCATTAGACATGTGTCAGCTTATTTTTAATGATTAGTATATATGCCAAGTATCAATCCCCAAATGAAACCACTCGTGAGATATTGTTATTCAATGAAATGCACGTTTACCCCCTTAACACCTATTTAGAACCTGAATATTCAAAACTCGTACCTTAGTGGATGTTTTCGACATAAAACGAACATATCCCCAAAATTTCATGTTTCCAACTTCAATAATTTTGGCTGGGCGATGATGAGTGAGTGAGTCAGTCAGGACATTTTATTTCATTTATATATGATAATTTCACCCCTCCACATGAACCCCTTAAATTGGATTTATGAAACAAATGGTCGAACACCTATTTACTTATTTAAAGCTGATTTCCCCCTGAGTTTGATGAGTGAGTAAGTGAGTCAATCAGTTAGGACACTTTCTTTCCTGTTTTATCACCCCAGAATTTCACCCCTCTCCAAGGGCCCCTTAAATTGGATTTATGAAAAAACGTTCGAACACATATTTACTTGTATTTTAAGCTGTTTTATCCCGCCGAATTTCAAACTTCTCGCCTATGTCGTTTAAGAGATACACGCTCCGTTAAGAATCCCTCAATCCCCAATTTTCACCCCTTTCACCTCATAATATACACGACATCGATAAACCTTTAGATATATGTCTGATTATTTTTAATGATTAGTTTATATACCGAATATCACATCCCCAAAGAAACAACTCATGAGATATCGTTATTCAATGAAATGCACGTTTACCCCCTTAACATCTCTTTAAAACCCGAATAAATAAAAATCATTCTTTAGTTGACGTTTTGACATACAGCGAACATATTCCCAAAATTTCATTTTTCCAACATTAATAGTTTTCGCTGGGCGCGATGAGTGAGTGAGTCAGACAGGACATTTTCTTTCAATTATTTTTACCAGAATTACACCCCTCCCCATGGGCCCCTTAAATTGGATTGATGAAAAAACGCTTGAACACCTATTAAGTTATTTTTTTAGCTGTCTGTTTCCCCTGAGTTTGATGAGTGAGTTAGTCAGTCAGTCAGGACACTTTCTCTCCTTCCCCCCCCCCCAGAATTTCACCCCACCCCATTGGACCTTTAAATTAATTTATGAAAAAACGGTCGAACACCGATTTACTTAATTTTTTAGCTGATTTTTTTTCGCTGAGTTTCAAATGTCTCGCCTATGTCGTTTAAGAGATAGGCCTACACGCTCCGTTAGCAATCCTTCAACCCCCAATTTTCACCCCTTTCACCTCATTATAATACACCACATCGAAAAACCCTTAGACACATGTCTGCTTATTTTTAATGATTAGTTTATATGCCGAGTATCACATCCACAGATGAAACCACTCGTGAGATATTGTTATTCAATGAAATGCAGGTTTAACCCCCTTAAGACCCCTTTAGAGCCTGAATATCCAAAAATCCTCCCTTAGTGTACGGTTTTGAGATACAACGAACATATCCCCAGAATGCCATGGTTCCAACTTCAATATTTTTGACTGGGCGATCATGAGTGAATGAGTCAGGACATTTTCTTTCATTTTTTCCTTCAGAATTTCATCCCTCCCGATGAACCCCTTCAATATGATTGATCAAAAAAACTGTCGAACAGCTATTAACTTACTTTAAAGCAGTTCCCCCTCCCCCCTGAGTTTGATGAGTGAGTCAGTCAGTCAATCAGTTAGGACACTTTATTTCCTGTTTCCCCCCCTCCCCCCAGAATTTCACCCCTCCCCATGGGCCCCTTAAATTGGATTTATGAAAAAAACGGTCAAACACATATTTACTTTTTTTTTTTTTGCTGATTTTTTCCGCTGAGTTTCAAACTTCTCGCCTATGTCGTTTAAGAGATACACGCTCCGTTAGGAATCTTTCAATTCTTACTTTTCACCCCTTTCACCTTATAATATACACCACATCGAAAACCCCTCAGAGACGTGTCTTCTTCCTTTTTAATGATGAGTTTATATGTCGTGTATCATATCCCCCAATGAAACCAATCGGGAGATATTGTTATTCAATGGAATGCAGGTTTAACCCCCTTAAGACCCCTTCAGAACCTGAATATCCGAAAATCCTCCCTTAGTAGACGGTTTTGACATACAATGAACATATCCCCAAACTGTCATGTTTCTAACTTCAATAATTTTGGCTGGGCGATGATGAGTGTGTGAGTGAGTGAGTGAGTGAGTCAGGCAGGACATTATCTTTCAATTTTCTTTTTTCAGAATTTCACCCCTCCCCATGAACCCCTTAAATTTGATTTAATAAAAAAAACTGTCGAACAGCTATTTACTTACTTTAAAGCAGTTTTTCCTCCCTGAGTTTGATGAGTGAGTGAGTCAGTCAATCAGTTAGGACACTTTCTTCCTGTCCCCCCCCCCCAGAATTTCACCCCTCCCCATGGGCCCCTTAAATTGGATTTATGAATAAACGGTCAAACACATATTTACGTATTTTGTATGCTGATTGTTTTCCGCTGAGTTTCAAACTCCTCACCTATGTCGTTTAAGAGATACACGCTCCGTTAGGAATCTTTCCATCCCCACTTTTCACCCCTTTCACCTCATAATATACACCACATCGAAAAACCCTCAGACTCGTGTCTTCTTATTTTTAATGATGAGTTTACGTGCCGAGTATCACATCCCCCAATGAAACCAATCGGGAGATATTGAAATTCAATGAAATGCAGGTCAACCCCCTTAACACCCCTTTAGAACCTGAATATCCAAAAATCCTATCTTAGGGGGCATTTGCGGCCCTTTGGGAAGCTGCATACCAAATTTCATTCCAATCCGTCGGTGGTTTCTGAGATTTCGTGATGAATGAATGAGTGAGTGGTATTTCACAAATATATATAGTAGATGATAGTGTCAAGTCTTTGTTATGCTAAACTCGGTTGACAGTGCTGTGTGAGTAGGTGAGTAACTAACGGGATTTCAAGTAAAGATCCTCTTTTTCTATACCGGTAGTGCAGAGCAGAACTGGCATCCAGTCGGCCGTGTCTCGACTTGAGCTATGTTGCCATGGAAACTATCTGGCTTGCCATTCCTTCATGAGTATATTTTATGATTTGATTAGCCTGTGCTTGAGTGCAAAAGGGCCGAAATCAGAAGAATGAGAAAGACTATCGAAAATTCATGTAGCCAGCGGTTCCTTCTGGATCCTAAACTATATGTATGCAAAATTTGGTTGAGATTGGTGGTACGGTGTAGATTTGTATACGGAACAGACCCACATACATACATACATACATACATACCCACATACAGACTTTCACTTTTATATATAAGATTAGCCGGTGATTTCAATGCCCATTTTGGGTCGGCTACATTAGAAACGAAAAACATAGTAGAAACTCTAAATACTTGCAATCTGTCGTGGCTTCCGTATCAAGATACACATCACCCTGCAACCTCCTCTTCTACTCTGGATCTAATAGCATCCAACTGCAATGAGCACGTGATTGAGTTTGGCCAAACAGCTGCTTCTGGCTTCTCAGCACATGATCCCTTATACGCAGTATATCCCCTGTCAACTCCAAAATATAAGCCCAGTATTCGAACTTTTCGAGACTTCAGCAGGTTTAATTATGAAAGGTTTAAGGCTGATGCCATCTCAGTTCCATGGCACACTGTTCTCGAGCAGCAAACTATAGATGAGAAGGTCGAAACATTCAACACATTTTTAATTGATTTATATGATCGCTAAGCCCCAGTGCGCTCAGCTAACGTGAGGCACGCACCAGCTGCCTGGATCAACACAGAAATAAAAGATCTAATAAGATCTCGAAATAGAGCCAGAAAGAAGTGCAACAGAACACAGAAACCCGAGGACATTGTAGAATACAAATGCTTACCCAACAGAACCCAGCAAGTTATTCGTAATACAAAGATACGTTACACTTATTCGCTAATTAATTCAGCTAAAAACTCTTCGGCTTTGTAGAGAGCTATAAAAACTCTCGGTGTTGGAAAATCCAGACACAAAAGCAATAACCCAACAATGAGCGCTGATGAGCTTAATAAGCATTATTTAAACGTATCAACCGTTGTAGACAGCAATAGAGTTTTGTCAACAGTTGCTAACTACAGGGAAAAATTTACTGACAGACGGGAAGAATTTCATTTTGGCTATATATATCCAGAGGACATTCATTTAGCCATATTTAGGATAACTTCAAAAGCCATAGGACCAGATCATATATCTATTACGCTATTGAAAAGGAATATGGACCTCCTCATGCCAGTTTTATTGCATATATTTAACTATAGCCTGAAAATGGGTATTTATCCGACACAATGGAAAAAAGCCAACATCAAAGCAATACCAAAATTCACGAACGCCTTTAACTGTAGTGACTTTCGAACAATAAGTATATTGTGTGCAATTGGGAAAGCGTTAGAACGGATTGTTTTTGATCAGTTTTATGAATATATAAATTCCAACAATATCCTAAACCCGAACCAATCTGGATATAAATTAAAACATAGTACTCTGACAGCCCTTATCAAAGTCACAGACGACATTCGTCTAGCAATGGACCGGAAGGAAATAACTAAATTATCTCTACTCGATTTCAGCAAAGCTTTTGACAGAGTTTACCATGAGATCCTACTAGTTATATTAAGAAATCTAGGCCTTTCAAAGTCAGTAACGAACTGGTTTAGGTCTTACCTAACAGGCAGATGTCAGAGAGTAGTCCTAGCAGATGACAATGTTTCAGAATGGTGTGAAGTAACAACAGGTGTGCCGCAGGGTTCGGTCCTTGGTCGACTCCTGTTCTCCGTGTATATAAATGACCTTCCATCTGTCCCTAAATTCTGTCAACATCATATGTACGCAGATGACCTTCAGCTATGTCTACACACAGATCTAAAATCCATTCATTTGAACGTAGCTCTAATTAACAGTGACATTCAAAGCCTATCTCAGTACGCACTCGATCATAACTTCGAAAAAACGCAACCGATCATCATCGGCAATACCAAATGACTCAGTTCCCTACCTGACCCAGTACCACCTTTACAGCTTGCATCCCAAACAGTTCCGTACCAGTCAGCAGTAAGAAATCTGGGAGTTATTTTTGACTCTCGATTATCGTGGCAGGATCACACAAACATGATTCTGAAAAGGGTTGCATCGTCATTATATCAAATTAGGCGAACTTGCTTCTATTTGCCTCAAAATGTACGAAAGATACTGATACAGAGTTTGATATTACCAATATTTGACTATGGATCTACAATTTACAATGATATGGGAGTGGTCCTCAATACAAAATTGCAAAGAATGCCAAATGCTTGCTTGCGGTTTGTTCTCAATGTACCAAGAGAGTCTCATATAACTCCATTTTACGTCCAGATTGGATGGCTAAAGTTAAAGGAACGAAGACAGTATGCCATGGCTCTGACTGTGATAAAAATTCTAAAATTCAAAATTCCGTCTTATATTTACTGCACAATAACTCCCATGCAATCAGTGCTTAACCGTGCGAATAGACACACTGCACAAATGCTCCAGATACCTCATCACAGAACCGAAAAATGCAAAGGTTTATTCCGTATTTCAGCTAGTATTCTCTGGAATAAATATAAATTGCACCAGTATTCAGGACTTCCTATCAGAGCAATAAAACACTCCCTTCATTGTAATCTATCAGCTATACAATTATCATGTTCAAGATGAACGGATGTAATAACAAGAACTTCTATTGTCAACTGTATGTTTAGGTTAAGTTTTTTCTTTCTTCATTTATTCTATTGTATTTAACCGCCCTCTGATGAAGAGAGCTGCATAAAGAGGCTTTGTAGCCTCAGTGGCCTGTATAAGAGAGAAACAATAAATTCAAATTCAAATTTAAAAAAAATCATCCCAATCATAGGCACAATCAACATTACCTTCACATTGGTGGGGGTTTGTCGAACTGTTTGTTTTCGTGGTGATCCGTGGTGCCGCCACTCATTCGATTGTTGTTTCAACTGTGGCTCATGAGATTTGGCCCACGTACCGTCAATGGTTATGATAAGCCGTAAGTAGTCATCTCCTTCGCGCTCATAACGCTGCAAGTGCGTACGAGAAGCGTCATATCGCAGCCATTTCTGCATGTCGGTTAAGTTATGCGGAACCCATATTGACGTATTTTTCCTCATTTTCAGGCAGTCCTTCAGGATGTGGAGGACATTCAAATTCGCCAGTCCTGTATATTGCGCTAATTCACGAAGCGTTATGTTCCGATCCGCCTCCACTAACGCGGACACCATCTGTACATTTTCATCACACTGGTGGGTGACCACATCGAGGCATGTCCTCCACACGTTCGCGCCCATCTCGAAAGGCTGCAACCCTCCTTGCTTCCGTTCTGTAAGGTAACGCAGACGTACCGCATGCCTCTTGCAGTCCTTGGTGGCAATCGCGAGCCGTGCGACCCCTAGCACACAGAATTTTTATCCACGTTCTCTGCTCCTGCTTCGAAGACATTGCGACCGTGTTGCGCGAGTGCTTGCCCACAACTACTCATCTAACAGGCACCCCTGCATACGAAGGGGGGAGGGGACGGACGGGGTCATGTGCTCTAAGGGAGGGGATACAAGTAGTGGTTTTTGGAGAGTTCCGCAGCCACCACCACCGCTCCACCGCCAAGGTGGCGGCAGCACGATATCTCTCGAATGCATGGTCGGATTTTGACGAATGAGGTGTTGTTGAACTCGGGCTGACACCCCCTTTCCAATGTACAACATATTTTCACCCCAAAATAAAACCTACCCCTACTAGGGGGTGAAATTGTAATTCTTTAGAGAATCTCGCTTTTTAAGTACGACATGTGGGAGTTTGAATGAATATATGGAAATAAACGTTGTTTTACACAGGAGACATGTGTACGGTGGAAAGCCAATATGAATTAACATGCTTGTTTTTTGTTTTTACGCATGCCCGCTCATAGCTTTTGTAAGAGGGTGGGCTTTTTAAAGATGGCGGCTGTAGTGTAACCAAACCTAACCCAACCCACGAGGGGTGATCCAAAAGTATTCCAAGCGGCGCTTGTCGATAGGCAAATCAATAATCAATGAGGACATGTAAGGCCTTGAGGCGATAACCCCTTTTGATTGATCCCTGTTGATGTGTCCCTTTGGACTGGTCCCTGTTGACGGGTCATTGCTGACGAGTCCCTTTGGAAAGGTCATTGTTGACGGGTCCCTGTGGACGGGTCATTGCTGACGAGTCCCTGTGGACGGGTCATCGTTGGCGGCTCCCTGTTGACGGGTCCCTGTTGACAGGTCCCTGTGGACGGGTCCTTGTTGACGTGTCCCTGTAGACTGGTCATTGTTGACGAGTCCTTGTTGATGGGTCCCCTTTGACTGATCCCTGGGCCGATAACCTAGGTGTTAGGCCCCTTGGTTTTTGGGGGGTTCTACAGCCTCCTCCTCCTCACCCTCCTCACAAGATGGTGGTGACGCGATATCTCTCGAACGCATGGTCGGATTTTGACGAATGAGGTGATGTTGAACTCGGGCTGATACCCCCTTTCCATTAAACAAAATATTTCCACCCCAAAAATAAACCCTACCCCTACTAGGGGGTGAAATTTTAATATTTTTAGAAAATCTCGCTTCCCAAGTGCAACATGTGAGAGTTTGAATGCCAATATGGAATTAAACGTTGTTCTACACAAGAGACATGTGTACGGTGGAATGCCATTATGATTTAATATGCTTGTTTTTGTTTTTACGCATGCCCACTCATGGCTTTTGTAAGAGGGCGGGCTTTTTAAAGATGGTGGTTGTAGTGTAACCTAACCTAACCCAATCCACGAGAGGTGATGAATAAGTATTCCAAGCAGCGCTTGTCGATAGGCAATACAATAATCAAAGAGGACATGTCAGGCCTTGAGGCGAGAGCCCCTGTTATTCTTGACGAGCCCCTGTTGTCGGGTCCCTTTTGATGGGTTATTGTTGACGGGTCATTGTTGACGGATTATTGTTGACGAGTCCCTGTGGACGGGTCATTGTTGACAGGTCATTATTGACGAGTCATTGTTGACGGGTCCTTGTTGACGAGTCCCTGTGGACGGTTCCTTCTTGATGAGTCCCTGTGGACGGGTCCCTGTTGACCATCTCCTCAGAAATTCGTGTTAGGACAGTTGTCAATGTCTGAAAAACTCCCAACATTATCAAAGGCAACACAGACTGTGCAAAATTTGGTATTGCAAAATGATCAAAAAGGACTATATAGTAATAGTGATGATGATTATAATTATATGATGATGATAATGATAATGGTTATGATGATGATGATGATGATGATGATGATGATGGTAATGCTTTGTTTACACCAAAAATCATATGTTGAATTTGTCTACTGGAACAATCCAAGTAAGCTAATCCGGCGGCTTCAGCAACTGCATGTCTATAAACAGGTTGGTTATACTGAATATGAGGAAGAACTATTGGATATAGTAAATGAGCTTCGTCGAGCCAAAATTGTTATGTAATGGATCCACATAACCGCTTAAACTATTTATTAACAATACATGTAATATTTTCTACCACTCTGCTACCATTTTTCTCTCACTTTCGCTATCACTTCATACTGTACATATTAAATATAAAAGCCAACGCTAAATGACTTTATTATCAGAACAGTTAAAACCTTTCTAGTGAGCAAATCATACTAACAGGTTAGTTGCTACTATGGAACTTACTACAACTAACAAAGGTAAACAACGTGTACTCTATAAAGGCTACTCTTATAACTATAATCATCAAAATGTAAAAGTAATAATATTTTGGCGATGCTCAAAAGAGAGGTCAAAAAGATGTCGAGGCAATCTAAAAAGTAGAAATGGTAAGGTTTTAAGTGTGAGTGATCATCAATGTGGTGTGCCAGATGAAACACTGTTGGTGTCAACAAATAATCATGACAATGCTAAAAAGCTAGTGCAAGAAAAGAATGTTGCTACTCAAAATAGTGCAGTGTTTATTGAGCAACATATAACCCCTGTTGTAAAAGTTATGTTTAATCCATCTTCCACAACTCAGGAGTCATCAACATCACAGACTATGCAAAAGGTTGTGTTGTTGTTGATTTAAGGGGCTGAACTACAAGGTTACCTACCCTTCATATGCAAGAGAATCAAAAAGGACTAAATAGTAATGGAGAAAAAAGAAATGTATTTTGAATGTAAATATTGTACTAGTACTTAATTTCTCCTAAATGCATGGGTATTGTTATAACTCTTTGTCCTTTTCAAGGAGTATAATTGAATGTTTGTTGTAGTAGCTTGTTGAAATACAACGTGCTATAGGGATATTAAACATGAATATGAGGTGCCCTTTGCTAGTGCTACCTCTGTAAAAAAAATTCATTCAATTCGGTTACACCGTGTGTGAATTGATCCGGGGAATTGATTTGCACACATACATGGCCGCTATTTGCAAACTATTGGGCTGATGACCTTGTAGTCAGTCATAAGATGCTTTCCACAAAAAGGCATGTTGTTGCTAAATCCGGTAGAGATCAAATTATTAGGATGGTCGAAATTTGATTTAAGCTTTTAACATTTGGGTGGCCGTCATTCCGTTTCCGTCAAGATGGCGGTGATATAAAACATGACACTGAGGTGCCTTTTGCTAGTGCTACCTTTGTACCAAATTTCGTTCAATTCGGTTTCACCGTGTTTGAATTGATAGGGGGAATCGATTTGCACACATACTTGGCCACCATCTGCAAACTATTGGGCTGATGATCTAGCAGTTTGGTCAGAATATGCTTCCCACATAAAGATTTGTTGATGCAAAATTTGGTAGAGACTAGATTATTAGGTTGGTCGTAATTACATTTTATCCTTCAACATTTGGGTGGCCGCGATTACGTTTCCGTCAAGATGGCGGTGATATAAAACATGACACTGAGGTGGCCTTTTCTAGTGCTACCTCTGTACCAAATTTCGTTCCATTCGGTTTCACCGTGTTCGAATTAATAGAGGGAATCGATTTTCACACAAAGATGGCCGCCATCCGCAAAATATTAGGGTAATGACCTATTAGTTTGGTCAAAGGATGCTCCCTCCATAATGGTATGTTGATGCAAAATTTGGTAGAGATCGGATGATTAGGTTAATCGTAATTTGAATTAAGATTTGAATATTTGTGTGGCCGCCATTACGTTTCCGTCTAGATGGCGGCGATATAAAACATGACACTGAGGTGCCCTTTGCTAGTGCTACCTCTGTACCCAATTTCATTCCATTCGGTTTCAGCGTGTTCGAATTAATAAGGGTAATCGATTTTGACACAAAGATGGCCGCCATCCGCAAACTATTAGGCAAATGACCTATTAGATTTGTCAAGGGATGCTCCCTTCATAAGGGTATGCTGTTGCAAAATTTGGTAGAGATCGGATGATTAGGTTAGTCGTAATTTGATTTAAGCTTTGATCATTTGGGTGGCCGCCATTACGTTTCCGTGAAGATGGCGGCGATATAAAACATGACATTGGGGTGCCCTTTGCTGGTGCTACTTTTGTATCAAATTTCATTCCATTCGGTTTCTCCGTGTTCGAATTAATAGGGGTAATCGATTTTGACACAAAGATGGCCGCCATCCGCAAACTATTAGGCTAATGACCTATTAGATTTGTCAAAGGATGCTCCCTCCATAAAGGTATGTTATTGCAAAATTTGGTAGAGATCGGATGATTAGGTTATTCATAATTTGATTTAAGCTTTGAACATTTGTGTGGCCGCCATTACGTTTCCGTCAAGATGGCGGCGATATAAAACATGGCACTGGGGTGCCCTTTGCTAGTACTACATCTGTACCAAATTTCGTTCCATTCGGTTTCACCGTGTTAAAATTAATAGGGGCAATCGATTTTCACACAAAGATGGCCGCCATCCGCAAACTATTAGGCTGATGACCTATTAGGTTGGTCAAAGGATGCTGCCCCCTCAAAGGTATGTTGTTGCAAAATTTGGTAGAGATCGGATGATTAGGTTAGTCGTAATTTGATTTAAGCATTGAACATTTGTGTGGCCGCCATTACGTTTCCGTCAAGATGGCGGCAATATACAACATGACACTGAGGTGTCCTTTGCTAGTGCTACCTTTGTACCAAATTTCGTTCAATTTGCGCTCACCGTGTTTGAATTGATAGGGGGGGACAGACATTCAGAGTACACACACTCACACACACACACACAGACAGACACCCTTTTTTTCGCCCTGTAGTGATCTCATAAGTCTACTTTCATTTTTTGCAAAAATCGAAAGTAGGCTAAAAATATTGTTGCGGTATTGTCTGTTTTTAGCCTACTTTCGATTTTTGCAAAAAATGAAAGTAGACTTATGAGATCAACACAGGGCGAAAAAAGTGTGTCTGTCTGTGTGTGTGTGTATGTGTGTGTGTGAGTCTGTGTGTGTGTGTGTATGTTTGTGTGTGAGTTTGTGTGTGTGTGTGTCTGTGTGTGTGTGTGTGTGTGTGTGTGTGAGTGTGTGTACTCTGAATGTCTGTCCCCCCCTATCAATTCGAACACGGTGAATGCGAATTGAACGAAATTTGGTACAAAGGTAGCACTAGCAAAGGACACCTCAGTGTCATGTTTTATATCGCCGCCATCTTGACGGAAACGTAATGGCGGCCACACGAATATTCAAAGCTTAAATCAAATTACGATTAACCTAATCACCCGATCTCTACCAAATTTTGCAACTACATACCTTTATGGAGGGAGCATCCTTTGACCAATCTAATAGGTCATTCGCCTAATAGTTTGAGGATGGCGGCCATCTTTATGTCAAAATTGATTCCCCCTATTAATTCGAACACGGTGGAACCGAATGGAACGAAATTTGGTACAGAGGTAGCACTGGCAAAGTGCACCTCAGTGTCATGTTTTATATCGCCGCCATCTTGACTGAAACGTAATGGCGGTCAAACAAATGTTTAAAGCTTAAATCAAATTACGACTAGCATAACCATCCGATCTCTACCAAACTTTGCAACAACATACCTTTATGGAGGGAGCATCCTTTGACCAATCTAATAGGTCATTAGCCTAATAGTTTGCGGATGGCGGCCATCTTTATGTCAAAATTGATTACCCCTATTAATTCGATCACGGTGGAACCGAATGAACGAAATTTGGAACAGAGGTAGCACTAGCAAAGGGCACCTCAGTGTCATGTTTTATATCACCGTTATCTTGACGGAAACGTAATCGCGGCCACCCAAATGTTAAAAGCTAAAATGTAATTACGACCAACCTAATAATCTAGTCTCCACCAAATTTTGCAACACCATATCTTTATGTGGGAAACGTATTCTGACCAAACTGCAAGAACATCAGCCCAATAGTTTGCAGATGGTGGCCAAGTATGTGTGCAAATGGATTCCCCCTATCAATTCAAACACGGTGAAACCGAATTGAACGAAATTTGGTACAGAGGTAGCACTAGCAAAGGGCACCTCATATTCATGTTTAATATCCCTATAGCACGTTGTATTTCAACAAGCTACTACAACCAACATTCAATCATACTTCTTGAAAAGGACAAAGAGTTATAACAATACCCATGCATTTAGGAGAAAGTAGGCTATATGTTCTTTACTGAACATCTTGTTACTTAATTGCTATACCCACGTCCTACTATATTAATGCCATTGTTAACCATCAACAGTCTCCACCTATGTTCGGTAAGAAAGTGCTCTTTAACAATACACTCTATCTATGGTTTGTGTACCGAGTATCATAATAATACAGTGTCGTCAAGCCATGTTCAGGCAATAGTAATGTTAGGTAAGGGGTTCAAACCCTTGCTTCCTTGTACAGGATTAGTTTTTACTCAACAATAACCCATAATACTGTACTTTGTAACATGTCACATCACATTACAAAATGTCAACTGTGTCGTTTTCTAAGACCCCAGCTGCTGGCTAGTGGCTAGCAGACTGTGCAACAGAAACAGTGTCACCATGTTCATCCTTAAAAAGAAATCAACATTTATTATTCTTTTTCTTATTATTGTTCATGAAGAGTAGTTTAAAGTTGTCTTTGTGACGTAACGGTTAGCATAGTTAGCTGGCACTCTAAAGCTCTTGAGTTCAATTCGAGCTTTAACATAACATTTTAAATGTATATTAGGTCTAAAACAGGTCTACTCAGTCTCGGGTGATCCAAATAAGTAGATGTGGTTTGATTCACACTTTAATGATAGAAAACGACGGTTTTTATTTTTTTTAAATAATGATAGCCATTTGTTCATTTTTTTCATTTTCACATTTCACACATTGCCATTTGTCAATTTTCCATGTACACGATTTGAAAATGTCAGTTTAAAGTTTTCGGATTTCATGATATGGAAACAAGAATTTTCCATTTTGTTGTTTACACATTTGTCAATTTCCCATTTACATTTATTAAATGTCAGTTTTTAAGTTTTTAAATTGTGTTGATATGGAAACATGGATTTCCTATTTTTTCCATATCACAGATGACACGTTTATGGTTTAGTCCATGTTGAAAGGTTAGTTTTGTAAAACACACATTTGCTGATTTAAATTTTCTTGAAATCGTCTTAATGGAAGTGCTTGGCCATGGCAATAGTGCATTCTCTTTCTGTTTGTTTCCAAAAACGTATAGGCCTACTACTACTACTGTAGGTAAGACTGTTTTCCAAAATAACACCTATCTACCGCTGCATTAAAAAATACAAGTGTTAAAAAACTACAGTATACTATTTACCATTTGCTATATACATTAATTACCCCCACCATCCTACCTTGCCTTGTTTCCTTTGGTTGAATAATCAATGCCAAACACCCACACACATAAGCTCTCTCTCTCTCTCTCTCTCTCACTATCATTCTATCTACAGTCATACATTCACACAACCATACCTGTCTTTGAAAAACAAATACAACCACGCTATTTATCCTAGACATGCACACTTATCCCAAAGAACTTTTAGTTATACATTTAACATTTACTATTACAAAAAAATGTTTCCACTATTTACAATTACAAAAATGAATATTTACAAAATACTTAATCTACTAAATCTACTGGTTACAAAAAGCCCTGTCTCTAAACAATAAAATATAGAAATCACACCTCCACCTCGTGGTT
The DNA here is from genome assembly GCA_946902985.2 of Meconema thalassinum. NCBI lineage: Eukaryota > Metazoa > Arthropoda > Insecta > Orthoptera > Tettigoniidae > Meconema > Meconema thalassinum. The sequence goes on from OX336388.2 coordinate 1,764,464,551, forward strand.
ATAACCCTATGGTAGGCTAATGCATAGGTCATTCATCTGCACTCATTTGCTATCCATCAAGGTAAAAGTGCATTTTCTCTGTTCCACAAGATACAAATTTGATTGCTGGATTGTATACTGCACTGTTTATGCGATATATCTTTGCCAGTTCATAAAACGGCAGGGTAGTTCTCTACATATAGCAATTTTACCACTGCTCATCCTACGCCTTTTGCACTTTTGGCTTTCATACAGTCTAGTGTGTGATAGACAGCATTAACTGTGTATCAAACCCAGTTCACCTTTGTATTTGTAATCCAAGTAATAATTTGAAAAGACACAAATGTAATCAGTTTTAAACGTTATCTCTGTTTTGTTTTGTTTAATATGTTTATGACATGCATATTAACCTGAAATCGAACCCTGGTGAAAAGGCTAACAGCTTAACCACTGCACCACCATGCCCTTGTTTCTTAGTTTGACTTGTTCTAGGCCTCAGACCTGGAAATCGAGTTAAGACTACCAGTACAAGAGCTAAAAGTGCATACCACTGCAACACAAAAATGGATAGCTGGTAACATTAGACAACCGGAAATGATTATATTTCTGTTAGCAATGCATTTTGTCATCAGCCTACTCTCTGAGCACTGACAGCAACACAGTTTAGTTTAGAACGAGCGAGTGTGTGTGTATAGATTATTAGCCTCAAGTATTTAAAGCTTGTTGTGTGTAGCGACCATCTTGTCCCTGTAACCACTGAGCATTTTTGTGTTTTTAGCTATCCGCTTTAACCAATCAATTAACGATAGTCTACTCTTAATTCTTGAATCGATAAATCAGAGTTTGTGTACACCGTTTGTTATTTATTAACCCATACCTGCAACCTATACTCTCTCTATACTGCAGTTTGATCTGAAAAAAAGTTTCAATGGTAAAAGACTTGTCAGTCACCATACATGTAGCCTACACTAATTCTTTCTCTACCTAGCTATGTTTCATCACGCATGGTAAACATCTCACATGTTCGTATCCGATTATTAGTTTATAATATCTCAAGTCAATGACCTTGATGTATTGGGTATTTTGGGTAAATTCATTGGCCATGGGAAAGGGTTGACCATTCTAAGTCCTATAATATCTCGCATGTTGATATTCAATTAATAGTTTATAAAATCATAGGTCAATGACCTTGCTGTTTTGAATTTTTGGGGTAAATTTATTGGTCATGGGAAAGGGTTAACCACTCTAAGTCCTATGACACCTCACTTGACCCTCTCCGATTATAAGTTAATAAAATCATAGGTCAATGACCTTGCTGTTTTAGATCTTTCGGGTAAATTCGTTGGTCATGGAAAAGGGTTGACCATCCTGAGTCCCATGACACCTCACTTGACCCTCTCTGATTATTAGTTAGCGAGATATTAACAAAAGTGCAGTTAGGCCCTTTTGACAAAAATAAATAATACATTCAAAAACGGAATGTCACCTCATGTCTAACGACCTCTCTTACAAGTCCTTAGCCTTATTGGTTCATGAGATATTAAAAAGCTAATGACCTATTAGTTTTGGACCTTTTGGTAATTTTTTAAAAAATAACTCATCTATAAATCATTATTCAAAAAGCCCGCCCACTTCAAAAAAAAAAAGTGCGCATGCGTAAAAACAAAAACAAATATATTAATTCATAGTAGCAATCGGCTCTTCACATGCGTTTCATGTGGAACAACGTTTAATTTCATCATAGCATTAGGGACCATGGGCCAGTCCATAGGGACCAGTCCAAAGGGACCGGTCTAAAGGGATTAGTAAAAAAGGACCTGTCAACAAGAACCCATCAACAGGGACTTGTCAACAAGGACCCGTCAACAATAACCCGTCAACAATGACCCGTCAACATTGACCTGTCAAAAATAACCTGTCAACTATGACCTGTCAACAGGGACCCGTCCACAGGGACTCGTCAACAATGACCCGTCCACAGGGACTCGTCAACAATAATCCGTCAACAATGACCCGTCAACAATGACCCGTCAACAATGACCCGTCAACAATAACCCATCAACAGGGACCCGACAACAGGGGCTCGTCAACAATGACCTGTCTACAGGGACACGTCAACAAGGACCCGTCCACAGGGACCTGTCAACAGGGAGCCGTCAACAGGGACCCGCCAAAAATGACCCGTCCACAGGGACTCGTCAACAATGACCCGTCAACAGGGACCCGCCAACAATGACCCGTCCACAGGGACTCGTCAACAATGACCCGTCCAAAGGGGCTCTCGCCTCAAGGCCTGACATGTCCTCGTTGATTATTGGTTTGCCTATCGACAAGCGCTGGATTGGGTTAGGTTAGGTTACACTACAACCACCATCTTTTAAAAGCCCGCCCTCTTACAAAAGCCATGAGAGGGCATGCGTAAAAACAAAAACAAGCATGTTAAACCATAGTGGCTTTCCACCGTACACATGTCCCTTGTGTAGAACAACGTTTAATTTCATATTGGCATTCAAACTCACACATGTTGCACTTGGAAGGCGAGATTTTCTAAAAATATTAAAATTTCACCCCCTAGTAGGGGTAGGGTTTATTTTTGGGTGGAAATATGTTGTTCAATGGAAAGGGGGTGTCCGCCCGAGTTCAACATCACCTCATTCGTCAAAATCCGACCATGCGTTCGAGAGATATCGCGTCACCACCATCTTGTGAGGAGGGTGAGGAGGAGGAGGCTGTAGAACCCCCCAAAAACCAAGGGGCCTAACACCTAGGTTATCGGCCCAGGGATCAGTCAAAAGGGACCCGTCAACAAGGACTCGTCAACAAGGAGCTGTCAACAAGGACTCGTCAACAAGGACCTGTCAACAAGGACTCGTCAACAATGACCTCTCTACAGGGACACGTCAACAAGGACCCGTCCACAGGGACCTGTCAACAGGGACCCGTCAACAGGGACCCGCCAACAATGACCCGTCCCCAGGGACTCGTCAACAATGACCCGTCCAAAGGGACTCGTCAGCAATGACCCGTCAACAGGGACCAGTCCAAAGGGCCACATCAACAGGGATCAATCAAAAGGGGTTATCGCCTCAAGGCCTTACATGTCCTCATTGATTATTGTTTTGCCTGTCGACAAGCGCCGCTTGGAATACTTTTTGATCACCCCTCGTGGGTTGGGTTAGGTTAGGTTACACTACAGCCGCCATCTTTAAAAAGCCCACCCTCTTACAAAAGCTATGAGCGGGCATTCGTAAAAACAAAAAACAAGCATGTTAATTCATATTGGCTTTCCACCGTACACATGTATCTTGTGTAAAACAACGTTTAATTCCATATTGGCATTCAAACTCCCACATGTCATACTTGAAAAGCGAGATTCTCTAAAAAAATTCAATTTCACCCCCTAGTAGGGGTAGGTTTTATTTTGTGGTGGAAATATGTTGTCCATTGGAAAGGGGGTGTCAGCCCGAGTTCAACAACACCTCATTCGTCAAAATCCGACCATGCATTCGAGAGATATCGTGCCGCCGCCATCTTGTTGGTGGAGCGGTGGCGGTGGCTGCGGAACTCTCCAAAAACCACTACTGATACAGGTTAACTTCTTTTGGTAACAATGGCCGAGTCCAACACCGTTGCAATATAAAGCAGCAGCATCGTTGCCAAAACTAAAAAAGCAACCCCTGTATATAAACTTTAATATACTAAGATAATATTATATTGAGCGGCTTCGGTGGCGTAGTCGGTAGCATGCTGAGCTTCTATGCCCAAGATAGCGGGTTCAAACCCGGCCGTAGCCGTCGGATTTTTTAAGAGCGTTAAAAATCCCTCAGTATGCCTTCCTTCGGAGGGGAAGTAAAGCCGGCGGTCCCATGTCATAGATTTATGGCATGTTAAAGATCCTTCCACTAATTGCACCTGTGTGAAGCTAAATTGGATAGGTTAAGAATGTAAACAACGCTCTTAGGTTTCTATGTTCGTTGCCAAGAGCCGACTGCGGCGGCATCTAGTAGCTCAGTCCTGAACTTGGCCTAGTAGTCGTTGACGGTGGCACTTGGCGGCAAAAGTAGGAACTATTTGAAAAAATCTTAGTTGCAGTACTTAAATTAACAAACAGATAACACACACTAATACAGTCATCACAATTAACACCGGTTATCAGACAGATTCTACACACACCCAAAGTACACGGGGCTACATGACCGCGTTGTCGCAGCCCCTAAACTTAAGAACCAACCAACCAACCAATATTATATTGATCTGTGAGTGTTTATGGTTGTCCGTGCGAACTCTCGGAATAATGAAAATGTTTTGGAATATATGTCTATCTCACTGATTGTTTGGGCACAAGAAACGTTTGCTGTAGAATCGACATCTCTATCACTGTTTCTTATACCGTACTGTATGTTTGAAAATGTCCTTTACAGCATTTTAACGAGGTCACTTCTCGTGGAGTTTTCTTAAATGAATGAGCTGATAGTTCATGAAACCATCTACAGTAGTGGAGCTTCCAAATTGGCCGACATTAATGAATCTGATGTTTCATGCCCTTCAAATTCAATTAACCAAGATAGTAATTCTGCTAATGGATTGAAGAGAAAGAATTGTATTACAAACACAGACTTATAGAGACTTAATGTTGTAAATAATCCAGTATTATCTGACACAGAGGAAAGTTTATAGCACGAAAGGCTGTAGGCAATGCACGTTGGTAAATTCATAACAATACTAGTTGAAACCCGTCAAAACATGACGGTCAATAGAAAAATATTTACTGAAGAATTTTCTTATATTGGCCTACTGTACATTCTTTCTACGATTATTTTTTGACTCTATTGAAACTATGAGGGCGTCAAAAGATTGCACTCTCAACATTGCAAAATACTGCTGGCCATGACTGAAAAATTGTTGGGGCAAATTGAGGCCTATACGTTCCAGAGTTTCCCCTTGAGCTTTATTGATTGTGATAAAGTATGCCAAATGAATTGGAAAATATTGCCTCTTAAAAGAAAATGATAGTGTTTTATCGGATGGTGTTAAATCAAGTCGAAGGATTAGACATCTCTGCCTAATTTTAACTGCACCTATTATTTCCAAATCCAAGCAATATGGTTGCATTTAGGAGTCCTTGGGAACCGTTCAGATTTCTAAGCAGCATAACGGGCCAAGCGTTTGGAGTATGTGGCGGCCAGTCGTTTAGTTCCAAGGGATTCAAGAACTCTGATGAGTCTAATACAACTGGCCGCAAACCATCGCTTATATTTTTGGAATATAACGAAGAAATGCGATGATGTGCAATTCCATACATTTTAAAACAATGTGGACCGTGTGCGTGTGGCACAGGAACATTGGCTCCAAATGAAACGAAGGAAGGAAGGAAGCTTGCAGTTTAACGTGACCGTTAATCTCGCGATCATAAGCCACGGGACCTCCGTTTAACGTGGAATCCGAACCACAGGACATGGCCTTTAACATCAAAAATCTCACATGCATTGACCGGGAATCGAATCCGATCCGCCTTGGTGAGAGGCATACAGCTTGACCGCTGCGCCGTGAAACGAAGGACATAGCATTGTACTGCCGATTAGTCCCTCTGGAATTCCTTGAGATATCATCTCCAGTGAAAAATAATTGTTAAAGCCTGTCAAATATTTTATATTTATTCAGATTAATTTTACCATTACAACAGCAAAGGTCAAAGTAACCAAGTGTAGATTTCTCGCAAGAGAAATACAGTGCAGAACAATGTTTACATTTGTTCGTCAAGGACCCTAAACTGTAACGGCCTAGTATCTGGAATTGTTTCTGAAATGCCATATTTATATTGGATTTTAAAAGTGGCTTCGTATTTTTCTCCGATTTCCCACTTTTTTGCGGCTAATGTTCTATTTCGTCAAATGGGTTTATTTATAGCAGCATTTCTGCCCAAATTAACGTCATTTTATATAACACTATAGTGGCCTGCATCAACGTAGCCGCCAAATATTAAATGGCAAATAATAACTTACTTCCATTGCCAAAATCAACTGCGTGGTTAGACCCATTGTTATGCACTCTAAACAAATAATCAATAAACAATAATATTCACATATACAATGAATACTTCCATTCTCAAGTTGGTTGCTGATGAGAATGCGATGAGATTGATCGCCAATAATAAAATCCTTGCAATTTTTGCAATTTGCTTGCAAACGCAACTCAGGATGACGATCTTCATTTTGAAATAAACAGAATGAAATTGCTGTAAATAATGAATTTCCATCACCTGTTGAAGGTACAATACTTTGTATTTCCATGACAGTAAATTATGAAAGGGAGCATAGAATCACTTCGCCACTACTGGAATGAGCATAGACTCACTTCGCCAGCCACAGTAATGGAGGGAGTTTTAGAATTATATGTTCAGTGCTTGTCAAAGATCGTATTAACACAGGGAAGCCCATTCTTAAGGCTACATTCTGAGCTATTGCCCCGGATTCCAGGTTCGATCCCCGCTCTGCCAAGAAATTTAATTCTGGTCTGAGGACTGGAACGGGGCGCACTCGTGAGGCAAAACTAAGAAGAGCAAAGTTTGATTCCGATCTCAACAATCTTGGATTTGGTTTTCCGTGGTTTCCCACTTCCACTCCAGGCAAATACCGGGATAGTTCCTAACTTAAAGCCTCGGTCGTTAACTCCCCATTCCCCACATTAATTACAAATGCACACATCAACACAGCCATCACATTAACACAGGTTATCAGAGAAAGGTTTACACTCGCACACCAAAATAGACGGGGCTGAGTGACGACGATGTCTGAGTCCATCAAATGAAATATGTTCGCCAATATGTTAACGCTGATGTATGTGTTTGAACTACTGGATATAAGCTCAATGTTCCCCATCTCTTGATGAATACAGTACTTTTGCATTTGTCAGTTGGCACAGGCTAGAGTAAAAGGTGGCTTTTCACCGATGTCTCAGTCTCACTCATGGCTGTGATTATATGGAAGCTACTGAGGTATGGGTGGTGCTTAGTAATGGCATTCGGGGCACAGTCAGTGCCTGTGAATGCTGTGAAAGGTTCAACTCATAGGGTTAGGACTACTGTTCTGACTCAGTGAGGAAAGCAATGGCAAACTACCTCACTCCTCTTCTTGCCTAGAACGCCTCAAAATAGCGCTGCCTTGGGTTTTTGTGGGTATCTACTCACATAACGTAACGGCGGTACTTTTTGAGGAACCAACCAGCCTTCGGGCTGACTACCTAACAGACAGACAGACAGACTTTAAAATTAATATCATTGCATTGTTGCAGCTTGGCAAATATTTTATATTTCAGCAGATCAATTTTACCATCACAACAGTAAAGGCCAAAGTAACCGCGCGTAGATTTTACGCAAGAGAAATACAATGTACAACAATGTTTACATTTGATCGTCAAAGACCTTTCACTGTACTGCATAACATCTGGAATTGTTTCTGAAATGGCCTATTTATATTGGATTTTAAATGTGGCTTCGTATTATTCGATAACACTATAGTGACCTGCAATATCGGAGCCGCTAAATATTAAATGGCAAAAAATACTTCCATTGCCGAAATCAACTGCGTAGTTAGATTCAGTACTCTAAACAAATAATCATTAAACAACTGTCTTATACAATTAAGTTCAACATGACCGTCCAGAGACTCTCATACTCAAGTTGGTTGGTGAGGAGAATGCGATGAGACTGATCGCTTACAATAAATTCCTTATAATTGTTCCTGCCAGCGAAATGTTTGGCAATAGCTTGAAAACGCAGCGCAGAATGACGTTCTTCATTTTGATATAAACAGTACAAAACTGCTCTAAATAAGCTATTTCCATCACCTGTTATAGTTTATGGCAGTACATTTTGCAGGGGAACATAGAATAACTTCGCCAACTACTGGAATGAGCTTAGGCATATACTCAATACTCACTTCGGCAGTCACCCTAATGGAGGCTGTTTTAGAATTCTATGTCCCGTGCATGTCAAAAATCGTATTAACACATGGAAGCCCACCCATTCTTGGCTATCGCCTCGGAGACCCGGGTTACATTTCCTGCTCTGCCAAGAAATTTAATTCTGGTCTGAGGGCAAAAATGGGGCACATTCAGTCTCTAGAGGTATAACTAAGAAGAGGAAGGTTTGATTCCCACCTCGACAATCTTAGATGTGGTTTTCCGTGGTTTCCCACTTCCACTCAAGGCAAATACCGGGATGGTTCCTAACTTAAGGCCTCGGCCGTCACCTTGCCATTTCCCACCTTAATTACAAATACACAAAGTAACGCAGCTATCACAATAATACGGGTTGTCAGAGAAAATTTTACACTTACACACCAAAGTACATGGGGCTGAGTGACAACGATGTCGGAGCCCTTCAAACGAATTATGTATGCCAAGTGTCTCTCATGGCGAAAGCAATTGTGGACACGCGCCAGGGCCTGGAAAACTACCTTTTCACTAATAATTTAAGAGTATATCGACGATGCATAATTTATAACTTTTAGTCTAGGATGCTACCAACTTGACCACCGAAGCATTGGGAAGAAATTGCAATATTAAAGTACATAAACAACATAGCCTACACACTCAACTGTCAGTTAATGTTCTTCAACGTTTCCCTTCTTAAAAATTCCCCTCTATAACTCTCCATCACTTGAAAACGCGCCATGTTTTGTGTTTTAAATATATCGATGCAATGGTGCTGCCATCTGTTGTTAGTTACTGAAACTATATGGGCGAGGTACTGCCATCTGTTGTCAGTTACTGCAATTGATGGCAGATATTAGCTCTTTTGACCACATGCTGTAATGCAATGGTAAAACGGAAATAAAACTTATTGAGAGGGAATGTAGGAATCTTTAACTGACATAAAACGTTACTAATAATCCTTGATAATACAATATTTAACTATCACGCGAAAACTTGCCATCAAGGCCATGCCTTGTGTTTTAAATATATCGACGCAATCTGCTCTCAGTTACTGGAACTATATTGGCGAGGTACTGCCATCTGTTGTCAGTTACTGGAACTGATTGCCGATATTCAAACGACGTATTGAGGACATGCTGTAATGCAATGGTAAAACGGAAATAAAACGTGTTGAGAAAATGTGTAGAAATATGTATCTTTAACTGACATAAAACCTTACTAATACTCCTTGATAAAACAATATTTCAGTGGCAAAAAAAAAAAAAAATACTGGCGAGAGTTGGGATCGAACCTGCGATCCTTGGATGCACAGTCAATCGCCTTAACCAAATAGCTACTCGCGCACTCACATTTCGATGCAGACGCAACCATTCACTATCTTCAAAAGCCGCTATCTGAAGAAAATAATCCAATTCATTATCAATAAAATCAATATATATTCGTATATGTTCATACTGTTATTATATTGTATTGTCAGAACTTGGTTAATGTATGTTTTCAATTACATGGAAGCTTATTAAATAACTTACATTTTAATGGACTTCTCACCGCCATTTTGTCATGAGCCCAGGCGGATTGTGCGCATGCGCGAGGGGCGAGAATTCTGCTATTTTCTATATTTATTTAAAAATATACCGTATTATATTTGTTTATTTTAGAGACACTCTGCAAATCTACAGGCCAAGAGCTTTCGTTAGAGTGCTCTACGAAGTAAATTGGTTCTGTCGTTCTCTCTATCTCGTGATAACAAAAATCACCTTACTGTTTTAAATATATAGAAGATATAACTTCAAAACAAGAAAACTGGAGTGAATGCATGCCAAAAGGGACAAGTTCACAAGGGGCTCTGCGGGGTATGTCTGTCTGTTTTAGTCAGCTCGGAGGCTGGTTGGATCCTCAAAAAGTGACACCATCGGTTATGTGGGCTGAAACCCACAAAATCCAAAGGCGCACTAAGCAAGGCGAGGAGTGAAGTAGTTTGCCATTGCTTTCCTCACTGAGTCGGTACAGCGGTACCAACCCTACGAGTAGAACCTTTCACAGCATCCACCGACATTAGTTGTGCCCTGAAGGTCATTACTCAGCACCACTCATACCTCAGTAGCTTCCATATAATCACAGCCATGAATGAGACTGAGATATCGGTGAAAAGTCACATTTTACTCTAGCCTGTGCCAACAGACAAAAGCGAGGTATGCTCCTTCAAATAACAGTAGGCTTCATACACGATAAAATCCCCATGGATTACTCGTATATTTAGTGACACTTAGAAAGACATTTAGAAATTCGTAAATAAGTAAATTGGAAATTTTAAAAAAGGATGGAAAATAAAATGACGTCAGCCCTCCGAGAATGAAGACTAAGGAATTTGGAAATAAGTAGAGCCATGCAAGGCGGAGAGGGTCCGCCACAGAGGGGAGAAACCGGACCCAGCTCCGGGATCCCTCAGGATCTCCAACTGCCGAGCTCATCACCCATGAGCCCTTGAGGGTGGAGAGCTATATAGGGCATACAAACCCTGGCCTCTTTAGGGTTTTGTGCAGAAGGCAGGAGATTTCATGGAAATGAAAGAAGAGGGTTGACCCCCCGAAATATGAGGGCATCAGTAAAGATGTGACTATGGCCAATTAAGGTGGGAAAATGAAAGACTCACTAGGCCTCGGATAACCTACTACAGTTGGGTTCGGAATAGAACAAGAGTTTACCAAGGGAACTTGAGAGAAAAAACGACAGAGAGGTGTACGGCACAAGTAAGTGCAAGCAATACCGGACTCAGCTGGGGTCCCGTGATCGCCAACCCACATCCCATTAGTCGTGATTCCCTGGGAGACAGGTCAGAAGAAATAAGAGATTACCAAGGGCGGGCGACATGAAGAACGCTCGGCAACACGGTGCTCAGCTAAGGTCCCGTGGTTGCTAACCTACGTCCCATGGAATACATAGTAAGTGGAAAGGAAGGCCCGTGGATGATCTCACGTTCAAGCTAATCAACCTTTGGCCCTCCAATAGCACAGGTAGGTGTTCAATTACAGGAAGTGAAGTGGTGGCTACGCTGGTCAAAGTGCAGCGTTACGCCATGGGGACAAGCTCTCTGCTGACTCTGTGGACGCGTGGGTTCGAGCCCCACCGTCAGCCGTCCTTGAAATGGTTTCCCGTGATTTCCCATTTTTAACACCAGGCAAATGCTGGGACGGTATCTTCTGACAGGTCACGGCTGCTTCCTTCCACATCCTTGCCCAGTTTCATTCATCTTCATCCATTCCATCCCTCATCCCGACGCGCAGGTCGCCCACGGACGTCAAGTAGAAAGACCTGCACTCGGCCTCTCAGGAGGCCACACGAAAAAAAACCACTTTGACAAATGTAGGTCAAGTGATCCGAGGACAATATGATGGATCACAACACGCTCCAGGCGTGGGCAATTGAGTAAGGAGGGACATCCAGTGTGTTCGTGATCTTTGAATACGACACTACTTTCTTCTAATGTGATCTCCGGCCATACAACCCTCACATGCTTCACAGAATATTATTACTGTTACTTCATTTTTGGCAGGTGAAAAACTAAAGGGAGTAGGAGACTTCTGTTACTTAGGAAGCAAAATAACCAGTGATGGACGAAGCAAAGAGGATATAAAAAGTAGGTTAGCTCAGGCAAGGAAAGCAGTTCTACAGAAAAGGAATCTGTTGACATCGAATATAGATTTAGGTATTAGGAAGTCAGTTTTGAAGGCCTTTGCCTGTATCGTGCCACTCTTTGGAAGTGAAATTTGGACGGTTGGTGCAGCAGAAAAGAGGAGAATTGAAGTGTTTGAAATGTGGTGTTACAGGAAAATGATGAAGATCAGATGGCTAGATAGGGTTACAAACGAAGAGGTATTAAGTCTAGTGGGAGAGAAGAGATGTTTCTGGCGACTACTAATGAAGAGAAGAGATAGGTTGGTAAGACACATACTAAGACACCCAGGAATAGCAAGCTTAGTTATGGAAGGAAGGGTCGAGGACAAGAACTGTAGGGGTAGACCAAGGTTAGAATATGTTAAACAGATTGCCTCGGATGTAGTGTGTGGTTGCTATGTAGAGATAAGACGATTAGCTCAGGACAGGGAGACATGGAGTGCTGCATCAAACCAGTCAAAAGACTGAAGACTCAAACAACAACAACAACAACTTCATTTTAGGAGCTTACGACATCGGTTCCGTGTACTTGACTGTACGTTCAATTTTCCTGATAACTTGTGTTTCTGTGGTGACTGAAGTAGTGTGTGTAACTGTAATTGTTACGGTTGGGAATGCGGTAATTTGAAATGAGGTACTATCCTGGCATTTGTCTGGACGGTGAGTGAAAAATCCCGTCAAGAAAACTCGAGATAGACGCTGTTGGTGTCGGGATTCTAACCTCCGATGTCCAGACTTCCCCATCGCATCTGTCACTCCGGAGGTTCGGGATCGATTCCCGGCTCTGCATAGAAATTTTGGTCTGAGGACTGGAACGGGGTACACTCAACCTTGTGAGGCAAAACTGAGAAGAGGTAGGTTCGATTCCCACTTCAGCTATCCTGGAAGTGCCTTTCCGTGGCTTCCCACTTCTACTCTAGGCAAATGCCGGGATGGTTCCTAACATAAGGCCACGGCCGCCACCATCCCAATTCTCATCTGAGTTACAAATATGCACACTACTACTTACACCTAAATAACACCGGTCGTCAGACAAATCCTACAAACACCCAAATACACTTGGCTAAGTGACCACTATGTCCAAGCCCGTCTAACGGATTTGTAATTGCATGTTTTGTTCGTAGTGCGTACATAATTCGTATTTTAATTACAAGACTGTCTGCATTTTGTTATATTTAAAGATACAAAAAATCAAAGTACAATATGTATGTACATATGTACTGTAAGTAGATTAAGTGTTTATTAGCCTATTTTCAATTTTGAAAAAATAGGCTTATGAGATCACCTTTTGTCCGTGTGTGTGTGCGTGTGTGTGTGTGTGTGTGTGTGTGTGTGTGTGTGTGTGTGTGTGTGTGATTCGTGTGTGTGTCCCCCCCTAATAAAATCTAAACGGCAGGAGCGATTTCAATGAAACTCGGAAAGTTCATAGCACTATTCCCGGCGACCTCGACCGTGCCCTTCAAATTTTGTTACGACTCACCAATCCAACATGGCGGCTGTGCGAAATATTTCACCAGCATTCAATATCTCCGAAACTATTACCGATATTACCCTGACATTTTATATGGTGATAGAGGGAACTGCTATAAGTTCACTTATGTGACTTTTGAAAACCTGGTAACTACAAAACCAACATGGAGGCCAAGCGAATTTGCGACTTTTAAATAGACGTTTCTCGTGATTTGACCAACCAAACGCAATGAAACTTGGTACAGCATATGTTTATATACATTGTAATGCACCGACATCTAACTTCGTTCAATTGTTTACATAATCACAAGATGGCGGATGTGCGAAATATTTCACCGGCATTCTATATCTCCGAAACTATTAGCGGTATCTCCCTAAAATTTTGTACGGAGATAAAGGGCACTACTGGAAGTCCATCTATAAGACTTTCAAAAACCGGTTAAATACAAAACGAACATGGCGGCCAAGCGAATTTGAAAATTTTAAATAGACCTTTCTCGCGATTTAATGTTCCAAGCGCACTGAAACCTGGTACAGGAAATATTTATACACATTGTAATCCACTGGTATCTAATTTAGTTCAATTGTTTACATAACCTCAAGATGGCGGCAGTGCGAATTTTAAAATTAAGTTTTTATTTCTTGTGATGTAGTCATGCGATCGGAGTGAAAGTTTGAATAATGAACCTACGCAATAATTTTCCTTTAATGGTACATGACTCTATGGCCTATACATTTAACAATCCAACATGGCGACCATCCGAAATATTTAGACGATACTGAATATCTACGAATCTATTTTAGCAATCAAACTGCATTTTTTAATGTTCATAGGGGCTATGAACTGAAGTTCACCTATAGGACTTTAAATAACCTGGTGATCACAAATCCAACATGGCGGTGACGCGAATTATAAATATTCACATGGACGTTTCTCGCAATTTAACCATCCGAGTGCAGTGAAACTTGGTACAGTAAATCCTTATACGAATGTTAATCCACTGGCATCTAATTTATTTCAATTGTTTCCATAACCTCAAGATGGCAACTGTGAAATATTTTAAAATCTCCTTGTTTATTCTTGTGTCCTAATTTTGCGATTGAAGTTTGAATACTACACGTTCACAATAATCTACATGTAACAGTACATAACTCTAGGACCTACATATATAAAATCCAACATGGCGACCATCCGAAATATTTAGTCGGTTCTTAATATCTACGAATCTATTACAGCAATCAAACAGAAATTGTGTATGTTGATAGTGGCAATTAACATAAGTAGGATATATGAAAATAGGCTGTATAGTTCTTCACGGAACTACTTGTTAGCCTATTTTCAATTTTGAAAAAATAGGCTTATGAGATCACCTTTTGTCCGTGTGTGTGTGCGTGTGTGTGTGTGTGTGTGTGTGTGTGATTCGTGTGTGTGTCCCCCCCCTAATAAAATCTAAACGGCAGGAGCGATTTCAATGAAAGTCGGAAAGTTCATAGCACTATTCCCGGCGACCTCGACCGTGCCCTTCAAATTTTGTTACGACTCACCAATCCAACATGGCGGCTGTGCGAAATATTTCACCAGCATTCAATATCTCCGAAACTATTACCGATATTACCCTGACATTTTCTATGGTGATAGAGGGAACTACTATAAGTTCACTTATGTGACTTTTGAAAACCTGGTAGCTACAAAACGAACATGGCGGCCAAGCGAATTTGCGACTTTTAAATAGACGTTTCTCGCGATTTGACCAACCAAACGCAATGAAACTTGGTACAGTATATGTTTATATACATTGTAATGCACCGACATCTAACTTCGTTCAATTGTTTACATAATCACAAGAAGGCGGATGTGCGAAATATTTCAACGGCATTCTATATCTCTGAAACTATTAACGGTATCTCCCTAAAATTTTGTACTGAGATAAAAGGCACTACTGGAAGTTCATCTATAAGATTTTCAAAAACCAGTTAACTACAAAACGAACATGGCGGCCAAGCGAATTTGAACATTTTAAATAGACCTTTCTCGCGATTTAATGTTCCAAGCGCACTGAAACCTGGTACAGGAAATATTTATACACATTGTAATCCACTGGTATCTAATTTAGTTCAATTGTTTACATAACCTCAAGATGGCGGCAGTGCGAATTTTAAAATTAAGTTTTTATTTCTTGTGATGTAGTCATGCGATCGAAGTGAAAGTTTGAATAATGAACCTACGCAATAATTTTCCTTTAATGGTACATGACTCTATGGCCTATACATTTAACAATCCAACATGGCGACCATCCGAAATATTTAGACGATACTGAATATCTACGAATCTATTTTAGCAATCAAACTGCATTTTTTAATGTTCATAGGGGCTATGAACTTAAGTTCACCTATAGGACTTTAAATAATCTGGTGATCACAAATCCAACATGGCGGTGACGCGAATTATAAATATTCACATGGACGTTTCTCGCAATTTAACCATCCGCGTGCAGTGAAACTTGGTACAGTAAATCTTTATCCGAATGTTAATCCACTGGCATCTAATTTATTTCAATTGTTTCCATAACCTCAAGATGGCAGCTGTGAAAAATTTTTAAATCTCCTTGTTTTCTCTTGTGTCCTAATTATGCGATTGAAGTTTGGATACTACACGTTCACAATAATCTGCATGTAACAGTAGCCTACATAACTCTAGGACCTACATATATAAAATCCAACATGGCGACCATCCGAAATATTTAGTCGGTTCTCAATATCTACGGATCTATTACAGCAATCAAACTGAAATTGTGTATGTTAAATAGTGGCAATTAACATAAGTAGGATATATGAAAATAGGCTGTATAGTTCTTCACGGAACTACTTGTTTTTATTTATCCTAACATTTTTAGTGTATCTAGGAATTTCTAGCTTATGTTTGAAAATCCGAACAAATCGGAAATCCAACCTCACCCCCCCCCCCCCCCTCAACTCCCCTCCCCTCACAGTCCTAATTAATTCGAATTTTTGACGCTCTACTCTACTGTAGTTATTGCATCCAACATCCAAGGCGATCTGTTGGCCAGCAACACATCAATCCCGATCTACCCGTATACTGTGAACGATTATTAAATCAGTGTTGAAAAATGAAAATCCACAGCCTGCATCCAATCTCCGACCGGGTCAGGAATGGAATGAATGAAGCCCCCATCTAGCGGCGAGGATATGGACTGTGCCGGCTGCCGAGGCCTGACGCACTCCTCTGAGGCAATAATTAAATGAATGACAGATGAAATGAAATGATAGTGGAGAGTGTTGCTGGAATGAAATGTTGACAGGGAAAACCGGAGTACCCGGAGAAAACCTGTCTGCCTCCGTTTTGTCCAGCACAGATCTCACATGGAGTGACCTGGATTTAAACCACGGACCCAGCGGTGAGAGGCCGGCGTGCTGCCGCCTAAGCCATGGAGGCTGCATTAAAACAGTGTTAATGAGCATTATTCATGAATGTTATATTAATCGATCACACCAACTTCTGACAATCAGAAATAATAGGCGGCTTCGGTGGCGTAGTTGGTAGCATGCTGAACTGCTGTGTCCAAGATAGCGGGTTCAAACCCGGCCGAAGTCGTCGGATTTTTTAAGAGAGTTAAAAATCCTTCATTATGCCCTTCTTCGGAGGGGAAATAAGGCCGGCGGTCCCATGTCATAGATTTATGGCATGTAAAAGATCCTTTCACAGACTAAACTTGTGTGAAGTTAAATTTCTAGGTTAAATTTCATTGGAACGCTATATTAAAAGTTCCGACGTTCACCACTAGGTATCATTGACATCTGGTGGTTAAAGTTGGAACTACTTCAAATTGAACGGAACTTCTAGCTCATCCTATCGGTGTCCGCTGTATGCGGCTACAGACTCTGACGAGCTGAACATGTCCTCGGACACTCCTGGCACCAAACGCCATACGATAAATAAATAAATAAATAAATAAATAAATAAATAAATAAATAAATAAATAGGACGGTCATTCCGTTAGTCATGGCAACTATGTTATATCATTCGAACATCTGGCATCACGGTAATTCCAGTATAGACATTCGAAACCCTGCGGCAAACAGCACAGAATTCACGCGACAGAATCGACTGTAAGTGCTGGGGGCTAGGTACTATCCCCTGCAAAAATAACGGGCCGTCTTGCCGTGAGGGAGTTGAGTTTTCGAGCCATCAGGTTGCTATCACTTGGTGTGTTCTCGGGAGGGGAAGGCTGGGAGGCGTGATTGGGCAGCTGTCCTTGTAGGTAAGGGTGGAGAGGGTGTGGGGTGTGGATTCACTTGATAATGGCGACAATTTTGGTTGAAATAATTCACTCATTGAAAAAAACGCTTTAAGTTTATATTTGCCTGTCATTTTTGGTTGAAATGATTCACTCATTGAAAAAACGCTTTCGGTTTAAATTTCACTGACATTTCCGGTTGAAATTAATTTCTCATTGAAAAAAAAAAAAACGCTTTAAGTTTAAATTTGACTGACATTTTTGGTTGAAATAAATCACTCATTGAAAAAACGCTTTAAGTTTCAATTTCACTGACATTTCCGGTTGAAATTATTTGCTCATCGAAAAAACGCTTTAAGTTTAAATTTGACTGGCATTTTTGGTTGAAATAATCCACTCTTTGAAAAAACGCTTTAAGTTTAAATTTGACAGACAATTTTGGTTGAAATAATTCACTCATTGAAAAAACGCTTTAAGTTTAAATTTCACTGACATTTTTGGTTGAAATAATTCACTCATTGAAAAAACGCTTTATATTTAAATTTGACTGACATCTTGGGTTGAAATTATTTACTCATTGAAAAAACGCTTTAAGTTTAAATTTGACTGACATTTTTGGTTGAAATAATTCACTCATTGAAAAAACGCTTTATGTTTAAATTTGACTGACATCTTCGGTTGAAATTATTTACTCATTGAAAAACGCTTTAAGTTTAAATTTGACTGACATTTTTGGTTGAAATAATTCACTCATGAGAAAACGCTTCAAGTTTAAATTTGACTGACATTTTCGGTTGAAATTATTACCTCATTGAAAAAATGCTTTAAGTTTAAATTTGACTGACATTTTTGGTTGAAATTATTTGCTCATCGAAGAAACGCTTAAAGTATAACTTTGACTGACATTTTTGTTGAAATAATCCACTCTTTGATAAAACGCTTTAAGTTTAAATTTGACATTTTCGGTTGAAATTATTTACTTATTGAAAAAACGCTTCAATTTTAAATTTGACTGACATTTTTGGTTGAAATAATTTACTCATTGAAGAAAAGCTTGTAGTTTAAATTTGACCGGTTTTTTGGTTGGAGTAATTACTCACTTAAAAAAATGTTTTTGTTGACTGACATAAGTTTAATCTGTGATTGCCTGGTATGACCAGAGTTAAGTATTGTTGCTAAATTTCCTATAAAAATAAACGTCTAAGAGACGGCTAAATTTTACGTTTCTGGCAAAGTAGCATTAATTTTTCAAATTTGCAGAAAATAACTTAACTTAGCCTCGATTAGGCTATATGACAACATGGTGTAAACTTTTAGCTTATTCAAAAGTCTTTACATCGCAGATTGACGTGTCATAACCCGCTTCATAAGCCTAATCCAATGCCATTTTGCAGGGTAGAGTTATCTGAAGCTTAGATGTTTCGATGGTTAAAATAACCTAGGTTGCCTTATAACCTAGGCTATTAAATATTTATTTTTTCATACTTGGTTGAAATAATTAATTTTTGCTTAAAATTTAAAACTTTGACGTCCATAAGACGAATATACGTCTAATTTCTACAAAGCACTGTCATTTCTTGATGGCTAAATTAGGACACTTCCTTTGTCGCTTCGCACAAGATGCTTTTTAGTGTCTTGATAAAAATGATTTCAGACACATATTGAAATTCTGTCTTACTTTTGAGATATTTAATTTTAGAATTAAGATTTTGAGACACTAAAAAGTATCTTATGAAGCGACAAAGAAAGTGTCTTAGTTTAAGACAACAAGAAATGAGAGTGAGTCTGTGGTTTCGGTTGATTTAGGTTGGGATTTGTCATTATTAATTATAAAAACTGATGTGGGAATAAAGTTAATGAGCTGTTTTTTTTCGGTTGCTTAATATTTTATTGATGTTCTTTTCTGTTGCTTAATATTTTTTTTTCTGTTGCTTAATATTTCATTGGTGTTTTTTCTGTTGATTAATATTTTATTGATGTTCTTTTCCGTTGCTTAATATGTTATTGATGTTGAATAATAAAAAAGATTTTGCTGCTAACAATTGCCTCCTCTGATTTTATCCATGATAAACGAATCAGAAGCTTACGGTACTATGTTGAATCATTTTTAAAGATTCTCTGCTACACAAGCATCGCTTCAAGTTCTGTTATTCGAGGTAACAAACCTCCTGTTAACGTGAGTGCTTTTAAAATTACTAAGATTTTTATGCTCTTTAGTTTGTCTTCGTCTTTTCAAAACATTTCTTATTAAGAACAAGTATTTCCGTGAAGAACTATACAGCCTATTTTCATATATCCTACTAATATTAATTGCCTCTATCAACATACAAATTGTCAGTTTGATTGCTGTAATAGATTCGTAGATATTGAGAACCGTCTAAATATTCTGGATGGTCACCATGTTGGATTTTTATATTATAGGACTTAGATTTATCTAATACTAGCAGTAGTACCCGGCTTCGCCCGGTGGAATGATGATAATGTTTTAAGGTCTCCTTAGAAATATAATGGACTTAAAATCTAAGTCATTTGCCCCCAAAGACAATGAGGGAGTAGCCTAATATCAAGGTCATTTGCCCTTTTGATAAGGATGATAATAAAAACTACTGTTGAATTGACACGTCAAACTTACAAACTACCGTAATAGAAATACATATTTCAAAATTCACAGGCGAGGAAAACTTATTGTGTGTGGTGATTAATGGTGTAATGGGCGTAACATCTACTGTAGGTCATTTGCTCTTATGATGAGGATGATGAGGGAAACTACTACCGGTATTGAATTGACACTTCAACGTATAATGTACACAATGTACTGTAATAAAAATAACTATATGGCGGCTTCTGTGGCGTATTTGGTAGCATGCTGAGCTTCTATGCCCAAGATAGCGGGTTCAAACCCGGCCGAAGTCGTCGGATATTTTAAGAGCGTTAAAAATCCGTCAGTATGCCTTTCTTCGGAGGGGAAGTAAAGCCGGCGGTCCCATGTCAGATTTATGGCATGTTAAAGAACCTTCCACTAATTACACCTGTGTGAAGCTAAATTGGATAGGTAAACAACGCTCATAGATGCCTACGTCCGTTGCCAAGAGCCGACTGCAGTGGCGTCTAGTAGCTAAGTTCCGAACTTGGCCTAGTAGTCGTTGACGGTGGCGCTTGGCGGCAAAAGTACGAACTATTTGAAGAATTCTAAGTTGCAGTTTGTACTTAAATTAAAAAACAGATAACACACACTAATACAGTCATCACAATTAACACCGGTTATCAGACAGATTCTACACACACCCAAAGTACACGGGGCTACATGACCGCGTTGTCGCAGCCCCTAAACTTAAGAACCAACCAAACAAAAATAAATATTTTAAAAATCACAGTCGAGAAAGACTTTATGCGGCGGTGATTATTGGTATGATGCGCGTAACATCTAGGTCATTTGCACTTATGATGATAATAATAAGGTAATGAAAACATGACTACTAAACGAACATGGTGTTATTTTAAAACTGATATAGGTAATTCAGGTGTCTAGCTTCGATGTCTTCCAAAGTCTCAACCTTATTTTCTGGCTTAGGCCTGTACTGGATGCGTCTAGTGAAAGAGCGTACTGCTCGGCAAAGACAAAGAATATAGGTCCAAGCTGCACGAACCTGAGATGATCGCAGATGATGACGAAATATGATGACACACGTTCGGGGTTCCCCGTCCTATACATATTGACCGGGAATCACTCACTGTTTCGCAACGGCCCTGTGCTGGCATCAGCATAGACAGCAGGAGATAACACGGCGGGATCTGGAAAGTACTCTCAAGTCACTTCGCGATGAATCAGCAAGCTATTCTCACAACTGACCCCCCCCCAGGGTCTCACAACTTGTGGGACGTGGGTTGGCGACCACGGAACCCCAGCTGAGTCTGGCATCGCTTCTACTTCCTGGTGCCGGGCTCATTTCAGTTCTCTTTCCTGTCGGCCTCCCTTGGTCAACTCTTGTTCTCTTCCGACCCAGACTGTATTAGGGTATCCGAGGGCTAGGGAGTCTTTCAATTTCCCGCCTTAATTGGCTTTGTCTCATCTTTCCTGATACCCTCATTCTTCGAGGGGTCTGCCTTCTTTTCCTTTTCATAATATCTCCTGTCTTCTGCTCAAGGCCCTCAAAGAGGCAGGGTGTGTGTAGACCCACCACTTCTGGTACACCCTCAAGGGCTCATGACTGGTGAGTTAGGAAGCTGGCAACCCCGAGGAATTCCTGAGCTACATGCAGGGAATGGAGTGGTATGTCAGAAATTTCAAGTGGACAGTGTTACGCATCGGGTTCCAAAGGGTAAGTATACACACTTTGTTTTCGATCGGTGAATGATGTAGATTTGTACCAAAGGGCCTTAATGCGGGAAATGGAGTGGTCTGTTCGAAATTTCGAGTGGACAGTGTTACTCGTCGAGTTCCAAACGGTAATTATGTAAAATCTGGTTGAGATCGGTGAAACGGTGTAGTTTTGTGCCAAGGGCCAAAATGCAGGGAATGGAGTGGCCTGTCCAAATTTTAAAGTGGACAGTGTTACTCATCGGGTTCCAAAGGGTAAGTATAAACATTTTGTTTTCGATCGGTGAACGATGTAGATTTGTGCCAAAGGGCCTAAATGCGTGGAATGGAGTGGTCTGTCCGAAATTTCGAGTGGACAGTGTTACTCGACGAGTTCCAAAGGGTAATTATGTAAAATCTGGTTGAGATCGGTGAAACGGTGTAGTTTTATGCCAAAGGGCCAAAAAGCGGGGAATAGTGTGGTCTGTCCGAAATTTAAAGTGAACAGTGTTACTTGTCGGGTTCTACGGGTAAGTATATAAAATTGGGGTCAGATCGGTGAAACGGTGTAGATTTGTGCCAAACAGCCTAAATGCAAGGGATGGAGTGGCCTCGCCGCAATTTCAAGCATACAGTGTTAGTCGCAGTGTTCCAAAGGGTAAATATACAATTTTTGGTTGAGATCGGTGAAACGGTGTAGATTTGGGACAAAGGGCCTAAATGCAGGGAATGGAGTGGTCTGTCCGCAATTTCAAGCAGACAGTGTTACTCGCTGGGTACCAAAGGGTAAGTTTCCGAATATTGGTTCTGATCGGTAAAACGGTGTAGATTTGTGCCAAAGTGCCTAAATGCAGGGAATGGGGTGGTCTGTCCGAAATTTTAAGTGGACAGTGTTACTCGCAGGGTTCCAAAGGGTAAGTATACAAAGTTTGGTTCAGATCGGTGAAACGGTGTAGATTTGTGCCAAAGGGCCTAAATGCAGGGGATGGAGTAGCCTCTCCGCAATTTCAAGCAGACAGTGTTAGTCGCAGTGTTCCAAAGGGTAAATATACAAATTTTGGTTGAGATCGGTGGAACGGTGTAGATTTGGGCCAAAGGGCCTAAATGCAGGGAATGGAGTGGTCTATCCGCAATTTCAAGCAGACAGTGTTACTCGCAGGGTTCCAAAGGGTAAGTATACACATTTTGGTTGAGATCGGTGAAACGGTGTAGATTTGGGCCAAAGGGCCTAAATGCAGAGAATAGAGTGGTCTGTCCGCAATTTCAAGCAGACAGTGTTACTCGCAGGGCACCAAAGGGTAAGAATACGAATATTGGTTCTGATCGGTGAAACGGTGTAGATTTGGACCAAAGGGCCTAAATGCAGGGAATGGGGTGGTCTGTCCGAAATTTTAAGTGGTCAGTGTTACTCGCAGGGTTCCAAAGGGTAAATATACAAATTTTGGTTGAGATCGGTGAAACGGTGTGGATTTGGACCAAAGGGCATAAATGCAGGGAATGGGGTGGTCTGTCCGAAATTTTAAGTGGTCAGTGTTACTCGCAGGGTTCCAAAGGGTAAATATACAAATTTTGGTTGAGATCGGTGAAACGGTGTGGATTTGGACCAAAGGGCCTAAATGCAGGGAATGGGGTGGTCTGTCCGAAATTTCAAGTGGACAGTGTTACTCGCAGGGTTCCAAAGGTTAAATATACAACTTTTGGTTGAGATCGGTGAAACGGTGTAGATTTGTGCAAAAGGGCCTAAATGCAGGGCATGGGGTGGTCTGTCCGAAATTTAATGTTGACAGGGTTACCCGCAGGGTTCCAAAGGGTAAGTATACAAATTTTGGTTGAGATCGGTGGAACGGTGTAGATTTGTATACATAACAGACAGACAGACAGACAGACAGAAAAAATTTGTGCTTTATATATATAGATAGATTACATGAAGATTATTGTGTAGGTATTTTATTCAAACTTCAATCGCATGATTAGGACACAAGGAATAAAAGCGGGATTTTAAAATTTCGCTCAGCCGCCATCTTGTGGTTATGAAAATAATTTAACGAATTAGATGCCAGTCGATATAAATTTGTATAAGTGTATACCGTATCAAGTTTCACTGCGCTCGGATGGTTAAAACGCAAGAAACGTCCATTTGAATATTTAAAATTTGCGTCGCCTCCTTGTTGGATTTGTGCTCGCCAGGTTATTGAACGTCCCATAGGTGAACTTATGCTTATAGCATCTATACCCTTACAAAATTTCAGTTTGATTGCTGTAGTAGATTAATAGATATTGAGAGCCGTCTAAATATTTTGGATGGTCGACATTTTGGATTTTAATATATGTAGGCCATAGAATAATATTAGATGATAATTATTGTGTACGTTCATTATGCAAATGTTGATTTCGATCGCATGATTAGAACACAAGAAATAAAAACTTAATTTTCGAAATTCGCACAGCCGCCATATTGAGGTTATATAAACAATTGAATTAAATTAGATACCAGTGCATTACAATGTGTATAAACATTTGCTGTACGAAGTTCCGTTGCGTTTGGAATATTAAATCGCGAGAAAAGTCTATTTAAAACTTTCAATTTCGCTTGGCCGCCATGTTATTTTTGTACTTAACCGGTTTTTGAAAGACCCATAGATGAACTTCCATTAGTTCCCTTTATCTCCGTACAAAATTTCATGGTGATACCGGTAATAGTTTAAGAGATATAAAATGCCGGTGAAATATTTCGCACAGCCGCCATCTTGTGGTTATGTAAACAATTGCACAAAGTTAGATGTCGGTGCATTACAATGTGTATAAACATATACTGTACCAAGTTTTATTGCGTTTGGTTGGTTGAATGGCGAGAAACGTCTATTTAAATGTCGCAACTTCGCTTGGCCGCCATGTTGGTTTTGTAGCTACCAGGTTTTCGAACGTCACATTGGTGAACTTCTAGTAGTTCCCTTTATCACCGTACAGAATTCCAGGGTGATATCGGTAATAGTTTCGGAGATATTGAATGCTGGTGAAATATTTCGCACAGCCGCCATGTTGGATTGGTGAGACGTAATTAAATTTGAAGGGCACGGTCGGGGTCGCGCGGAATAGTACTATTAACTTACCGAGTTTCATTGAAATCGCTCCAGCCGCTTAGAAGTTATTAAGGGGGGGGGGTGCACACAAAAATCCTCACACACACACACGCACACACAGACAGACACACGGACAAAAGGTGATCTCATAAGTCTATTTTTTTTTTTTCAAAAAGGGAAATAGGCTAAAAATGCTTAAAAATATAACTACTGTAGTTCAGGCCGTTTGCGATTTCCTTCGTTTTCTTCTTATTAAAATGCGTTTAGTCCCTAACTGTGAAAACTCGATTCTCAAAAAGTTTCACACACAGTAAAACCCAACAGTGCCATTCTAACGAGATTTAACAATTAATGGGTTACTTGGCATTACAATTTAGATTTATTAACACCGTCTCATCTGTAGGACAGGTGCCCAATCATGGCTCTCTGCATTCCCCGCCCGAGGACGCCCCTAGTGATGCCAACCTGATGGCTCGAAAACTCAACTCCCGCACGGCAAGATGGCCCGTTATCTTTGCAGGCGATAGTACCAGCGCCATACACGTTCATTCTGAGCTTCGCCGTGCAACAAGATGGATGTAAGCAGATTGGAACAGCGATCATTTGTGAAAGTTGCTTTTCTCGGTGGCATAAATGCTATGCAGTGTCATTCAGCACTATGTGAAGCTGTTGGTGATTACCGAACAGTTGCACGTTGGGTGGAGGCTTTCCGACATGGACGCGCAGCAACGGCAGACTCGCCGCGAAGTGCCCCCCCACCCCTTGTTTATCCGTACTGACATGTCCGTGTCTGTTATTGAACAGTGTTCCAATGCTTGGAAACGGTGCTCTGGATATTAATTGATTGATTTATGTTCCATTTGTACTAGGGCAAAACAAATTTTACACAGAGTTCCATTGTGTGACTTAGATTTATACCTTTGACGTATCCAGTACTCGAACCCTATTTTCTGTTGGCATTGAGATGTAACACGGCCTTAACGGTTCAATGCGCATCGTGTATTTCCCATGCTGTTACATTATCGAAAGATATAACATATTTGCAATGACTTATGGAATTACCCTCGTAGGACTATCTCACATTTTGTCCTATTCATCTAATGTTAATGAAATTGTCCATAAGTGATTCTATTCCAATTGTAATGCTCAATACCAGTAGGCCTACCTCAAATGTTACTTAATGCCATGTGTCATCATCATTTTCTTCGGCTTTTCCCAATTAATTGGGGTCGCCAGAGCCAACCTGGATCATTTTGGTCTTGGCCGGGGATTTAAGACCAGATGCCCTTCTTGACGCCAGGTGATTTTTCAGATGAAAATTTCGCCCAGCTGTCACCGGGATTCGATCCTCAGCTGTCCGGGTGAAAGACGAGCAACTAAGCCACTGCGCCATCACGCTCCCCACTTAATGCCATGTGTGAGTTGAAAAAAAAAAAGGCCTGGCATTTTTGATTATGATAAGGGTAGAAAGTTAGATGATTCCAACATATAGGCATCAAAAATAATTTTCCATATTGCTGGCCAAGAGTCGTAGTGGTCTCAAACCCATTAATCGTTCTTGCGTGCGTGTATATCGTCTGTGTATACTTGCCTGTATCATGTGCGAGTGTTGAGACGACCCGGTGAACGTATGCACGACCAATACACCCGAGAGCGATACCAACAGGGAGGAGGTGGGATGGCATCATGTATGGTCACCGAACCCCTCGTGTACATCCCATGGCGTATGCCAGGCATACGTTACAGGAATACTATCCTGGCACTTGTAGTGAAAGGCTATGCTGACAATTTCGGCCCAAATTTCACTTTCGTGGACGATAACACTCGCCCGCACATAGTCAATGCCTTTCTTCAGGAGAATGGTATTCACAGAATGGAATGGCCTGCCTATTCTCCCGATCTCAATTGTGTAGAGCAGGCGTGGGCACTGTTTAATAAGTAAGTCCGTCCACACTTTCATCCCCACTGTGCTCCATGGCAAAATACAAAATTGTTTATGATGTGTGTATTTAAATTGTACCTTTCGGTCGATCACCAACGTTTCCAGGTTGCCTATCCCTGTTCTAACCGTAGCCTTTACCTTTAGTTTTAGTTAGTTTGCTAGTTAGTTATTGAGGTTTTAAAGGGTGGAACAGTGAGGTCATCTGCCCATCAATACAGTTTTAGTGCTTCAGTAAATAACTAAGCGGGTGCCTTATTATGGGCAAACCAACCTATATTTTATTTACTGTATATTAGAACTCGGGACACACATCTCTCCTCCTTCACTCAATATCACTTTATTTGTTACTCTGCATACCCATCTAATTTTCATCCATCTCCTATAACCCCACATTTCAAAAGCTTCCAATGTCTTCCTATTTCCTGTACTAACAATCCCAAATTTTACTCCTACAAAAGCTGCACACTGCTAACAGGTGTTTCAAAAATTAGTTTATAATGCCTAGATCTGTGTCTCATGTCAACAGATTTGCTTCTCTTGCCTTTCTATCCTATATTTCTTAATCGAAGGGACCACCTGTATATTGACGGTTCCTCTGTCACGCGAGCAAAAGCACTGTGTGCTCCTAGTCGGGATTCTTGTCAGCATGGCTTGGGGATGCCATTTTAACATCCTATGCAAATGGTCTAACATTGAGAAAATTCAGTTGTGATATGTAAACCTGTTACAATGACTGTATATACAAAGATTTGTTAAATGTTATTGGTTTTACGTCCCTTTTAACTACAATGGCTTTTTAGAGACGCCGGGGTGCCAGAATTTCATCCCGAAGAGGATCTTTAACGGTCCAGTAAATCTACTGACATGGTCCCTCGCATTTGTGCACCCAATATGCCAATTCCGGGATTTGATCATACGACCTTGGGCCTAGCAGGTGAGAGCGTTACCATTGAGCCACGCAGCCAGTCACAAGGATTTGAAAGATGTTGTATCCCACACTCATTCAGGCATCTACCAGGCGATGGAGCCATTAAAATCGGACCTTAACATACACCAATCTTCAGGCTTTCTCGGCAGCATTCCTGAAAAATCTCCGTCATAATCAAAGATAATGTAACAAATAGCTTTGAAATTTCTTATATGGAAGATTTCAAAAGTACGAGTTAGTGTCTATTTCAAAACCAAACTGGAATAAATGTTATTCACTACATTAAATTATCGAGGGCGAATTACATTATAATAATTATTATGACCGCCGATAACCTCATCTTGATGTATTTAGAACCATACGATCTATGTTGCTGGTTTCTTTTTGGCAACCAAGGAATGAAAGATGTAAATTTGCAACGAAATCAATGGAAGGGAGGATAACCGCAGTAATCCTTTGTTGCTCCTCTTTGAAAACAAAAGAATAGCGAAATGCCATGTTAACGTAAATTTGAGTGGAATATGACCTCGCTGTTACGTCCCTTAAAGCAACAATAACTAACTAACTAACTAACGAAAATTTGTATCGAAATCAATGGAAAGCAGGATAAACCCAGTAATCCTTTGTTGCTCCTCTTTCAAATCAAAATAAAAAATTACGAGCCTTACAGTAGTCGCATATGATGTGTAACATCTGACATAGAAGAAACCTCACGTGAAATTGTTGATACGCCGGTATCTTATACTATTATTGGCACAAATATTAATCTATTGTAAATGGGAGTGTTGTGTTTTATTAATCTCATGTAATTTATTTCAGGATTAGGGCATAACCCATCTCTTTTGGGTACATTCGTGTTGACCGACTGAAAAGCACTAAACTCTTGAAATGGGAGTGTTTTTACTGATATTGTAGTTTATAATACGGAACTCATTTTATGAGATGATTTGTAGCTTCCACCAGTACTAGCCTAAATAAAGAATACGATATGGATCAACAAGATTAATAGACGCGGCACCGCTTAT
This sequence comes from Meconema thalassinum, assembly GCA_946902985.2. Taxonomy (NCBI): domain Eukaryota; kingdom Metazoa; phylum Arthropoda; class Insecta; order Orthoptera; family Tettigoniidae; genus Meconema; species Meconema thalassinum. Next base: position 1,764,493,138 of record OX336388.2, read on the forward strand.
AAACTTAAATTCCTTATAAATAGGCCAACTTGCGAGTAAATGCTATGTGCACAGCAGTAGATCATGAAAGGCTTGCCCAGTTCCCGGACCTCTTGATTCACAGACCAACAGGCAATTTCATATGGATTCTTTTAAAATGAGTCATACTGATATGATAAATATCGTTTAAAATGGTAATCTGGTAGCAAAAATAACTAGCCCGTCCGGGATTCGAACCCAAAATCTCTAGACTGACAGTCAAAGGCGCTAACACCACGGCTATTTCGACCACGCAAATATAGTGCACAAGATAGTGACTTATTTTCACGTTCCAATAATACTGAATTACGGAATTAAGTTTCATTTATATTTTGCTTGTTTTGATAATGTCCTTGCGTGAAATTGAGTTTAAAATGCCTTTTGTATAGGCCCTCTTGTGAGTAAAGAGACTGTGTTCAGCAATAGTTCATGAAGGCTTGCCTAGTTCCCGTATAAACACAACGATATCTAATATATAAAAATGAAAGTCTGTGTGTATGTATGTGGGTTGGTTCCGTATACAAATCTACACCATTCCACCAATCTCAACCATATTTTGCATACACATAGTTTAAGACCCAGAAGGAACCGCTGGCTACATGAATTTTCGATAGTCTTTCTCATTCTTCTGATTTCGGTCCTTTTGTACTCGAGCAAAGGCTAATATAAAGTCATAAAATATACTCATGAAGGAATGACAAGGCAGATTATTTCCATGGCAACATAGCTCAAGACGAGACACGGCCGACTGGATGCCAGTTGCGCTCTGCATTACTGGTATAGAAAATGAGGATCATTACTTGAAATCCCGTTGGTTACTCAACTGCTCACACAGCACTGTCAACCGAGTATAGCATAACAAAGACTTGACACTATCTACTATATATTTGTCAAATACCACTCACTCACTCACCCATTCATTCATCACGAAATCTCTGAAACCACCCAACGGATTGGAATGAAATTTGGTATGCAGCTTCCTCATGGGCCGCAAACGCCCACTAAGAAAGGATTTTTGGATCTTCAGGTTCTAAAGGGGTGTTAACGGTGTAGACCTGCATTTCATGAATAGCAATACCTCCCGATTGGTTTCATTGGGGATCTGATACTCGGCATATAAACTCATCATTAAAAACAAGTAGTTCCGTGAAGAACTATACAGCCTATTTTCATATATCCAACTTATGTTAATTGCCACTATTTAACATACACAATTTCAGTTTCATTGCTGTAATAGATTCGTAGATATTGAGAACCGACTAAATATTTCGGATGGTCGCCATGTTGGATTTTATATATGTAGGTCCTAGAGTTATGTACTGTTACATGCAGATTATTGTGAACGTGTAGTATTCAAATTTCAATCGCATAATTAGGACACAAGAAAAAACAAGGAGATTTTAAAATTTTTCACAGCTGCCATCTTGAGGTTATGGAAACAATTGAAATAAATTAGATGCCAGTGGATTAACATTCGGATAAAGATTTACTGTACCAAGTTTCACTGCACGTGGATGGTTAAATTGCGAGAAACGTCCATGTGAATATTTATAATTCGCGTCACCGCCATGTTGGATTTGTGATCACCAGTTTATTTAAAGTCCTATAGGTGAACTTAAGTTCATAGCCCATATGAACATAAAAAAATGCAGTTTGATTGCTAAAATAGATTCGTAGATATTCAGTATCGTCTAAATAGTTCGGATGGTCGCCATGTTGGATTGTTAAATGTATAGGCCATAGAGTCATGTACCATTAAAGGAAAATTATTGCGTAGGTTCATTATTCAAACTTTCACTTCGATCGCATGACTACATCACAAGAAATAAAAACTTAATTTTAAAATTCGCACTGCCGCCATCTTGAGGTTATGTAAACAATTGAACTAAATTAGATACCAGTGGATTACAATGTGTATGAATATTTCCTGTACCAGGTTTCAGTGCGCTTGGAACATTAAATCGCGAGAAAGGTCTATTTAAAATGTTCAAATTCGCTTGGCCGCCATGTTCGTTTTGTAGTTAACCGGTTTTTGAAAATCTTATAGATGGACTTCCAGTAGTGCCCTTTATCTCAGTACTAAATTTTAGGGAGATACCGCTAATAGTTTCAGAGATATAGAATGCCGGTGAAATATTTCGCACATCCGCCATCTTGTGATTTTGTAAACAATTGAACGAAGTTAGATGTCGGTGCATTACAATGTATATAAACATATACTGTACCAAGTTGCATTGCGTTTGGTTGGTCAAATCGCGAGAAACGTCTATTTAAAAGTCGCAAATTCGCTTGGCCGCCATGTTCGTTTTGTAGTTACCAGGTTTTCAAAAGTCACATAAGTGAACTTATAGTAGTTCCCTCCATCACCATAGAAAATGTCAGGGTAATATCGGTAATAATTTCGGAGATATTGAATGCTGGTGAAATATTTCGCACAGCCGCCATGTTGGATTGGTGAGTCGTAACAAAATTTGAAGGGCACGGTCGAGGTCGCCGGGAATAGTGCTATAAACTTTCCGAGTTACATTGAAATCGCTCCTGCCGTTTAGATTTTATTAGGGGGGGACACACACACGAATCACACACACACACACACACACACACACACGCACACACACACGGACAAAAGGTGATCTCATAAGCCTATTTTTTCAAAATTGAAAATAGGCTAATAAGAAGACACGTGTCTGGGGGTTTTTCGATGTGGTGTATTTTATGAGCTGGAAGGGGTGAAAAGTGGGGGTTGAAAGATTCCTAACGGAGCATGTATCTCTTAAACTACATAGGCGAGTAGTTTGAAACTCAGCGAAAGAAAACAGCATAAAAATAAGTAAATAGGTGTTTGACCGTTTTTTCATAAATCCAATTTAAGGGGCCCATGGGGAGGGGTGAAATTCTGGGGGGAAAAAACATAATAAGAAAAAATATTTGCCATAATAGCAAATTGTTTTCATCCATACTGACAGAATAACTTAGAAAACACATCCATACTGACAGAATAACTTAGAAAACACTTAAAGTTAATTATACGCCAAATCAATACTAATAAAAACACACTTAAATGTCTACAATTTATAGATCATTTGAAGTGTACATGACTACGTGTGTTATTTCAACTTCATGGTACAAAACTTTAAAGCTTTACTAGCTTCTTTTTTTAAGATACTGTTTACGTTCAGAGAACCATATTAACTAATAATTTTTTCAGAAGAGGAAATTTTACAAAATTTTCATATATATTTTTCAGAAGATCAACCATATAATTGCCTAAATTTTCATAGATAAATTAAAGGATTTATAAATGTTTTTCAAAATTATTTTAAGACGTATTGTAAGGATATCCATTCTTAATTTAAGTTTATCCTTAGAATACGTTTTTTTCTCTCTCAATTGTGCTGAAGAAGAAACCATTGTTGTTTCGAAACATGTACACTTCAAATGATCTATAAATTGTAGATATTTAAGTGTGTTTTTTAGTATTGATTTGGCGTATAATTAACTTAAGTGTTTTCTTAGGGAAACAAACAGGAAAGAAAGTGTCCTAATTGATTGACTGACTCACTCACTCATCAAACTGAGGGGGAGGGGGGGGAAACTGCTTTAAAAAGCTGTTCGACAGTTTTTTTCATAAACCAAATTTAAGGGGTTCATGGGGAGGGGTGAAATTCTGAAGAAAAAAATGAATGAAAATGTCTTGACTCACTCACTCACTCACTTATCATCGCCCAGCCAAAATTATTGAAGTTAGAAACATGACAGTTTGGGGAAATGCTCATTGCATGTCAAAACCGTCTACTAAGGGAGGATTTTCGGATATTCAGGTTCTAAAGGGGTCTTAAGGGGGTTAAACCTGCATTTCATTGAATAACAATATCGCCCGATTGGTTTCATTGGGGGATGTGATACACGGCATATAAACTCATCATTAATAAGAAATTCCGTGAAGAACTATACAGCCTACTTTTCATGCCAATGATTATTCTACAGTATATGAACCTATCTAGAATAATGACAAAATTAACTTGGTAATATCGAAATAACTAATTAGATCAAAATATACCTGGTATAATGTAGCCTAATAGAGCACTGCAGTTGGGAGCCCTGGTGACTGAATATATTCTTAGTTCCATCTCTTAAGGTACAGAATACAAAATTTGGTTGAAGTCCAATGGACGTTACATGCAGTTAATCACTGGATCTATCAGCACGCGTAAAAGCATGTTGCCAACAATACCATGCGTGTACTGGTCAGAAATAATCTGAAATATTATATCTTGTTGTGCCAATTTTGGATGAAATCCATTTGTTAGTATAGAAGTTACATGTATTTTAAAATTGGACATATCAGCAGGCATAGAATCATGTCGGCAGCACTGCCTTGTATTAATTACTCCAAATTAATCTAGAATGTCAGGTGCTATACGTGTGATAAGTATAGAGCTGTTGGCTTGCATACTTTCTGGTATATGGATATTAGGGTAAAAAAATATATACAGCATTTATTAACAGTTGGCAGCCCTGATTGCTCTTAACAATATTTATAGTCATATCTGTTATGGTACACGTAGCACATACGAAATTTGGTTGAAATCCAACTGATAGTATAGTTACATGTATTTAAAAATTGGTACTATCAGCAGGCTTATAATTATCTTGGTAGAACTGACGTATATAAGTTACTCCAAATTAATCTAAAATGTCAGAATATACGTGTGAATAGTTTAAAGCTGTAGGCTTGCATACTTTCTGATATATAGGTATTTGGATACAAAAAATAGAGAGAGAGCAGCCCTGTTGGCTCTTAAGAATACGCTCAGTCATATATGTTTATGTACAGATATTACATACAAAATTTGGTTGAAATCCAATTAATAGTGTAGAAGTTATATGCATTTAAACATTGGGCCTATCAGAAGGCTTAAAATAATTTTGGCAACTCTGTCATTGTTGGCCTCCTGGAAATTAAACTGAAATAGTATTATCTGCATGTGTGACAATTTTGGAATAGCTCCCATGCATACCTGCAAGATATCCAACATGGAGCTCAAATTTCTAGCGCGTTTTTTCAGCAGTTGGTAGCACTGACATCATTTTCAAATATGCACGTGAGATATTCCGGTGCACATCTTTACTCATACTAAATTTGGTTGTGATTGCTGCAGCCGTTTAGGAGTTGATAGGGGGGGGGGGGACACACACAGCCAGCCAGACAGACAGACAGACACACATTTTCCAGTATCGATCTCACAAGTCTACTTTTTCCTCATTTTTGCAAAATGTGAAAAGTAGGCTAAAAATAAGAAGACACGTGTCTGAGGGTTTTTCGATGTGGTGTATATTATGAGGTGAAAGGGGTGAAAGATGGGGGTTTAAGGATTCCTAACGGAGCGTGTACCTCTTTAACGACATAGGCGAGGAGTTTGAAACGTAGCGGAAAAAATCAGCTTAAAAATAAGTAAATAGGTGTTCGACCGTTTTTATTCATAAATCCAATTTAAGGGGCCCATGGGGAGGGGTGAAATTCTGGAGAAAAAAAAAACAGGAAAGAAAGTGTCCTTACCGATTGACTCACTCACTCTTCAAACTCAGGGGGAAAAACTGCTTAAAAAAAGTAAATATGTGTTCGACAGTTTTTTTCGATAAATCAATTTTAAGGGGTTCATCGGGAGAGGTGAAAACCTGAAGTTTAAAAAAAATGAAAGAATATGTTCTGACTCACTCACTCACTCATCATCGCCCAGCCAAAATTATTGAAGTTAGAAACATGACATTTTGGGGCTATGATCGTTGTATGACGAAAACGTCCACTAAGGAAGGATTTTTCGATATTCAGATTCTAAAGCGGTATTAAGGGGGTAGACTTGCATTTAATTGAATAATAATATCTCCCCATTGGTTTCCTTGGGGATGGGATACTCGGCATATAAACTAAAAATTAAGAATAATCGGTCATAAGTCTAAGGGATTATCGATATGGTGTATATTATGAGGTGAAAGGGGTGAAAAGTGGGTGTTGAAAGATTCCTAATGGAGCGTGGATCTCTTAAACGACATAGGCGAGGAGTTTGAAACTCGGAGGAAATCAATCAGATTAAAAATAAATATATATATAAATGAATAAATAAATAAATAAATAAACAAATAATATAAATAGGTGTTCGTCCGTTTTTTCATAAATGCAATTAAGGGGCCTATGGGGAGGGGTGAAATTCTGGAGGAAAAACGTCCACTAAGGAAGGATTTTTGGATGTTCACTCTCATCGACCAACCAAAATTATCAAAGTTAGAAGAATGATATTTTGGGGATATGTTTGTTGTATGTCGAAAACGTCTGCTAAGGAGGGATTTTTGGATATTCAAGTTCTAAAGGGGTGTTAACGGGGATAAACCAGCATTTCATTGAATAACAATATCACACGACTATGACGCGAGCGAAGCGAGACTAAAAATGAGATGGTGTATGTCTGTGTATTACTCAATCACGCAAGTACCACTAGTCCGATTTACATGAATTTTACATGGAAGTAGCTGATTTACCTGGTTAACATATAGGCTACTTTTGATTTCAATACTTTGCACTATTTAAAGATGGCGATCATTTTAGTGACGTCACTACACCCTTTGGTTTCAAACTTTCATATTTCCATTTCAAATAAAAAGAGAACGCTAAGAAATAGCAACTTTTGATGGCATATACGAGGTTTAAAATTACATTTTCTATCCGAAAGGTATCTCCAACGGTTAGCGAGTAAAACCTAAATTTGTTCTATAAAACACGGTCAACGCCGAGCGGTGTAGTTGGACAAAATGTTCCATTCTTAATCTCCCTCTTCGCAGCACCTCGCCTATCCCATGTTTTAACTGTCACCTTCACATTTTAATTTATTTATGACGCGTAGTGAAGCACGGGTACTTCAGCTAGTCTAATATATAAAAGTGTAAGGCTGTATGTATGTATGTGGGTTGGTTCCGTATAGAAATCCACACCGTTCTACCAATCTCAACCATATTTTTATGCACATAGTTTAGGACCCTGAAGAAACCGCTGGCCACATGAATTTTCGATAGTCTTTCTCATTCTTCTGATTTCGGTCCTTTTGTACTCGAGCAAAGGCTAATATAAAGTCATAAAATTTACTCAAGGAATGGCAAGGCAGATCATTTCCATGGCAACATAGCTCAAGTCGAGACACGGCCGACTGGATGCCAGTTGCGCTCTGCACTACCGGTATAGAAAATGAGGATCTTTACTTGAAGTCCCGTTGGTTACTCAACTGCTCACACAGCACTGTTAGCCGAGTATAGCATATCAAAGACTTGACACTACCTTTATATATATAATTCTTCGGCACGTGTGTATGTGACTGAACTCCTCCTAAACGACAGAACCGATTTTGATGGAATTTGGTATGTATATTAGGGTGGTTCCATGTATGGTTTAGATTCACAATCTGACCCGGTAGGTGGAATGAACGCAATTTTAGAACCACAATTTACACACAATTTTAGAACCACAATATATAGTCAAAAACAGTCGTCATGGAAACCACTAGCCTTGGCCTTCGTGAAAGCTGATGTCTTTGGACGGTTTGTCTCTGCACGTTAGAGCCACCTGGTCGCAACCTGTGTGCAACTACCACCATTACATACACTCCGCCCGTGGCGAAAAGTTGTGTTTTATACCAAAGGTGGCAGTGATGACGAATTCTACGGTTTGTCTCTGCTCGTTAGGGCGTTTCAAAGTCCCGTATGCGTTCATATACCATTCATCCGATTGCGATGAAGCTTGGGTGATATGTTGAGTGAGCTCCAGGGAAGGCTTAGTAAATCCATTTTACAATAGATAGCGCACGAATAGATTCAACTAATGAGCGACGACGCGCGAAGCGTTTCAAAATGGTCCCGCATGCGTTCAAATACCATTCGTCCCATAGCGATGAAACTTGGGTGAGATGTTGTGTACACTCCAGGGAAGGCTTCTGGCTTAGTAAATCAATTTCACATTAGGTAGCGCACGACTAGATTCAACAAATGAGTGACGACGTGCGAAGCGTTTCAACAAAATCCCGTATAAGTTTATATTCCATTCATAGACTGAGATGAAACTTTGATGAGTTGTTGTGTACACTTAAGTGAAGGCTTCTAACTTAGTAATCCATTTCACAGGAGATTGCGCACGAGTAGATTCAACAAATGAGCGACGACGTGCGAAGAGTTTCAACAAAGTCCCGTATGAGTTCAAATACCATTCGTCCGATAGCGATGAAACTTGGGTGAGATGTTGTGTACACTTACGAGAGGGTTTCTAACTTAGTAAATCCATTTCACAGGAGGTTGCGCACGAGTAGATTCAACGAATGAGCGACGACGCACGAAGCGTTTCAATAAGGTCCCGTATGCGTTCAAATACCATTCGTCCGATTACGATAAAACTTGGGTGAAATGTTGTGTACACCCTACGGAAGGTATCTGGCTTAATAAATCCATTTTACAATAGGTAGCGCACGAGTAGATGTAACTTCAAAAAAGGTTTCTGGCTTAGTAAATTCATTTTACAATAGGTAGCTCACGAGTAGATTCACTAAATGTGCGATGGCACGCGAATCGTTTTAACAAAGTCCCGTATGCGTTCATATACCATTTATCCGATTGCGATGAAACTTTGGTGAATTGTTGTGTACACTCCAGGAAAGGTTTCTTTCTTAGTAAATTCAGTTTTTAATAAGTAGAGCACGAGTAGATTCAACAAATGAGCGACGGCGCGCGAATCGTTTCAACAATGTCCCGTATGCGGTCATATATCATTCATCCGATTGCGATGAAACCATGGTGAATCATTGAATACACTCCAGAGAAGGTTTCAGGCTTAGTAAATCTATTTTACATAGGTAGCGCATGAGTAGATTCAACAAATGAGTGACGGCACGCGAATCGTTTAAAGAAAATCCCGTATGCGTTCATATGTCATTCATCCGATTCCGATGAAATTTTGATGATTTGTTGTGTACACGCCAGGAAAGGTGTTCAACTTCGTAAATCCTTTTTACAATATTGGTAGCTCACGAGTAGATGTAACAAATGAGTGACGACGTGCGAAGCGTTCCAACAAAATCCCGTATGCGCTCATATACTATTCATCGATTGCGATGAAACTTTGATGAGATGTTGTGTACACTTACGTGAAGCTTCCTAACTTAGTAAATACATTTCACAGTTGGTAGAGCACGAGTAGATTCAACAAACGAGTGACAGCGCACGAATTATTTAAACAAAATCCCGTATGCGTTATATGCCATTTATCCGATTGCGATGAAACTTTGGAGAGTTGTTGTGCACGCTCCCACGAATGTTTCTAGATTAGTTAATTCATTTCACGATAGTTTAGAGGCAGTTAAAAGAAATTGAAAAAATACTGTGTATCCAAAAGAACTTTAAGAATCAAAGTTACAACACTTTCTTTGATTGGTAGGACAACGTCTGCCGGGTCAGCTTGTCTACTATATATTTGTCAAATACCACTCACTCACTCACTCATTCATTCATCACGAAATCTCAGAAACAACCTAACGAATTGTAATGAAATTTGGTATGCAGCTTCCTCAAGGGCCGCAAACGCCCACTAAGAAAGGATTTTTGGATCTTCAGGTTCTAAAGGGGTGTTAAGGTGATAGACCTGCATTTCACTGAATAGCAATATCTCCCGATTGGTTTCATTGGAGATCTGATACTCGGCATATAAACTCATCATTAAAAATAAGAAGACACGTGTCTGAGGGTTTTTCGATGTGGTGTATTTTATGAGCTGAAAGGGGTGAAAAGTGGGGGTTGAAAGATTCCTAACGGAGCATGTATCTCTTAAACTACTTAGGCGAGGAGTTTGAAATTCAGCGGAAAAAAACAGCATAAAAATAAGTAAATAGGTGTTTGACCGTTTTTTCATAAATCCAATTTAAGGGGCCCATGTGGAGGGGTGAATTTCTGGGGGGGAAAACGTAATAAGCAAAAATATTTGCCATAATAGCAAATTGTTTTCATCCGTACTGACAGAATAACTTGGAAAACACTTAAAGTTAATTATACGCCAAATCAATAGTAATAAAAACACACTTAAATGTCTACAATTTGTAGATCATTTGAAGTGTACATGACTACGTGTGTTATTTCAACTTCATGGTACAAAACTTTAAAGCTTTACTAGCTTCTTTTTTTAAGATACTGTTTACGTTCAGAGAACCATATTAACTAATACATTTTTCAGAAGAGGAATTTTTACAAAATTTTCATATATATTTTTCAGAAGATTAACCATATAACTGCCTAAATTTTCATAGATAATTTAAAGGATTTATAAATGTTTTTCAAAATTATTATAAGACGTATTGTAAGCATATCAATTTTTAATTTAAGTTTTTCCTTAGAATAAGTTTTTTCTCTCTCAATTGTGCTGAAGAAGAAACCATTGTTGTTTCGAAACATGTACACTTCAAATTATCTATAAATTGTAGACATTTAAGTGTGTTTTTATTAGTAATGATTTGGCGTATAAATAATTTAAGTGTTTTCTTAGGAAAAAAAACAGGAAAGAAAGTGTTCTAACAGATTGACTGACTCACTCACTCATCAAACTCAGGGGGGGAAAACTGCTTTAAAGTAAGTAAATAGCTGTTCGACAGTTTTTTTCATAAATCAAATTTAATTGGTTCATGGGGAGGGGTGAAATTCTGAAAAAATAAAATTGAAAAAAATGTCTTGACTCACTCACTCACTCACTCATCATCGCCCAGCCAAAATTATTGAAGTTAGAAACATGACAGTTTGGGGAAATGTTCATTGTATGTCAAAACCGTCTACTAAGGGAGGATTTTCGGATATTCAGGTTCTAAAGGGGTCTTAAGGGGATTAAACCTGCCTTTCATTGAATAACAATATCTCCCGATTGGTTTCATTGGGGGATGTGATACACGGCATATAAACTCATCATTAAAAAATAAGAAGACACGTGTCTGAGGGTTTTTCGATGTGGTGTAAATTATGAGGTGAAAGGGGTGAAAGATGGGGATTTAAGGATTCCTAACGGAGCGTGTATCTCTTAATCGACATAGGCGAGGAGTTTGAAACTCAGCGGAAAAAAATCAACTTAAAAATAAGTAAATAGGTGTTCGACCGTTTTTTTTTCATAAATCCAATTTAAGGGGCCCATGGGGAGGGGTGAAATTCTGGGGGGGGGGGGAACAGGAAAGAAAGTGTCCTAACCGATTGACTCACTCTCTCTTCAAGCTCAGGGGGGAAAACTCCTTAAAATAAGTAAATATGTGTTCCACAGTTTTTTTTGATAAATCAATTTTAAGGGGTTCATCGGGAGGGGTGAAAACCTGAAGAAATAAAAAATGAAAAAATATGTTCTGACTCACTCTCTCACTCATCATCGCCCAGCCAAAAAGATTGAAGTTGGAAACATGGCATTTTGGGTATATGTTCGTTGTATGTCAAAACCGTACACTAAGGGAGGATTTTTGGATATTCAGGTTCTAATCGGGTCTTAAGGGGGTTAAACCTGCATTTCATTTAATAACAATATCTCACGAGAGGTTTTATTAGAGGATGTGATACTCGGCACTTAAACTAATCATTAGAAATAAGCAGACATGTGTCTAAGTGTTTTTCGATGTTGTGTATTATTATTAGGTGAAAGGGGTGAAAAGTGGGGGGTTGAAGGATTCCAAACGGAGCGTGTAGTCCTATCTCTTAAACGACATAGGCGAGAAATTTGAAACTCAGCGAAAAAAAATCAGCTTTAAAAATATGTAAATTGGTGTTCAAACGTTTTTTCATAAATTAATTTAAGGGGCCAATGGGGTGTGGTGAAATTCTGGGGGGAAAAAGGAGAGAAAGTGTCCTAACTGACTGACTAACTCACTCACTCACTCATCAAACTCAGGGGAAAAGGACAGGGGCCCATGGGGAGGGGTGAAATTCTGGTAAAAATAATTGAAAGAAAATGTCCTGTCTGACTCACTCACTCATCACGCCCAGCGAAAACTATTAAAGTTGGAAACATTAAATTTTGGGAATATAATCGCTGTATGTCAAAAACGTCAACTAAGGAATTATTTTTGTTTATTCGGGTTTTAAAGAGGTGTTAAGGGGGTAAACGTGCATTTCATTGAATAATGATATCTCATGAGTTGTTTCTTTGGGGATGTGATATTCGGTATATAAACTAATCATTAAAAATAATCAGACATGTCTAAGGGTTTATCGATGTGGTGTATATTATTAGGTGAAAGGGGTGAAAATTGGGCGTTGCGGGATTCTTAACGGATCGTGTATCTCTTAAACGACATAGGCGAGAAGTTTGAAATTCGGAGGGGAAAAAAACTTAAAATATAAGTAAATAGGTGTTCGACCGTTTTTTCATGAATCCAATTTAAGGGGCTCTTGGAGAGGGGTGAAATTCTGGGGGAAAACAGGAAAGAAAGAGTCCAAACTCACTCACTAATCAAACTCAGGGGGGAAGAAAAGCTCAAAAATAAGTAAATATGTGTTCGACCGCTTTTTTTTCATAAATCCAATTTAAGGGGTTAATGAGAGTGGTGAAATTCTGAAAAATAAATGAAAGAAAATATCCTGACTTACTCACTCATCATCGCCCAGCCAAAATTATTGAAGTTAGAAACATGACATTTTGGGGCTATGTTCGTTGTATGACGAAAACGTCCACTAAGGAAGGATTTTTGGATATTCAGATTCTAAAGCGGTATTAAGGGGGTAGACTTGCATTTAATTGAATATCAATATCTCTCGCCATTGGTTTCCTTGGGGATGGGATACTCGGCAATTAAACTAATCATTAAGAATAAGCAGACATAAGTCTAAGGAATTATCGATATGGTGTATATTATGAGGTGAAAGGGGTGAAAAGTGGGGGTTGAAAGATTCCTAACGGAGCGTGGATCTCTTAAACGACATAGGCGAGGAGTTTGAAACTCGGAGGAAATCAATCAGCTTAAAAATAAATAAATAAATAAATAAATAATTAAAATAAATAGGTGTTCGACCGTTTTTACATAAATGAAATTTAAGGGGCCTATGGGGGAGGGGTGAAATTCTGGAAGAAAAACGTCCACTAAGGAAGGATTTTTGGATGTTCACTCTCATCGACCAACCAAAATTATTAAAGTTAAAAGAATGACATTTTGGGGATATGTTTGTTGTATGTCGAAAACGTCTACTAAGGAGGGATTTTTGGATATTCAGGTTCTAAAGGGGTGTTAACGGGGTTAAACCTGCATTTCATTGAATAACAATATGACACGACTATGACGCGAGCGAAGCGAGACTATAAATGAGATGGTGTGTGTCTGTGTATTACTCAATCACGCAAGTACCACTGGTCCGATTTACATGAATTTTACATGGAAGTAGCTGATTTACCTTGTTAACATATAGGCTACTTTTGATTTAAATACTTTGCACTATTTAAAGATGGCGACCATTTTAGTGACGTCACCACACCCTTTGGTTTCAAACTTTCATATTTCCATTTCAAATAAAACGAGAACGCTAAGAAATAGCAAACTGTTGATGGCATGTACGAGGTTTAAAATTACATTTTCTATCCGAAAGGTATCTCCAACGGTTAGCGAGTAAAACCTAAATTTGTGCTATAAAACACGGTCAACGCCGAGCGGTGTAGTTGGACAAAATATTCCATCCTTAATCTCCCTCAGCGCATCACCTCGCCTATCCCCTGTTTTAACTGTCACCTTCACATTTTAATTTATTTATGACGCGTAGCGAAGCCCGGGTACTTCAGCTAGTATATTATATTGATGACTGTATTACTGTTATGTGGGTTAATATTTGAATAGCCATTGTGCAGAGATATAATACCGGAATTGCTGACTACTTACATGGTTTAATATTAAAGCTTAATCATTTAAATACTGATACGAATACTTCGACCATGTGCCATGTACTTCGTGTTTCAAACAGTTGACACCAGAGTTCACATGAGCGATTACCGTCGGAATGACAGTGTAGATCACTTTAATCCCGTGATTGAAAACCAGACTCTTAATAAATCATAATTGTTTTCAGCAAAGAGCGACAACTTGAAGATGATTTATTGTAAGAATATTTGTAATGGCGCCTCCAAACCTTGAAGTAATCCGGATGAGATATACTGTACATTCCACAGCAGCTAGGAGGGATACGATCCAGCTGGAAGTCTTACACACTTCCGTCCCACTTTTCAAAATCACTCTCACAAAAATATCCATCAACCAAGTGGAAAGATGTTACCCATCAACAAAATAATAGCGAAATGCGTTGTTAACGTAAATATGAGGGGCAGATGACATCGCTGTTCCGTCCCTTAAATCAACAATAAATAACTAACTAACGTATATTTGTAACGAAATCATTGAAACTGAGCACAAAACTAGTAATCCTTTGTTGTTTGCCATTGTGAAAAAATTAACGAAATGCGTTAACGTTATGTTGTAAAGAAATGAATTAAGAGAAACATAAAACCAGTAATCCTTTGTTGTTTTTCTGTGTGAACAAATTTATTAAAGCTTACACCCGTTTGGTAAGTAGTCTACACTTTGTCGATTTAGTCGCCTCATATGTCAGGCAGTGGAAGCCGTAAGTGTATTAGATTCCCCATCCACAGGGTCAGAACAATTACAGTATCAGGAATGAGAAGTTTTAAGGAAAACTAACGCAAGAAAATGAAATACAACATCAAATTTCCAGATAGTGTCAGGAGAACAAGAGTAGACCAAGGGAGATGGTGGTAACATGAGAAAGAGGAGCCTGACATAAGTAAGTGGAAGCAATACGAGGTTCGGATGGAGCCCCTTGGTCACCAGCCTACGTCCCACTAGTTGTGAGCTCTTGGGGGAATTATGTATGAGGTCAAGGTGGTTTCAAACCTTTGAATAGTCTTCTTAAATGGTCATGCAATACAAGATGCAGCTGGAGGCGTGGACACGGCAAGTGTGGGCCATGCAATTATAACAAAATTATCGGTAACTCTCAAAATCTTGACACGTGTCAATTTACATGCATTACACGGAACTTAGCTAACAGAATAATTGTAGAGTAACATGCCCTCTTTAAATGTCATAAGAGTGGCGGGAGTGAGCTAGGCTCCTTATTCAACTACTGGAGGTTGTTTTCATGGAATATGATTGATTAATTTGTTAATTAAAAATAAAACCTGGCGGTGCCCGGTGGAAATAGATAATTATATATCCATACATCAAGTTTCAATTGATATTTGACATTTGATTTCCAACATTTTTGCTTTTAATCATAATTATGTGAAATGAGTAACCACTGTAACAAACGCAAAGGAACACTGTACATAACATTGTATGAACTAGAATTAAACTCAGTCCGCCTCCTTGCGTAGTGTCTAGCATTCTTGGCTATCACCGTTGAATTCCAGGTTCGATTCCCGGTTCTGCTAAGAAATTTAATTCTGGTCTGAGGGCTGGAACGGGATACACTCAGCCTCGTGAGGCTAAATTGGGGATAGACGGATTAAATTTTTACTACGGATATCCTGAAAGTGGCTTTCTGTCGTTTTCCTCTAATACTTCAGGTGAATGCCCGAACGGTACTTATCTTAAGGCTACGGCCGTTCTCTACCGAAGTTCTACCTCGAATACTCCAATACTAGTGCAGACATAACAGTGACACAGGTTATCAGGCAACGTCTACACACACCTAAGTACACGAAGCAAAGCTCCCAACGAAACAACAACAGAGTTATGCACGAACATTTTACTACTAATCATAATTAAGCAGTATAACAAACATAAAGGAACACTTTTATTATTCTCGTGCCAGAAACACGCAGGTATACACAGTTACAAGTATTATAGTACATTGGACCAAAACTGTCACTGCTTTCTCCGAGGCCTGACGTAGATCATCTTCCGTACAAGATGTTGATCATAGTCGACAGTGGAGCATGTGTTTTGCGGTCTGATCTTCTCCACAATCACACTTATATAGTGTACTGCCATCTTGCCAGATTAACCCTGGATCTGCCTTCTCCTGATCTCAACCTATTGAAAGACGTCCATGGTAGCCATTCCTTGTCGTAGCCAGGTGGTTAAGTTTCAGATACTCTTTCGCAGCCAAAGGGAAGGAGGATTTAGCTGCCCACGATTCCAAACTTGCTCTTCTACATGCCGCAAGAAGGTGGGAAAACGGAGAAAAATACGAAGCCACTTTTAAAATCCAATACAAATATGCCATTTCAGAAACAATTCCAGATATTATGCCGTTACAGTGTAGGGTCTTTGTTGAACAAATGTAAACATTATTCTGAACTGTATTTTTGTAGCGAGATATCTACACTTGGTTACCTTGACATTTGCTGTTGTAATGGTAAAATTGATCTGGATAAATATAAAATATTTGATTGGCTGCAACAATTATTTTTCACTGGAGATGATATATTAAGAAATTTCAGAGAGAATAATCGGCAGTACAATGCTATGTTCTTCGTTTCATTTGGTGCCAATGTTACTGTACCACATGCATACGGTCTATATTGTTTTAAAATGTATGGAATTGCACATCATCGCATTTCTTCGTTATATTCCAAAATTACAAGCAACGGTTTGTGGCCACTTGTATATATTAGACTCCTCAGAATTCATGAATTCCTTGGAATTAAATGATTTGCCTCCACATACTCCAAACGCTTGACTCATAGTTATGCTCCTTAGAAATCTGAACGTTTCCCAAGGGCTCCTAAATGCAACCATATTGCTTGGATTTGAAAATAATAGGTGCAGTTAAAATTAGGCAGAGAGGTCTAATCCTTCGACTTGATTTAACACCATCCCATAAAACACTATCAATTTCTTTTAAGAGGCAACATTTTTCAATTCGCTTGGCATTCTTTGTTGTTGTTGTTGTTTGAGTCTTCAGTCTTTTGACTGGTTTGATGCAGCTCTCCATGCCTCCCTGTCCTGAGCTAATCGTTTCATCTCTACATAGCTCTACATGGCATTCTTTATCACATTCAATAAAGCTCAAGGGGAAACTCTGGAACGTATAGGTCTCAATTTGCCTCATCAAGTTTTCAGTCATGGCCAGCAGTATTTTGCTATGTCGAGGGTGCAATCTTTAGACGCCCTTAAAGTTTCAAAAGAGCCAAAAAATAATCGTACAAAGAATGTATACGAGGAAATTCTTCAAAAAATATTTTCCCATTGACCGTCAGGTTTTCACGGGTTTCAACTAGTAAATAAATAAATGAATTAATGAAAAATTAATAACTGAATAATTAATTAAATTAATTAATAAATAAACAAATTAATAACTAACTAACTAAATAAATAAATTAATGAACAAATTAATAAATAACTAATTAACTATATAAATGAATAAATGAACATCTTAATAAGTAACTAAATAAATACAGTAATTAATAAATAAAATAATAAATGAACAAATTAATAACTAACTAACTGACCAGCTAAATAAATTAATTAATTAATGTACAAATTAATAGCTAACCAACCAAATAAATGAATAAGTAAATAAATAAATGAATTAATGATCAAATTAATAACTAACTAATTAACTAAAAATAAATTGATTAATTAATTAACAAATTAATAACTCACCATCTAAATAAAAAATAAAAAAACATTTTCATTATTGGGGTAGGTGAACTCAGGGTTTCACCCCTGAGAAACACCATCAAAATGTTTTGTCTTCTTCACCCTCGGATGGTAGAGGCCTTCATGGAGTTAGGGGGTCATGCATGAATAAGCCACAGAAAGCCTATTGTTTCAATACATGGAGTTAAAGACGGGTGGGTGATCATTAGAAATGGATTGGAGGTGCTACATAAATGCATAATTACAGCCAATCACTTATTACGTCATAAGAGGAGTGAACCATAGCATGGCCATCGAAACTACTTTATGCATGATTGTTTAGCTGTATATTACCCCACCACATCACGTCATGAGCCCTTCTCATGTGGGGATATATAAAGATGTTGGAATCCCAAGTACAGCATCAGTCATCAAGAAAATGGTCTTCCAGGTAAGTGGTCCACCAGTGAGGAGGTGTGTCTTTGCAGTGAGCAAGGCAAATGGCTAGAATTGGCAGAACCCCTTGTCGAGATTTTAAGCTCCTGATTTTTTTATTTATTTATTTTTATTCTCGTCGGTACTCGCCAATTCGGAAGTCCGCAATTGTTCTGATTGTTTGGTTGCACAAGTCCCCGCGTCATCAAACACAATGTGTACTCTGTAGTATTGTCTAGTTGTGCCTATCTGACAAGCAGCTCACCCATCGCTAAATCTGCATTCGAAAGACTGAAATACAGACTTTCTTGGTGGAAGAGTGTTCACTGTCAGGTCTCAACTATGCCTTCAATTCTGACGTTCCTCTTGCACTGTCTTCTATCAGCGAAACTGGAACTGTAAAGGCTGAGATTTATTTAGGGTTTTCTTCGCAAAATTTATAATGTAGATCAACATAGTATGATTCGGAGTAATGTGGATTATACCCACCCTTCAAAAACCGGACTTTCTAGCCTAAGAATCGATCACACGAACTTGTGATCATTTCTCAACAACAAGAACAATATTAACAGCGAATTACAAAGACTGATAACGTCTATTTAATTAATTCGTTGTTGCTGTTTTATTTAAGGGCGAATTGGAATCTTGGTCATGTAGCCCATGCACATGGGTGTCCGGGAAATTTGTCTGATAACCTGTGTTATTTTAATGACTGCATTAATGTTTGAATTTCTAATAAGGAGGTGAACATTGCCCTTTATTTACGTACCATCCCGGCATTTGTCTGGAGCAGAAGTGTGAAACCACGGGAAACCACTTCTAAGATGACGGAGGTGGAAATCGAAATCATCTCTTCCTAGTTCTGCCTCGTGGAGTTATGTAAACCCCGCTCCTACGCTCATAGTCGGAAATCGAAACCTGGACCTTAGGGACGACAGCGAAGAATATTAGCCCCTGCACCACGAAGTTGTCTTTAACTAATTTGTAGCTACAGCAAAGTGTAATTCTTTTCGATGACCTCACATCACAATAGAGTTTAATATGTTACATATCCTCAAGCAACAGGAAGTGGGGGAACTTCTTACATTTACGTGACCGTTAATCTCGCGAGCATGAGCCACGGGTTGGTTGCTTGGTTCCTAAGTTTAGGGGCTGCAACAACGCGGTCATGTAGCCCCGTGTACTTAGGGTGTGTATAGAATTTGTGTGATAACCGGTGTTAATTATGATGACGATATTAGTGTGTGTTATCTGTAATTCAGGTGAGGACTGCAGAAGATCAATTTCAAGTAGTTCCTACTTTTGCTACCAAATGCTACCGTCAACGACACTTAGCCGCGAACTTGGCTACTAGATGCCACCGAAACCAACCCCTGACGGCGATCGTTGGAACTTAATAGAGTAATATCAAATCTAACCTACAAGTTAAGCTTCACACAATTGTAGTTAGTGGAATGTTCTTTTACATACCACAAATCTATGACATGCTGGCTTTGCTTCCCCTCCAAAGGAAGGCATACTGAGTGATTTTTAACGCTCTTCAAAAATCCGGTGACTTTGGCGGGGTTTGAACCCGCGATCCTGGGCATAGAAGCTCAGCATGCTACCAGCTACGCCACCAAAGCCACCTCATGAGCCACGGGACCTCCCCATCTTTACCTGGAATCTGAACCACAGGACGTGATATTTCACTTCTATAATCTCACATGCCCTAACAGGGAATCCAACCTGGTCCACCTGGGTGAGAGGCAAGCAGCTTGTCACTGCACCATCGCACCCCCAACCTATGATGCAACTTAATGATAACACTCAATTATCTTTTGTACCCTTCTATTCAGCCTGAAACAATATATACCATAACTGTTTAAGGGTATATATAGGTATCATGAAAACAACATTGAGTAGATTCCAACTAGACATTAACAGCCGTCAACAACTATTCGCACTGATTGTGACAGTGTTGTCTACAAATTTTCGAGGCATTCCCAAGTTGCAACATAATTGATTTACGCATTATCTATTGACATTCTTTACAGTTTCATGGTGTCAAGTGTGAGCACATGACCTCGCTGTTCAATCTCCTAAAACAACAATAACTGAGTGTTAAGTTACACATTAGTTCCATGGGAGTTCAATAGTGCCTTAACTCATCACCTCACATCAACAAAATACAATTCGAACGTTAATAGCTTAGAATAAAATGAAAAACTTTACATTATCGTAAAATACATGAAAAAGAGCGTTCTACTGAAAATTACACGCATTTCTTGGAATTCTACAAAACTCTACATTAAAAAAGGAAAGTACCCAATACCGCAACCAAAAATAACGTTTGGAGGAGGATTGAATATTACGCGTCAGTTTTTCTGAATCCTGTTCCCAGCAAGTAAAAATTTTTCTCTTAAAACCATGGCAATTATTTAGTTTCTCCACACCCTCAGTATTGCGAAGAATTGGTACACTTTTGAATGTCCCATTAGTGGCAAAACTGAGATTTCTGTCCAATCCTAACATATCATTCTCAATTTTCAACAGTATTCGTGGACTTAAAAATCTAAAAATATTAAAGAAAATGTATTTGTAACTCGTTTTCAATTTGAGATGTAGTTAAATATTGACAACCTTCAATTTTCTCGTCATTAATTCCTAGATTAGTGTGTGACAACTGCCCCCATAGGTATGTTGTCCTTTCTATTTTAGGTGAATAAGTGAGGGGATGTTATGTCTTTAAGTACAAGCACAGCCTTTAGTCTCTCTCATGTTAAAATGTCTTGCAGTTACTTCTCCTCGCTGCTGTGGTAGCCGTCGCCCAAGCAGGTTATTTGGGCTCACCAGCACTCTCCTACTCAGCCAACCCCGCTGTGCGAGGACAACTGGGTGCTCCTGGAGTAGCATACAGCGCTGTAGCGATTGCAGTGGATCTTGATCTCCCTTACGGGGCTGATCCATACAACGCTGCAGCAATTGCAGCTACTCCTGCTCTGAGATATGGTGCTCCATACAACGCTGCAGCAATTGCAGCTAATCCTGCTCTGAGATATGGTGCTCCATACAACACTGCAGCAATTGCAGCTACTCCTGCTCTGAGATATGGTGCTCCATACAACGCGGCAAGATTTGCAGCTGATCCTGCACTTGGATATGGTGCTCCATACAACGCTGCAGCAATTGAAGCTAATCCTGCTCTGAGATATGGTGCTCCATACAGCGCCGCAGTCGTGGCCGCCATACCCGCTCTAAGGTATGCTGGACTTCCTGCCGCCAGGAATGGTGCCCCTGGATACGACGCCGCCCGCCTCCGAGGTCTTGGAGCCGCCACCGAACTCGCAGACCCCTACTATGACCCTAACCCAGAATACAACTTTAACTACAAAGTGGCTGATGCTCTGACCGGAGACTCCAAGAGTCAGCAAGAGACTCGAGTGGGAGATGTCGTACAGGGCAGCTACAGTGTTCTGGATCCTGATGGTGCACTTCGCACAGTCGACTACACAGCTGATCCCGTCAACGGCTTCAATGCAGTGGTCAACCGACAGGAAGGTGTTACTGCCCCCATCGCACCCCACAGTGCTACCAACCCTCTGGCTAGGCTGTCGGAATCGTCAGCTGGCCTGGCCTACAGTGGTACCAACCCTGTGGCCCGTGGGGTCTATGGAGCACCTGATCTCGACCTCAAAGCTGTTTACCACGCTAAATACGGATATTAAAAGATGTATTCACCAAATAAGACATCATGCTCAAATATCTTGTGCCATACCACAAATTTGCAATGTAAGCCAACATATGTAAATCTTGAAAGATAATTTATTTATAAAATAAATTATGCATATTATATTTACTCATTTTACATTTATCAATTCCACATCTTAAATCAGAGAGAAATTCTGTTTACCACAAATCTTGGTTCCTGGTTTCTGGTCTATATGAAGCAATGTTCATAAAAAATAATTTTGGAAATACTGAATCGTATTAGGCCGTGAGGAAATCGTTCCTTACACGAGCAAAGTAATCTGTTATTCAATTATTTACCACCGACCTCCACTGTCACCTAATGCCATAAACCTCTATTGTACGTTATAATACAAATCTCTAAACCTTGTACAATATACAATATGCAGTATAAAGACAGTATGATAATTATAAAGAAAACCGTACATATTCTACACGATAACATTTTGAGAAAAATTTTTTTTTTTTTCCAAGCCCTTCATAAACAAGCAATTCAAATATTACTCAACAATGGTCTTTCCATGCTCCTTACCTTGAGTCGTAAGCTCTGCTGGTTAAGCTCGGTAAATGCATTGAGAATTATTTATTTATTTCCGTTCAATTTCAAGTAGTTTCAACTTTCACCACCATATACCAATGATACCTAGTGGTGAACGTTGGGACATTGATAGAGTGTTCCGACGAAATCCTACCTAACAATTTATCTTCACACAAGTTTAGTCTGTGGTAGGATCTTTTACATGCCATAAATCTATGACATGGGACCTCCGGCTTTACAAGGAAAGCATACTGATGGATTTTAACGCTCTTAAAAAATCCGACGACTTCGGGCGGGTTTGAACCCACTATCTTGGGCACAGCAGTTCAGCATGCTACCAACTACGCCACCGAAGATGTAATGAGAAAATATAGCTTAAATCGCGAGTACAATATTATCTGGAGTACGTTTCTTGCTAGTGTTTCATGTTGCCTATGATAGTCTACTAAACGTGGTTATTAGAAAATACAATAACGGTATGAATTAATTAAAAAGGACGGTATATCAAGGTACTGAAAGGTTACAAAGGATAGTCAAAATTAGTTGGGAAAATAGTTCCAAGTGAAAATATTTAGAATATTTCCTGAAATCTCCAAATAGTTCGAAGATACTGTAGCGTAAACGTTCTCGACCAATTGCATACATAATGCAGCTTTCTTGCTAATAGGTCGAGTGAAACTTAAAAGAAAAGACGTTTCAAGATAAGTGCTTGTCCCTTTATCAATGTTTTTCACGAAAGAAGGAAAGAAAGAAAGAAAGAAAGAAAGGATGGAAGAAAGAAGGAATGAGTTAACAATGTCATTTCGCCTCCAGAGATGAATGATATAAGAAAGGAAGCCATGTCGAAACAAATAGGCTAGTTACTCCATGGCCTCCTGAGATCAAGAATATGTTGGTAATGAAGCTGTAGAGGGCAGCCATGATTTACTCAAGGGATAACTATCACCTCTATTAAAGTTGTGTGGTTGTTTACTTATTGTTTTGATAACTTCAAGATGGCGGCTGTGTGAAATTTTAAATTGAGTTTTTATTTCTTGTGTACTAATCATGCGATCGAAATCAACGTTTGAATAATGAACGTACACAATAATCGTCGTCTAATAGTACATACCTTTATGGCCTACATACTTAGGTTTATTTTTTAGTTTTGGCAACTATGTTATAAATTGATAAAGAACACACCTACATGGTTCAACGTTTCATAGGCCCTCGATATAGTCTCCAGCACTACCTACAACATGTTCCCAGCGACGCGGAAGTCTTGGATTCCGTTGGCACTGCCCAATCTATCGATGGTGCGAAGAGAGCGCTCGGCAGACTGCACAACATCTCCAATTGTAGGGTAGCGGTTCCCGCGCAGTGGTTCCTTCATCTTCGGGATGAGATCAAAGTCGCAGGGACTTAAGTCGGGAGGGCAGGGGGGATGATAAAGCACCTCCAAGTTCCAGCGATTCAACAATGCAGACACAACTCCTGCTGTGTGTGCCCTAGCATTGTCATGCAGAACGATGTGCTGAGTATCGATGTGGTGTCGCCGTTTCCTTCTCAGATCTGCTAGGAGATGGTCTTGCAGAAACGAACAATAGTACGCCACATTAATGGTTTGCCCTGGGGGAACGGTATGTTTTATGATCACACCATCCCAATCATAGGCATAAATCAACATTACCTTCACATTGGTGGGGATTTGTCGCACTGTTTGTTTTCGCAGAGATCCGTGGTGCCGCCGCTCATTCGATTGTTGTTTCAACTATGGCCCATAAGATTTGGTTCACGTCCCATCAATGGTTATGATACGCCGTAAGAAATCCTCTCCTTCGCGCCCATAACGCTGCAGGTGCGTACGAGAAGGCATTTCTGCATGTCGGTTAGGTCATGCGGAACCCATTTTGACTCAGTTTTCCTCATTTTCGGGCAGTCCTTCAGGATGTGGAGGACAGTGGAATTCGCCAGTCCTGTATCTTGCACTAATTCACGAAGCGTTACGTTCCGATCCGCCTCCGCTAACACGGACACCATCTGTAAATTTTCATCACTTACTGATGGGTGACCAGATCGAGGCATGTCCTCCACACGTTCGCGCCCATTTCGAAAGGCTGCAACCCATCTTGCCACCGTTCTGTAAGGAAACGCAGCTGCACCGCACGCCTCGTGCAGTCCTTGGTGGCACTCTCGAGCCGTGCGACCCCGAGCACACTGAAGTTTTATCCACGTTCTCTGATCCTGCTTCGAAAACATTGCGACCGTCTTGCGCGAGTGCTTGCCCACAACTACTCATCTATCAGGCGCCACTGCATACGAATGGGGGAGGGGACGGACGAGGTCATGTGGTCTAAGGGAGGGCATACAGGTTAGCAACTTTTGGTAACAATGGCCGAGTCCAACACCGTGCGACATAAAGCAGCAGCATCGTTGCCAAAACTAAAAAAGCAACCCTTGTATATTAAAATTCAACATGGCGAACATCCGAAATATTTAGATGGTTTTCAATATCTACTAATCTATTACAGAAACCAAACTGAGATTTTGTATATTGACACAGGCAATTAACATAAGAAGGATATATGAAAATAGACTATATAGTTCTTTAGGGAACTACTTGTTCAACATGTATTTCTAGCATTGTCCTGACCTTCACCGTTTCCCTAAAATCCCCCATGTTTATAGGAATGTTTGGACTTTCCTTTTAATGTTGCTGTTAAACCTTCATCTACAAAAGGAAACTCACTCATTTCCACCTCATTAAGTAATGAAGGGTGATTATTTCAATTTTATTCTCAGAAAACTCAAAAAATATTTTTACGTTTCATACAAAGACTAATTATTAATCTTTCTATGAAACGTAAGAAAATATTACTTATTAATTATTATTAATTACTAAAGCCACAAAGATTAGAGTAAGTTTCAGTTTTTACCTGAAGGTCTAACACCAATTTAAGATATTGGAACGTCCTAATATTCCTATAAACCCTGGAGATATGAGGGAAACGGTGAAGGTCAGCACAAACCACGAAAGAAATGTGAAAAAAAAATGGATAAAAATAGTTACTATTTGAATTTTGAAAATTTAAACCTTTCCCTTTAATAGCAAGATTTGTGTGTTTCCTTACCTGTATAATTAATTGTTGTATACGATTTATGACAGGCTCAGTTTAATATAAAGATCGTTATTGTTTTAGCTCCTTAAGCTGTAGATTCCCCCTCAAGGCCACGGCCACATCCTTTCCAATCCTCACCTGACTTACAGCCACATATACACTACTACAGACACCATCATTCCACAGGTTATGTGACAAATTCCACACACACCCAAGTACACGGAGATAAATAACATCAATGTAAATGCCCCTCAATTGAAACAACAACAACAACAAAATTACCTTATTTCAAGTCATGGAACACCTGAGCCAACCCCGACAATAACGGTATAAATTTATTTAAAAGTACTGCAATCATTACAGTTACACACACCACCACAGACAGCAAAGAAACACAGGTTATCAGACAAATTAAACACACACCTAAGTCCATTTCTTGGTATTACTAAAGCTGAGGGACACTTTTGAGAGTAGGGACTTGTGATGGTCCTAATTTTTGACCAGAATGAAATAATTTTATATATTTTATTATTATTATTATTATTATTATTATTATTATTATTATTATTATTATTATCAATATTTTTTAAGTTTACATTTTACCTTTAATTAGTTATTATGTTAACTAATATATTTATATCTATTATTATGCGGTAATGTAGAATATTATGGCAATTGAAAGGACTTGGAGCGACACACATTATATTTGAAATAAGTTAGGTGCTTGACTGAATACTATTTCTGAAGAAAACACATACAGGAGAAGAAGAGGGTTGTTCGCGGAAGGCCGGCTTATCTACCGCTTCCTGGTAACGACATGAATAGACACTTATGTCTTTCACATCAAGTATTCTACCAGTATACAAATCATACTAAGAAGGGATTCCATGAAGACTCGCCATTAACAATGCTGGACCTGTGAATGAGTCCTTTACAACTTTATACAAAAGGTGGGCTGGACCTCCCGAGAAATGTTACAAAGAAGTATTGTAATTATTGATATGTGAAAGGCGTACAAATTGCCTAGTGACTTCAGAAGTGGGGGTGGGCGCGTGCCCTACCTGGGAACGTTATATATATATGACGGCCGCCCAACTGGGGGGGGGGGGGGGTGATTATTATTATTGAATTGCTGGCGGGAGACGGAATGGTGCTGTTTGGAGCAGAAGAGTGGAACTTGTAGCGAGATGGAGTTGAAAATTAACATTCATCCGTAACGCAGTGCTATATTATACAGTTGACTATTTAGGTAGGCCTACGTGAATTTGATAAGACATTCGGTCTCATCAAACTGTGAAATGGTTGTGTACGAGGCTATTGTCACAGGGATGATTTATGGAATGTATTCCTTCATCCACATATAAATTCATTACGTTGAGGAAGATAAGGGTCATCATGAACTCTATACGCACCAATCCATCTACAATGATCTTCAATGCCGTGAGCTCTATAAACAGTTTTATTCCAGTCAAATCAGAAGGCTCTCATGCTTATTAAATTCAATACATTTTATTCAATTAACTCAGTATACTCCAAGTTCCAATCAAGACCCATAATACAAGTAAATTCAGTAGATTCTTTAATTTAAATTTATTATTATTATTATCTTTAGTATTTTTTTTTTTTTTTGCACTTGTTGTTTTTATATATTAAATTCATTTGTAAATTCAAATGTTTGACTGGTTTCCTTTAGTAGCTAGTAATTACTATAAGGCAACACCACACTCCTAAACTAATTATCGTAAGGTTAAATTACGTAAGTTTCACTACGGCTGGCGATAGGAATTTCGCTGCTCTACCTCTGTTTAACCGAGGTTTAATATATTATTTTGATCATGATATATGAATGGTCTGGCGCCCTGGCTACACATAATACTACACATTATGTATTTTTTAGTGATGCTGACAACAATACAGATACAGTCTTAAATTAATACACAATTAAATGTTTCATATTGATCACCCAAAAGTGGGCGACTATTTAATTATTAACCTTTGCATATTAATATTCGAGAAGTTCATTAAACCATTACAAATAACACCCAACAGAGGAGAGCTTTGCCTATAATCAGTTTCATTTTAACATAACCCCAGTTACACACCACCACCACAGACAGCAAAGAAACACAGTTTATCAGACAAATTAAACACACACCCAAGTCCATTTCTTGGTATTACTAAAGCTGAGAGACACTTTTGAGAGTAGGGACTCATGATAAGGCATTGCTTGCTGCTCACTCATAGTTCATTTTTCCCCAGTAGCAGACCTTAATACACGCTAGGTTACACTCATTTTACGAGTCTCTCGAGGGCAATTTTCCTTTACACAGCTGTAAAGCTGATGAATGCGACAGGTATATTGTGACGGAGGAATGTTACGAATGAATGCGGGTCCCCTAAAATAGCAGAAGACATTCAGCAGGTATTCTGGAATATAGCCCATATTCATCAGTAATCCTAGAAACAATTAGAAGTAATGGTAGTTGTAGTTTCACTTGATGGGCTGGGACTTCGTGGTCATTTAGCCCCGTGCATTGATTTCTGTGTACATTTATTAATTTAACTAGCAGAAGTACCCGTTCTTCGAACGGTGTTCGTTGTTAACACCAGACATTATCAATTGAGCTACTGTTGCAATGGTTAGCGGTTTGTCATTCCTTCAATTTTATCAGAACGAAGTTAGGTTTCTGGGAATATCACACACACTGTCAATTTAAGGCCCTTAAAATGTAGGTTTCGAAGACCCTTTATAGATTCCCGTATTTTGTGTCTCACATTGAGAAGCGCAACATATGCATTGGTCGTCCTTCTAGGATAACGTTTATATTTCGCCTATTTTAGCATGTATTGAGAAATTTTTCTCTATATCCACCCTTCTACTGTAAGAAAAGTACGGTGAAGAGTTTTATAAATGATTGGTGTATTGACTCTCATGGTTACCATACCTAATTTTACGATGCACCAAGCATCCGAACACGAGGTATAGGCGTACATAAAGATACACAGAAAGACAGACAGACAATTCTATTGTCTACAACATATTACCCAGATATCC
Organism: Meconema thalassinum; assembly: GCA_946902985.2. NCBI lineage: Eukaryota > Metazoa > Arthropoda > Insecta > Orthoptera > Tettigoniidae > Meconema > Meconema thalassinum. The sequence goes on from OX336388.2 coordinate 1,764,521,644, forward strand.
TAATATGGGTGTATATCTACCACACAGTATCAAACAAAATCATCCTTACGATGAACCCGTATGTCGACAACACAAAAAAGTTAAAATGTGCTCTCAAACTAAATTCACCTAACGTGTACTTCCTGACGTGAAATAGAATTGAAAGCCTTGTAGACGAAACGCAATACACGTCACATAAAAACTGACCCTCTACGTTGTGTTAGGTGCCCATACACAGGAAGACCCCTTTCATAAATTATAAATGCTTGTGGTGCATGAAAATTCAGGTTCTTTAGCCTCAAATTGCCCAAATTCATAAAGGCCGCGAAAATGCTGGTTCAATTCAGGAATATTTGAAATTATTGTTGCTTTTTGGAGATATAATAGACCTTTTGTACTATATGTCGAACGTGAAAATTGCATGAAAAAATTCTAGGTTACCCCTTGACCCCCTTAATTGCATTGATGAATTATACAGTCTACGTTAGTTCCGTGATAACCTTATAGCCATTTGCAAACTTTCACAGAAAAAATTCTAGAGTACCCCTTGATCCCCTTAAGCGCATTATACGTATTGATGAATTTTACGGCTTAATTTGGTTCCGTGATAACCTTCTAGTCGTTTGCAACCTTTCACACTAATGTAATAATGGAATTGCATTGCGTCTTACAGCAATAGATGGACCTCTGAGAATCTGTTGCCATGGTTACTGGCTTGCATTCGTTCATTAGTTTATTAAATGAAATTAGTTTTCTGCGAATATCTCAAAAATGGTTGGTTTTAGGGCCTTAAAATGTGGTTTTCGGGGACCCGAGTTTTGTCTCTCACATTGAGGGGCTGAAAATGAGCTTTGTCTCGTCCTTCTACGCCTATTTCAGCATGTATTTTAAGGTGGTAGGCCCCCTTTTATAAGAGGTACGGAGAAGAGTTACATCAGTGATACGTGTCGTGCCTCTGATGGATATCTGTACCAAATTTTACGTTGATACACCCAGTCGTTCTCGAGTTATAAGGGAACAAAGGCGACCACAGACAAACAAACAAACAAACAAACAGGCAGACAGACAAAAAATATTCACGCGCATCCATCATAAAACAGTCTGAAACGCGTAAAAAACTCAAATTTCCGTAGAAATTCACAGAAAAACAGACAAACTTTCATCTTTATATATAGAGGGATATACTGCACCGCTCGGTGTTGACCGTGTTTTATTGCACAGATTTAGGTTTTACTCGCTAACCGTTGGAGATATACGAAAAGTGATAAGGAACTTTCGGATAGAAAATTAAATGTTAAAGCTCATGTATGCCATCAAAAGTATGCTATTTCTTAGCGTTCTATTTTTATTTGAAATGGAAATATGAAATTTTGAAACAAAGGGGTGTAGTGACGTCACATATGTCGGTTTTACTCGCTAACCGTAGGAGATACACGAAAAGTGATAAGGACCTTTCGGATAGGAAATTAAATTTCAAAGCTCGTATGTGCCATCCGAAGTTTGCTATTTCCTACCGTTCTCTTTTTATTTGATATGGAAATATGAAATTTTGAAATCAAAGGGTGTAGTGACGTCACTAAAATGGTCGCCATTTTCTAATAGTGCAAAATTTCGAAATCAAAAGTATCCTATATGTAAACATGGTACATCAGCTACATCCATGCAAAATTTCATTTAAATCGGACCAGTGGTTCTTGCGTTATTGAGTAACACACAGACAGACAGACAGACAGAAAGACAGACACACACCATCTCATTTTTAGCCTATTTTCAATTTTGAAAAAATTGGCTTATGAGATCACCTTTTGTCCGTGTGTGTGTGCGTGTGTGTGTGTGTGTGTGTGATTCGTGTGTGTGTGTCCTCCTAATAAAATCGAAACGGCTGGAGCGATTTCAATGAAACTCAGGAAGTTCATAGCACTATTCCCGGCGACCTCGATCGTGCCCTTCAAATTTTGTTACGTCTCTCCAATCCAACATGGCGGCTGTGCGAAATATTTCACTAGCATTCAATATCTCCGAAACTATTACCGATATCGCCCTGAAATTGTGTACGGTGATAAAGGGCACTACTAGAAGTTCACCTATGAGACTTTCAAAAACCTGGTGACTACAAAACCAACATGGCGGCCAAGCGAATTTGAGATATTTAAATAGACTTTTCTCGCGATTTAACTATCTAAATGTAATGAAACTTGGTACAGCAAATGTTTATACACATTGTAATGCACTAGAGTCTAATTTAGTTCAATTGTTTACATAACCTCAAAATGGCGGCTGTGCGAAATATTTCACTGACATTCTATATCTCCGAAACTATTACAGATATCACCCTGCAATTGTGTACGGTGATAAAGGGTACTGATACAGGTATATCTATGTATATTTCATAAACCTGTAAAGTACGAAACGAACATGGCGACCAAGCGAATTTAAAATATTTGAATAGACTTTTCTCGTGATTTAACTCTCTGAGCGCAGTGAAATGTGGTACAGTAATTGATTTTGCAGATTGTAATGCACTGCCATCTAATTTAATTCAATTGCTTACATAACCTCAAGATGGCGGCTGTGCGAAATTTTAAAATTAAGTTTTAATTTCTTGTGTCGTAATCATGCGATCAAAGTGAAAGTTTGAATAATGAACCTAGGCAATAATTGTCCTTGAATGGTACATAACTCTATGGCCTATACACATAACACTCCTAAATGGTGAGCTCCTGAAATATTTAGACGGTTCTCAATATCTATGAATCTTTTATAGCAACCAAACTGAATTTTTTAATGTTCATAGAGACTATGAACATATGTTCACCTATAGGACTTTCAGGAACTTGGTGAGCACAAATCCAACATGGCGGCGACGCGAAGTATAAATATTGAAATGGACGTTTCTCGCGAATTAACTATCCGAGTGCCGTGAAACGTTGCACGTTAAATGCTTATACAAATGTTGATCCACTGGCATCTAATTTATTTCAATGGTTTGCATTATCACAAGATGGCTGCTGTGCGTAATTTTAAAATCTCGTTTTTACTTCTCGTTGTCTAATCATGCGATTGAAGTTTGAATACCACACGTACACAATAATCTTAATGTAATAGTACAAAAATAAAAATCCAACCTGGCGACCATCTGAAATATTTAGACGGTTCTCAATATCTACGAATCTGTTACAGCAATTAAACTGAAATTTTGTATATTGATTGTGGCAGTTAACATAAGTAGGATATATGAAAATAGGCTGTATAGTTCTTCACGGAACTACTTGTTATATATTAGTATGATTAATTATATAATTGAAAGCAACTACAAATTTACTCGTCTGCTGGCTTGCTAAGCCTAACGCATCTGAGGATTTTCTTTTGGGGTTTACTCCCTTAGCCTTTGAAGATCCCTCTTCTCCACAAGGCAGTGGTTTCGTCTTCTAATTTCCCCCAGAGAGGATGGGTTGCCTCATCCACCATCTTCGCCATTCTGAAGGTCTCCTTCTCTGCCTAAGATGCTGTTAAGGTCTTCACCCGTACCCTGGGCATGGGTTTCACGTTATACCCCGTGAGACTGGGTCCCTGTCTGAACTTAGCTCTCCTTCACACCGGCCTACTGATGTGGAGGATACCCACCCCCGCAGCGTGGAAAGAGAAGCCAAGTGAACATAGATGGAGAATGGTTAGAGAATGTGGAACAGTTCCCATATCTGGGTAGCATTGTTAACGGAGGTAATGAAATCAACCCTGAAATTAACAACAGACTAAGTAAAAGCACAACATTCTATCATCAAGTCAGAGAGCTTTTATGGGATGACAAAGTGCCCAGGAGAACGAAATTAACACTATATAAACAGTACCTCATACCAATTGTAACATACGGACTGGAAACGCTGGTAACTAACAAGAGACAAGATAGTAAGATCCAAGCAGCAGAAATGAAATTTTTAAGAACATCTGTAAAAAAGACAAGAAGAGATAGAATTCAAAATGTTAAAATCAGAGAAGAGCTAAATGTGGAACCGTTAGTACAGAGGATACGGAAAGCAAGACTGAGATGGTTCGGACATGTGAAGAGAATGGGAAAGGAACGAGCGGCAAGAAGGGAGTTGGAAAGAGAAGTTAAGGGTAAGCGATCAGTTGGAAGACCAAGAAGAAGATGGATGGATCAGATTCGGAAGGACATCGGAGAAGCTGGATTGGATGTGGAGGAAGTAATGGAGCAGGAAAAGTGGAAGGACAGAAACGAGTGGAAGAGGCTTGTTAACCACACCCGGGCGACTGGAGTGGGACATTGATGATGATGATGATGATGAGTATGATTAATCGTTTATAGCCTATATTTATTTTTTAAATTAGTTATTCATATACTACCAAGCCTCCGTGGCTTAGGCGGCAGCACGCAGGCCTCTCACCGCTGGGTCCGTGGTTCAAATCCCGGTCACTCCATGTGAGACAGACAGGTTTTTCTCCGGGTACTCCGGTTTTCCCTGTCAGAATTTCATTCCAGCACCACTCTCCACTATCATTTCAATTATCATTCATTTAATCATTGCCCCAGAGGAGTGCGTCAGGCCTCGGCAGCCGGCACAGTCCATATCCTTGCCGCTAGATGGGGGCTTCATTCATTCCATTCCTGATCCGGTTGGAGACTGGAAGCAGGCCGTGGAATTTTCATTCATATACTCTATTTATGTATTTAGTAATTATTAATTCATTGTTTTATTCTTCTGATTTCTTCGGTTTGCCCACTTAGGGAGCACGTTTGAACTTGTTGACTTGGGTTGATGGTGTTTTCCTGTTCTTCTCCTCCCAAAAAGTCCTCATGAACTCGCTATACCCCTTCTTACGTTCTTCCTTCCATTTTTTCCAGTGGTCATTTTAGCTTTTTCGGTGAAAGAGTGATTTTTAAATAGAGTGCCAAAAGCCTTGCGATTCATGTTGATATCTTCTGTGATATTTATTTCTCTTTTCCTTCATTTCTTCTAACCAATTGATTTTGACCTTCTTTGAATTAATTATATCAAGCATTTTTTTTCATATCTGGTGTTGTCCATTCTGCATATGCGACCATACAATTTCAATCGTCTCTTACTCATGGTATCATTGAACTTATATATTTTCCATTTATTTATTTATTTATTTATTTACCATCTTGGCTTACAGGATTGAGCCGCGTCGCATATCGGTTATTATTTCCCGTCGTTTCGGCTGGCATTGCAGCAGCGTACGTTCAAGTTGGTGTCCGTACTCAAACTAACGGTTATTGCCAGTCAAATGTGCTCGCTTGCCCTGCATTGTCGTCACGCTTCTAGATGATTGGTCACCGCCTATGGCAGTCGTGCGCTAGGAGAACTCTCCAAATGTTGCTAAGTTTGAAACCATCATTGCGATTGAAATTATTGGGATGCTTCACGACCTCTATTGCCTCTCTAATTAACCTGTTTTAATATCCGGGAATTTTAGCAACAGTTTCGACCTTATCAAATTCGATGGCGTGTCTCGTGACGTCAGCATGTTCAACTATTGCAGATCTGTAGTTTATCTGTTTCGTGTCTCGAATGTGCTCTGAAATCCTAATGGAAACGCGTCTTTTTGTTTGCCCTATGTAAACCTGTCAACAGGACCAAGGCACTTTGTAAACTCCTGCGTCCTGGTTTGGATGCTTTATCTCGTTTGATTTATGCACCACTTGCGTCAGCTTGTTTATAGGATGCATCACAGTTGTCACATCGTGTTTCTCAAGCAGCCTGGCGATTCTATCTGTCAATCCCTGTACGTACGCCAAAAAGGCTTTATGTTAGGGCCTATCTTCGTTCTTTTTGCCAGTTCTTCGGCTTTATTTATTTATTTATTTATTTATTCATTCATTCACTTTGTTTGATAACCTGTGTTATTGTGGCATATGTATTAGTGTGTGTATTTTTAATCAAGGTATGGATTGAAAAGCGGTCATGCCCTTAAATTTGGAACCATCCCGACAATTGCCCAGAGTAGAAGTGGGGAGTAGTGGAGTGATGACAGTTCCAACGCACTCCAGAACCCTCCTCGACCCACTACTAAGCCTCAGCCATGTTAAATATCTCTCGAACGCATGGTCCGATTTTGACAAATGACGTGTCATTGGACTCGGGCTGACGTCCTCTTTGCTGTGGACCACTCGTTATATTTTTGAATTTTTTTTTGAAAATTTTCGTTTTCGGAAATAGGTAATAGTTTGAAAACCAAACAGGATAGAACGTTGTGCCATGGCTCAAACGAATGGTCTTTATGACCTTTATTTTTTTTAATAAAACTTTTTTATTTTTTTATGTTTTTTGAAAACACTCGAATTTTGAAAATTCTATATTTTGGAAACTAGAAAGTTTAGAAAAAGGTTTGTTTGACGTCAATCAATGATCCCTACCCCCTCTACCCCCCAAAAAAATTTCAAGTCTCTAGGATGAAAACCTGCAGTAGTGGGGTAAGGAGAGAGCTGCTTACAAAAGCAAGTGGTGAGCCACCAATGCGACCTTGGAATGGAAGGAGTGATGCTAGGAGGGCATGCTTGGATTCGTTTTTTTCGTCTCGTCGTGCTCTTTACGGGAATGTAGGTGTCGAAAAGGTGAAATGCTGGAAACACAGTCTTTTTGGGGTAAAAACGTGATTTTAGACTTTTTGCTATATCTCGCGAACCAAGTATGCTAGAGGCATGTACGACGGGTCCAAGGACTCGGGGTGACGTCCTCTTTGCTATGGACCACTCGTTATATTTCTTAAAAAATTTGGGAAACGCGATTTTGGGGGTAAACATGTGTTTTTTGTGATTTTTTGTCGATATCTCACGAACCTATAACGCTAGAGACGTTTACGAGGTGTCCTAGGACTCGGGCTAACGCCCCCTTTCGAGCGTGGTAGATATTTTTTCCAAAAAAATAATTCACAAAGGGCCTAACGCCATACATGTTGAAAAAACTTTTTCTTTTTCTTTACCTGTTTATAATGTCCATGAAGCGTGGTGGTTGAGAGAGACGATACGGCTGGGTGTGTGTGTGTGTGTGTGTGTGTGTGTGTCGCTGACCACGGTGGCTGTGTTCAATAGATCAATCGCTATTTCGACGGGTCGGTTTATGACAGAGCGAGGGTGCGTTCTTTTCACACCTTTTACCTTTAACGTGTAAACGGTGATGAGAACTTGGTTCTATGTTGGTCGAAGCGAGTACAGAAAACAAACTTGCCGAGGAGCAGGAGGTGAATGTCATTTGAGCTTATTGGAAGGCGTTGATCTGACTTGACAACAGGTGACGCTTGAAGGTGAAATAATCTGACCATCGTGGTGGCAGGGAAGTGCGAAATGCATGCATACACATGTGTGAAACCACATGAGGGCTAAACCAGTGACATCCTGTCTTGCTTCGTACGTGACAAAATGCAAGTTCAGGTGAAATTTGATCTACCACAGGTGTTCACTTTGGGTGTTAGCTGTCCACGTGCGCGATAACTGTTAACAAGTGACATGCTGTTTTGCTTTGTATGTTACAAAATGCAAGTTGGCATGAAATTTGATCTGCCACAGGTGTTCACGTTGGACGTTAGCTGTCCACGTGCCTGATAAGAGAATGTTCAAAGCGTGGGAATCGCTGAATCAGTAAAAAGTATGATGCAACTTGTCGGAATGATGTCACAACCAATAGATAGGCAAGAGCTGCAAACACCAGTGGTGGGAGGTGAAGGGAGGGAAAGGGGGAGGAGTAATGTATGAGAGAACACAGGTGGAAAGAGAAAGAAATATGTGGAGCTGAGGACTGTACACATAGAGCTATAGGTGGTGTACAACATGTGTGAATAAATAAATTAAAAATTGCACAGGTTCACACAACATAGACTGTATTATTGCCATGGCCAAGCACTCACATTAAGATCATTTACAAAATCATATAATGAAAAATAAAAAATCTTGTTTTGGAAATATCGTTTTTCAACATACACAAAATAAATATATAAAAAATTTGTAAACAACAAAATGGAAAATCCATGGTCAAGCACTCACATTAATATTATTTACAAAATCATAAAATGAAAAATAGAAAATCTTGTTTTGGAAATATTGATTTTTTTCAACATACACAAAATAAATATATAAAAAATTTGTAAACAGCAAAATGGAAAATCCATGTTTCCATATAGACAAAATTTTAAAAACCTTAAACGGACATTTAAGAAAATATATGCAAATGGGAAATTGACAAATGTGTAAATATGAAAATGGAAAAATCCATGTTTCCATATCATGAAATTGAAAAACATCAAACTGTCATTTAAACAAATGCAAATGGAAAATTGACAAATTGCAATGTGTGAAATGTGAAATTGAACAAATGGCTATCATTATTTTAAAAAAGAAAAGAACATAGTGCTCTATGGTTGAGGTGTGAATCAAACCCTCTCTACTTATTTGGACCACCCGAGACTGAGTAGACTAGTTTTAGTTATCATACCACTTTTAAAAGTTTGTGTTAAATCTAGGAATTGAACCCAAGAGCTTGTAGGGGAGATCCAAGGTTATAATATGTTAAACAGATAGCCTTGAATGTAGTGTGTGGTAGCTATATAGAAATGAGACGTTTCGCTCGGGGCAGGGAGGCATAGAGATCAGCATTAAACCAGTCAAAAGACTGACGACTCAAACAACAACATGTAGAGCTCACCAAAATAATGTTGTGTAACGGTAAATGTTAGTCAACGAACAGTAATGCATTACTAAAACCCATGACACGATACCTAAGAGCTTTTCTAAAATTATTTTAAAATGCCTTTAACCCTATATTAAACACGCAGTTCACAAGACTCATAACTGCAATGTTATGGTCAAACAAAACAAAATCTAGATTTTAAAACAAACAAGTGGTTTAGTCAATGTATACTGGAAAAAGTTTTATAAACACTCAAGTCCACAAAAATAATTAAATTAGTAACAGTCAGGTTGACCGAGTGGTTATGGTGTTTGACTTAAGTTCAAATTTTCTGTACAAGAAAGCAAGGGTTCGAATCCCTTACCTGATATAACTATTGCCTCAACATGGCTTGACCACACTGTATTATTGTGTACTCGGTACACAAACCATAAATAGAGTGTATTGTTTAAGGTCACTCTCTTTGCGAACATAGTCAGAGAATGTTGATGGTTAACAATTGCATTAATAGTGGGACATAGGGATAGCAATTAAGAAAAACAGACAATACCCATACACTATTTTTATTTATTTAATGTAAGTACTTGTACAATAGTTATATACAAACTACAACTCTCTTTTGTCTATTACTATCTAGTCCTTTTCGATCCACTTGCATATCAAGGGCAGATGACTTTGTAGTTCAGCCCCTTCAAACAACAACACTACTTTTTGCATAGTCTGTGATGTTGATGACTCTTGATGCGTGGAAGATGGATACAACATAACTTTTACAACAGGGGTTAAACGTTGCTCAACAAACAATGCACTATTTTGAGTAGCAACATCTTTCTCTTGTACTAACTTTTTAGCATTCTGATGATTTTTTGTCAATACCATCAGTGTTTTGTCTGGAGCACTACATTGATGAGCACTCACACTTAAAACCACACTATTTCTACTTTTCATATTGCCTCGACATGTTGTTGACCTCTGTTTCGAGCATTGCCAGAATATTATTCCTTTTACATTTTGTCGTCTATAGTTATAAGAGTAGCCTTTATAGAGTACACGTTGTTTACCTCGGTTAGTTGGAGTAAGTTCCATAGTAGTAACTAACCTGTTAGTATGATTTGCACGCTACAAAGGTTATCTCGGTTCTGGTAATAGAATTATTTAGCGTTGGCTTTTATATTTAATATGTACAGTTTAAAGTGATAGAAAAGTGGTAGAAACGTGGTAGCAAAGTGGTAGACAATTGGTAACATAGTGGTAGAAAAGTGGTAGAAACGTGGTAGCAAAGTGGTAGACAATTGGTAACATAGTGGTAGAAAAGTGGTAGCAAAGTGGTAGAAAAGTGGTAGAAAAGTGGCAGAAAAGTAGTAGAAAAGTGGTAGCAAAGTGGTAGAAAAGTGGTAGCAAACTAGAAAAGTGGTAGCAAAGTGGTAGAAAATATTACATGTATTGTTAAGAAATAGTTTAAGCGGTTACATGGATTCATTACACTATAATTTTAGCATCACGAAGCTCATTTTCTATATCCAAAAGTTCTTCCTCATATTTAGTATGACCAGCCTGTTTACAGGTATGCAAGTACTGAAGCCGCTGGATTAGCTTACTGGGATTGTTCCAGTAAACAAATTTAACAAATGATTTTTTTGGGTGTAAACCATTATCATCATCATCATTATCATCATAATCATCATCATCATCATCATGGTTATCATCATCAATATAATTATCATCAATATAATCATCATCACTATTACTATCTAATCCTTTTTGTTCATCTTGCAATGCAAAAACCTTTGGCATAGTTTGTGTTGTCTTTGATAGTGTTAGAGGTTTCTTAGACGTTAACGACTGTCCTAACATGTCTTTTTCAGGAGATAATAAATGCTCTTTAACAAACAAAGCACTATCTTGAGCCACACTATTTTTTTCTTGGTCTTGCTTTTTTACCTTGGTTAGAGTATTGTGTCCATTTAAATGAGTATTATTTTGAGATTTACAATGATGATCGATTGAAATAAGTATGTTGGAGCCTTTTGTCTTAATCATTCCTCGACACTTTTTAGATCGTTGTTTCGAACAGCACCAAATAACAGTTCCATTTTTATTGGTTCGTTTCACAATATATGAATATCCTTTATAGTATGCGTAAGGCTTACCATACCTAGTCACTGATACTTTCATGTCAACTGTCAAGCATAGACTAAGCTCTAGTAAAGTCAACTTGGTAATAAGAATACTAGTTTAATGTGAGAGCAAATATGGATCCAAAGAGTTCAGGTAAAAGTGGAAGCAAATAAGCAAATATTAGAACCAAGAGTGGGGTTAAAAGTGGTCGCAAAGTGGTAGACCCATTACACAATAATTTCAGCATGTCGAAGCTCTTGTTCAATTTCTTTGATTTCCCAATCGTGACCGATATGCCCAGCTTGTCGTAAAGCATGCAATTGTCGAAGCCGTTGAATTAGCTTACTGGGTTTGTTCCAGTATACAAATTTAACAAATGGATTTTCAGGTGTAAATAAAGCACTACCATTATCATGATCATTATCATCATCATCATTATCATCATCATAATCACCATTATCATCATGACCATCATCACTGTTACTATATAGTCCTTTTTGATCCTCTTGCAATACCATTTTATTTATAGTCTGAGTTGATTTTGATAGTGTTGAAGGTTCCTTGGACGTTGACAATTGTCCTAACATGACGTTTTGAGGACATGATAAGTCCTTTTGAACAAACACTGCACTATCTTTAGCCGCAATATCGTTTTCTTGAACTTGCTTTTTAGCATTTTGATAATTGTTTGTAAACAGTAAGCGTGGTTCGTTTCGAGCACTACATTGATGAACACTCACACTTAAAACCTTTCCATTTTTACTTTTCAGATTGCCTCGACATTTTGTTGACCTCTCTTTTGAGCATCGCCAGAATATTATTCCATTCACATTCTGGCGATTATAGTTATAGGTGTAGCCTTGATAGAGTGCACGTAGCCTACCTTTGTTGGTTTGTTCAAAAGGACTTATCATGTCCTCGAAACGTCATGTTAGGACAATTGTCAACGTCCAAGGAACATTCAACACTATCAAAATCAACTCAGACTATAAATAAAATGGTATTGCAAGAGGATCAAAAAGGACTATATAGTAACAGTGATGATGGTCATGATGATAATGGTGATTATGATGATGATAATGATGATGATGATAATGATCATGATAATGGTAGTGCTTTATTTACACCTAAAAATCCATTTGTTAAATTTGTATACTGGAACAAACCCAGTAAGCTAATTCAACGGCTTCGACAATTGCATGCTTTACGACAAGCTGGGCATATCGGTCACGATTGGGAAATCAAAGAAATTGAACAAGAGCTTCGACATGCTGAAATTATTGTGTAATGGGTCTACCACTTTGCGACCACTTTTAACCCCACTCTTTGTTCTAATATTTGCTTATTTGCTTCCACTTTTACCTGAACTCTTTGGATCCATATTTGCTCTCACATTAAACTAGTATTCTTATTACCAAGTTGACTTTACTAGAGCTTAGTCTATGCTTAACAGTTGACATGAAAGTATCAGTGACTAGGTATGGTAAGCCTTACGCATACTATAAAGGATATTCATATATTGTGAAACGAACCAATAAAAATGGAACTGTTATTTGGTGCTGTTCGAAACAACGATCTAAAAAGTGTCGAGGAATGATTAAGACAAAAGGCTCCAACATACTTATTTCAATCGATCATCATTGTAAATCTCAAAATAATACTCATTTAAATGGACAAAATACTCTAACCAAGGTAAAAAAGCAAGACCAAGAAAAAAATAGTGTGGCTCAAGATAGTGCTTTGTTTGTTAAAGAGCATTTATTATCTCCTGAAAAAGACATGTTAGGACAGTCGTTAACGTCTAAGAAACCTCTAACACTATCAAAGACAACACAAACTATGCCAAAGGTTTTTGCATTGCAAGATGAACAAAAAGGATTAGATAGTAATAGTGATGATGATTATATTGATGATAATTATATTGATGATGATAACCATGATGATGATGATGATGATTATGATGATAATGATGATGATGATAATGGTTTACACCCAAAAAATCATTTGTTAAATTTGTTTACTGGAACAATCCCAGTAAGCTAATCCAGCGGCTTCAGTACTTGCATACCTGTAAACAGGCTGGTCATACTAAATATGAGGAAGAACTTTTGGATATAGAAAATGAGCTTCGTGATGCTAAAATTATAGTGTAATGAATCCATGTAACCGCTTAAACTATTTCTTAACAATACATGTAATATTTTCTACCACTTTGCTACCACTTTTCTAGTTTGCTACCACTTTTCTACCACTTTGCTACCACTTTTCTGCCACTTTTCTACCACTTTTCTACCACTTTGCTACCACTTTTCTACCACTATGTTACCAATTGTCTACCACTTTGCTACCACGTTTCTACCACTTTTCTACCACTATGTTACCAATTGTCTACCACTTTGCTACCACGTTTCTACCACTTTTCTATCACATTAAACTGTACATATTCAATATAAAAGCCAACGCTAAATAATTCTATTACCAGAACCGAGATAACCTTTGTAGCGTGCAAATCATACTAACAGGTTAGTTACTACTATGGAACTTACTCCAACTAACCGAGGTAAACAACGTGTACTCTATAAAGCTACTCTTATAACTATAGACGACAAAATGTAAAAGGAATAATATTCTGGCAATGCTCGAAACAGAGGTCAACAACATGTCGAGGCAATATGAAAAGTAGAAATAGTGTGGTTTTAAGTGTGAGTGCTCATCAATGTAGTGCTCCAGACAAAACACTGATGGTATTGACAAAAAATCATCAGAATGCTAAAAAGTTAGTACAAGAGAAAGATGTTGCTACTCAAAATAGTGCATTGTTTGTTGAGCAACGTTTAACCCCTGTTGTAAAAGTTATGTTGTATCCATCTTCCACGCATCAAGAGTCATCAACATCACAGACTATGCAAAAAGTAGTGTTGTTGTTTGAAGGGGCTGAACTACAAAGTCATCTGCCCTTGATATGCAAGTGGATCGAAAAGGACTAGATAGTAATAGACAAAAGAGAGTTGTAGTTTGTATATAACTATTGTACAAGTACTTACATTAAATAAATAAAAATAGTGTATGGGTATTGTCTGTTTTTCTTAATTGCTATCCCTATGTCCTACTATTAATGCAATTGTTAACCATCAACATTCTCTGACTATGTTCGCAAAGAGAGTGACCTTAAACAATACACTCTATTTATGGTTTGTGTACCGAGTACACAATAATACAGTGTGGTCAAGCCATGTTGAGGCAATAGTTATATCAGGTAAGGGATTCGAACCCTTGCTTTCTTGTACAGAAAATTTGAACTTAAGTCAAACACCATAACCACTCGGTCAACCTGACTGTTACTAATTTAATTATTTTTGTGGACTTGAGTGTTTATAAAACTTTTTCCAGTATACATTGACTAAACCACTTGTTTGTTTTGAAATCTAGATTTTGTTTTGTTTGACCATAACATTGCAGTTATGAGTCTTGTGAACTGCGTGTTTAATATAGGGTTAAAGGCATTTTAAAATAATTTTAGAAAAGCTCTTAGGTATCGTGTCATGGGTTTTAGTAATGCATTACTGTTCGTTGACTAACATTTACCGTTACACAACATTATTTTGGTGAGCTCTACATGTTGTTGTTTGAGTCGTCAGTCTTTTGACTGGTTTAATGCAGATCTCTATGCCTCCCTGCCCCGAGCGAAACGTCTCATTTCTATATAGCTACCACACACTACATTCAAGGCTATCTGTTTAACATATTATAACCTTGGATCTCCCCTACAAGCTCTTGGGTTCAATTCCTAGATTTAACACAAACTTTTAAAAGTGGTATGATAACTAAAACTAGTCTACTCAGTCTCGGGTGGTCCAAATAAGTAGAGAGGGTTTGATTCACACCTCAACCATAGAGCACTATGTTCTTTTCTTTTTTTAAATAATGATAGCCATTTGTTCAATTTCACATTTCACACATTGCAATTTGTCAATTTTCCATTTGCATTTGTTTAAATGACAGTTTGATGTTTTTCAATTTCATGATATGGAAACATGGATTTTTCCATTTTCATATTTACACATTTGTCAATTTCCCATTTGCATATATTTTCTTAAATGTCCGTTTAAGGTTTTTAAAATTTTGTCTATATGGAAACATGGATTTTCCATTTTGCTGTTTACAAATTTTTTATATATTTATTTTGTGTATGTTGAAAAAAATCGATATTTCCAAAACAAGATTTTCTATTTTTCATTTTATGATTTTGTAAATAATATTAATGTGAGTGCTTGACCATGGATTTTCCATTTTGTTGTTTACAAATTTTTTATATATTTATTTTGTGTATGTTGAAAAACGATATTTCCAAAACAAGATTTTTTATTTTTCATTTTATGATTTTGTAAATGATCTTAATGTGAGTGCTTGGCCATGGCAATAATACAGTCTATGTTGTGTGAACCTGTGCAATTTTTAATTTATTTATTCACACATGTTGTACACCACCTATAGCTCTATGTGTACAGTCCTCAGCTCCACATATTTCTTTCTCTTTCCACCTGTGTTCTCTCATACATTACCCCTCCCCCTTTCCCTCCCTTCACCTCCCACCACTGGTGTTTTCAGCTCTTGCCTATCTATTGGTTGTGACATCATTCCGACAAGTTGCATCATACTTTTTACTGATTCAGCGATTCCCACGCTTTGAACATTCTCTTATCAGGCACGTGGACAGCTAACGTCCAACGTGAACACCTGTGGCAGATCAAATTTCACGCCAACTTGCATTTTTTCACATACAAAGCAAAACAGCATGTCACTTGTTAACAGTTATCGCGCACGTGGACAGCTAACACCCAAAGTGAACACCTGTGGTAGATCAAATTTCACCTGAACTTGCATTTTGTCACGTACGAAGCAAGACAGGATGTCACTGGTTTAGCCCTCATGTGGTTTCACACATGTGTATGCATGCATTTCGCACTTCCCTGCCACCACGATGGTCAGATTATTTCACCTTCAAGCGTCACCTGTTGTCAAGTCAGATCAACGCCTTCCAATAAGCTCAAATGACATTCACCTCCTGCTCCTCGGCAAGTTTGTTTTCTGTACTCGCTTCGACCAACATAGAACCAAGTTCTCATCACCGTTTACACGTTAAAGGTAAAAGGTGTGAAAAGAACGCACCCTCGCTCTGTCATAAACCGACCCGTCGAAATAGCGATTGATCTATTGAACACAGCCACCGTGGTCAGCGACACACACACACACACACACACACACACACACCCAGCCGTATCGTCTCTCTCAACCACCACGCTTCATGGACATTATAAACAGGTAAAGAAAAAGAAAAAGTTTTTTCAACATGTATGGCGTTAGGCCCTTTGTGAATTATTTTTTTGGAAAAAATATCTACCACGCTCGAAAGGGGGCGTTAGCCCGAGTCCTAGGACACCTCGTAAACGTCTCTAGCGTTATAGGTTCGTGAGATATCGACAAAAAATCACAAAAAACACATGTTTACCCCCAAAATCGCGTTTCCCAAATTTTTTAAGAAATATAACGAGTGGTCCATAGCAAAGAGGACGTCACCCCGAGTCCATGGACTCGTCGTACATGCCTCTAGCATACTTGGTTCGCGAGATATAGCAAAAAGTCTAAAATCACGTTTTTACCCCAAAAAGACTGTGTTTCCAGCATTTCACCTTTTCGACACCTACATTCCCGTAAAGTGCACGACGAGACGAAACAAACGAATCCATGCATGCCCTCCTAGCATCACTCCTTCCATTCCAAGGTCGCAGGGGCTCACCACTTGCTTTTGTAAGCAGCTCTCTCCTTACCCCACTACTGCAGGTTTTCATCCTAGAGACTTGAAATTTTTTTGGGAGGTAGAGAGGGTAGGGATCATTGATTGACGTCAAACAAACTTTTTTGTAAACTTTCTAGTTTCCAAAATATAGAATTTTCAAAATTCGAGTGTTTTCAAAAAACATAAAAAAATAAAAAAGTTTTATTAAAAAAAATAAAGGTCATAAAGACCATTCGTTTGAGCCATGGCACAACGTTCTATCCTGTTTGGTTTTCAAACTATTACCTATTTCCGAAAACGAAAATTTTCAAAAAAAATTCAAAAATATAACGAGTGGTCCACAGCAAAGAGGACGTCAGCCCGAGTCCAATGACACGTCATTTGTCAAAATCGGACCATGCGTTCGAGAGATATTTAACATGGCTGAGGCTTAGCAGTGGGTCGAGGAGGGTTCTGGAGTGCGTTGGAACTGTCATCACTCCTCTACTGTGGGGAAGTACTGCCCCGGATGACCGAAGTGGGAATCGCACCCACGTCAGTTTTGTCACACGAGGCTGTAGGTACCCCGTTCCAACCGTCAAACCATAATTAAATTTCTTGGCAGAGCTGCAAATTGCACCCTTACCTCCGGGAAGACACCCAAGAATGCTAGCCATTACACCCAGATAATTCTCGTTCCAACTGGGAGGGGATGATGTGGGTTGAATATCTTTGTGGCTATTATTTTCACAGCCGGAAATCCTTCTTGAAGCCATATCTATGAGGAGTTAATGAGAAAAAGAGTTAATGAATACGAATCAAGAACTTCAGGAGATGGCCAAACCTAAGGAAGTGACCGTGGTCTTTTAGAAGGTACCTCCCCGCTATTTGTCCTGAGGTAAATATGAGACACTTAGGGATATTAAGCTAAAGGGCGACTGAAGGAGGGGTTAAGGTTCATTTTTCTTCCAAGTCCGAAGAACGCCTCGTCCTAAGGCCTTGCATATTAACGCCCATAACTACCTCGTTTGGATTGCAAACTCAGGACTAATAGCTGTCGTTGTTTCATTTGAGGGGCAAATACATTGTGGTCATGGAGCCCAGTGTTCTGGATGTGAGTAGAATTCGTCTGATAACCTGCGTTAATGTGGTATCTTTAGTAGTAGTAGTGTTTGTATTTGTAATTCCGATGAAGATTGGGAAGGAGGCTTCGGTGGCCTTTAGTTAGATACCATCCCAGCATGTGGCTGGAGTGGTATTGGGGAAAATACCGAAAAACACATCCAAGAAGGCAGAGGTGAGAATCTAAACCACCTCTTCTCAATTTTACCTCACGATGCTGAGTTCCAGCTCTCAGGCTAGAATTACATTACTTTGCAGAGCCGGGAATCGATTCCAAACCTCCGGGGAAACTGCCAAGAATGCTAGACACTACAGCATAGGAAGACTACGAATAACAGCAAAAGGGAACGAGTATTATTGGTGAGCGACACAATAATGTTTTGACTAGTGTGAAGCCTTATAGAATGTCAGGAAACACACAGCGTATGGAGCCAAATCAATGTGGCTGTCATAAATCTTGTACAACAATTATATACATTTCCAAGGAAACACACAAATCATTCTATAAGTAGCAAAGTAAACCATTTTCAAATTCAAATTGTGTTCAATTTTACCCTTTTTTTCAAATGTTGGTTCTTGTTTTATGCTGAAGTTAACCGTTTCCCCCATATTTCCCATTTTTATTGGAATATGTTGTACATTTCGTTTTTGAAAGTGGGTCATAAGCCTTCAGCTGAGAAATGAAACTCACACATTTGCAAATTATTAATTAATTAAATAATATTTTTCATTTTGATTCTGAGCAAATTAAAAACAAACATTAACCTTTTTTAAAAAGAATATATGAACTCACAAACGTTTTAGGGAGTTCATTTTGTACCTGAAGGTATAATACCTCTTTAAAAAGAATAATGCCCAAACATTCCCACAAACATCGGAGATATGAGGGAAACGGTGAAGATCAGCACAAAGCAAGAACCAAATTTTGAACAAGATGATAGCCGACTATCTCCTAAATGCATGGGTATTGTTATAACTCTTTGTCCTTTTCAAGGAGTATAATTGAAATTTGGTTGTAGTAGCTTGTTGAAATACAACGTGCTATACGAATATTAACATGAATATGAGGTGCCCTTTGTTCGTGCTACCTCTGTACAAAATTTCATTCAATTCGGTTTCACCGTGTTTGAATTGATATGGGGAATCGATTTGCACACATACATGGCTGCTATCTGCTAACTATTGGGCTGATGGCCATGTAGTTCAGTCAAAGGATGCTTCCCACAAGAAGGTATATTGTTGAAAAATTTGGTAGAGATCAAATGATTAGGTTGGTCGTAATTTGATTTAAGATTCTAAAATTTGGGTGGCCGCCATTCCGTTTCCGTCAAGATGGCGGTGATACGTAACATGACAATGAGGTTCTCTTTGCTAGTGCTACCTCTGTACCAAATTTCGTTCAATTCGGTTTACCGGGTTTGAATTGATAGGCGGAATCGATTTGCACACATACATGGCCACCATCTGCAAACTATTGGGCTGATGACCTTGTAGTTTAGTCAGAAGACGCTCGCCATATGAATATATGTTGTTGCAAAATTTGGTAGAGATCGGATGATTAGGTTAGTCTTAATTTGATTTAAGCTTTGAACATTTGGGAGGCTGCCATTACGTTTCCGTCAATACGGCGGCAATATAAAACATGACACTGATGTGCCCTTTGCTAGTGCTACCTCTGTACCAAAATTTTGTTCAATTTGGTTTCACCGTGTTTGAAGAGATCGGGGGAATCGATTTGAACACATACATGGCTGCCATCCGCAAAGTATTGGGTTGATGACCTTGTAGTTTTATCAGAAGGTTCTTCGTACATAAGAATATAAAGTTGCAAAATTTGGTAGAGATCAGATGATTAGGTTGGTCGTAATTTGATTGAAGCTTCTAACATTAGGGTGGCCGCCATTACGTTTTCGTCAAGATGGCGGCGATATAGAACATGACACTGAGGTGTCCTTTCCTAGTGCTACCTCTTTACCAAATTTCGTTCAATTCGGTTTCACCATGTTCGAATTGATAGGGGAGGGGGCAGACATTCAGAGTACTCACACTGTCACACACACTCACACACAGACAGACACACACTTTTTGGCCCTGTGTAGATGTCATAAGTCTATCTTCATTTTTTGCAAAAATCGAAAGTAGGCGAAAAATGGATAAAAATATGGTTACGATTTGAATTTTGAAAATGTAAAACTTTGATTCTAAATTGCAAGTTGTGTGTCTCCTTGGAAATGTATATATTGTTGTACGAGATCTACGACAAGCACAGTTACAATAATAAAATAGACATAGCTTCAGCTCCTTAAATTGTATGTTACCCCTTAATGTACACTGTCGTGTGTTCACAATCTATATCCTGTGGGCGCAGAGTAGATGACGGATGTAATAGCTGACCTTGCAAGGCTTACAGCAGTTGATCTCGAATTTTTAAAACGTGTTGTTGTAATTAATTCATATAAAGGGCTTTGGATATCATTGGTCACCAGCCCTGTGTACTTGAGTGTGGGTGAAAGTTGTATGAAAACCTGTGTTTCTGTGGTAACTCTAGTACTATGTAACTTAAAATACGAGGCACGTCCAGAAAGTAAGTACCGTTTGGTAATACAATTAAATTGTGTACAGATACAGAAACAATATTTATTACACAACATTCTACACCTCTTCAACTACTTTTCTACATAACTGCCGAACTTTTGCAGGCATTTGTCATAGCGTGGCACAAGTTTTTGTACACCTTCTTCATAGAAGTTTGCCGCCTGTGTCTTCAACCAGTTGGAAGCATCTTCTTTCAGCTCGTCGTCATTGTTGAAGTGTTAACCGCCAAGGAAAGACTTGAGATGTGTGAATAGATGAAAGTCGCTAGGAGCGAGGTCAGGTTTGTACGGAGGGTGCTCAAACACGTCCCAGCCAAATCCCTGTAGGAGGTTTTTCGTTACATTTGCAGTGTGTGGTCGTGCGTTGTCGTGAAGAAAAACAACACCTTTTGACAGCAACCGTCGGCGCTTATTCTGTATTGCGCGGCGCAATTTCCTAAGTGTCTCGCAGTAAGCATCTGCGTTGATTGCTTGAGCATGCGGTAAGAAATCAATGAGTAAGATGCCTTTCCAGTCCCAGAACACTGTGCACATCATTTTCCGAGGTGTCAAGATTTTTTCGGCTTAACCTTTGCTGGGGATGAAGTGTGCCTCCATTCCATTGATTGCCGCTTACTTTCAGGGGTGTCGTAAGAAACCCAAGTTTCATCTCCTATGACTATCTGTGTCAGAATTCTTCGCCGCCTTCATTCTAACGGGTCAAAAACTGAAGTTCACTACCCATCCGTTTTGTTTTGTGTTGCTCCATAAGAATCTTTGGTACCCAACGTCGGCAATGTTTACGAAAGTTCAGTTTTTCGGTAACAATTTCATGAATTAGTGATCGTGTGATTTGGGGAAATTCCATAGCGAGAGCACTAATTTTAAACCTGCGGTTTTCCCGGATCTTGTCATCAATCGCTTGAACCAGTTCTTCTGTAACCAAAGATGGACGCCCACTTTGTTCTTCATCGTGCACTTCTCTACGTCCTTCATTGAAATGTCGGACCCATTTTCTCACCATTGAATCACTCATCGCATTTTGTCCATACACTTCGCAAATTTGCCGATAAATTTTAATTGGTTTCACTTTCCTAGCATTCAGAAAACGAATCACGGATCTGATTTCACAAGCGGCGTGATTTTCAATCAATACCGACATTGTACGAGTAAACATGCACAACAACGCGTACGTGGCTGACAGCGCTCTCCAAATGGCGCACGTTTCTTCTTCTTGATACAGAGCGTCTACCGCGCATATGCGGAACTGCGCTGCAGCGGAACGTACAACTAGTTGAAGAAACAGGCGGCACACGTCTATGAAGAAGGTATACAAAAACTCGTGCCACGCTACGACAAATGCCTGCAACATTTCTGCAGTAATGTGGAAAAGTAGTTTAAGGGTAGAAGAATTTTGTGCAATAAATAATTTTTCTGTATCTGTACACAATTTAATGTTATTACTAAACGGAACTTACTTTCTGGACGTACTTAGTATTAGGATCGGGTCAAGGTAGGTGCCCCAAAACTTGAAATATGGTACTCTCCCGGCATTTCTTTCTTTCTTTCTTTCTTTCTTTCTTTCTTTATTTATTTATTTATTTATTCATTTATTTAATAATTATTAGATACAACCATGAAAGGTCATTTTACACTAATATTTTAAAAATTTATATAGATAGATAGATATATTTCGTCTGGCAAAATTAGGGCCTTTGGGCCCTCTCTTCCATCTAACCAGATTATACAAATGATGAGTAATGAACAATACAAATACAACTTAAATCTAACGATATTACAATGTTGATATAATATAAAATACATATGAAATGGATTAGCTTGATAATGAACAATACAAATACAATTTAAATCTAACAATTTTACAAAATATATACAATATAAAATACATATAAACTGGATTAGCTTGGTGGTGTAGGCTGTAAATTGTTGCATTGTTAGGGTGAATAACTAAGATATTTAGAAGTAAGTTTAAAATTTCAGTAAGGTAAGTAAATACTGAAAAAAGTAGACTAATGATGGTGATGAAGATGATGATGATGAAGTTAATTAGTCGTTACTGAAGGAGGTTATTTAGATATCTAAATAGAGAGTAAATGAGAAAGTGAGAATTGGAAAGTTTGAATATATGTGATACGACGTAAGAATATAAGCATAAGTGTTGAGTTCAACATTCATTTACTTAGTGAGTATGTACTTCTGGCAACGCTGCTTGAAGCTGGACAGGGTTGCTCCTCTGACAGAGCAAGGTAGATTGTTCCACAGTCGTGCAGTAGCAACAACGAAGAAGTTGGTATAGCGTACTGTGCGGCGTATGGGTATCAGCAAGAGAGTGTCGTTCTTTGACCGTGTTCCAAGACTATGCTCGTACGAGAGGCGGTGAAACTGAGAATGCAGGTAAGCTGGAGTTGAAGTTGAGGGTATCTGTTGAAGAAGACATAAGGAATGGAGGTCGCGGCGATGATTTAGACGTAACCAGTTAAGTTGCTCATAAGCGGGGGTGGCATGGTCATAATACCGTAAATTAAATATGTAGCGTACACAGGCATTTTGTGCATGTTGGAGTTTGTTTTTAAGAGTAACAGTGAGATCTTTGTATACCACATCGCAGTAATCAAAATGAGGCAATATTAGGGAGGAAACAAGTCGTTCCTTTAATCCACGAGAGAAAATATTCCAGAATCTTCTAAGTGAATTCAATGCGGAAAGTACTTTTCTGGAAACATTGCAGACGTGCTGCGTCCAGGAAAGATGTTCATCTATAAGAACGCCTAGATCATTAACTGACTCTCGGAATTCGATTGGGGAATCGCACAAGCGTAATTTTGGTAAAGTGGGTTCATATTTTAGTTTTAGGAGGATTTTCGGGTGGGAGAATATGATTGCTTGGGTTTTAGCCTCATTGAGTCGTAGTCCATGTATGTGAGTCCAGTTACAGATTTCAGTTAAGTCTTCATTAAAGGTGCCGATTGCTTCCGATAGTTTTTCTGGTGCTGAATGCAGGTAGAGTTGTACATCATCAGCATATAGGTGGTATTTGCATTTAGTGATTGATGAGGTAATGTCGTTTATATATATTGAAAACACGAGCGGTCCAAAGACTGACCCCTGAGGGACTTCTCTCTCAACTGGACGCCATGAAGACATTTGATTTGAGTTAATTTTAACACATTGTTGATGTCCACGTAGAGAAGAGTCCATCCTTTGGATACTGTTCATGGAGAGATGAATTTAAATAGACAAGAGAGTAATATGTTATGGTCAACAGAATCGAAGGCTTTACTGAAATCAAGCAGTGTTAGGATTGTTACTAGCCCACTATCCATAGACTTTCTCATGTCATCCGTGACCTTGAGTAGTGCAGTAGTAGTACTATGATTTTTGCGGAAGCCGGATTGGTATTCATCAAAGATATTGTGCTCTAGCAAATAGGAGGAGAGTTGTTCGTGGACGATACATTCCAGTGATTTGGAGAGGGATGATAGTATACTGACTGGGCGATAATCGCTTATATGTTTAGCCTGTGTATTTTTTGGGATTGGGATGACAAAGGTCGCTTTCCAAAGCGATGGGTACATACCTGTCATTAACGAGTGATTGGATATGTGTGTTATCGAGGGAAGTATAATATCAATGATACGTTTGAAAAACTCGATTTGTATATTGTCAATCCCTTTAGATTTCGATTTTATTCGAAGAATAGCACGTCTGGCTTGTGAGGGGGTAACATGCGAGAAATGGAATGTTTCTCTGTTAGGGGTGGGGGTGTTGTAGTTATTGATCAAAGTTCTGTGTTTCATGTCAGGGTCAACTGAGTGTCCGGTAGTTGTAAAATTATCGTCGAGTGAGTCAAGAGGTAGATTAATGGGGTTGTCAATTTCCTGTCTGCCTATTACCATGTTTCTTAGTTCCTTCCACGCCGCAGAGGGTTTAATATTACCTCCTAGCAGGTTATGAGCATGTCTGATTCGAATATTACGTACCGTTTGGGAAGTTTTGTTTCGAAGTAGTTTGTAATCATCATAATTCTGTTGAGTGGTTAATCTCTTGAACTTTCTGAGTGCCACATCGCGCTTAGCCATCAGTACTTCAAGTTCCGAGCTGAGCCAAGCTGCAGGAGGTCGCGTCGCTCGAACAAATTTTACTGGAGCATGTCTATCATAAAGTTCTGTCAAGTATTCGGTCATTGTGTGTACCTTATCATCTATGTTGTAATAGTCAGTATATCGTGCCATGGGATACATAGAGCATCTTCTGTCAAGGAGTTCATATCAATTTTAGAGAGGTCTCTGTACATGATGGTCCTTGGTTTGGTCTTGGGACATTTTAATGAGTAGGATATATAGATTAAATCGTGGGCTGAAATTCCGGGTACAGATGTCTGACCAAACTGAAGCACCTTGTCAGTGTTCTTTACTGATATCAAGTCAATTGTCGTGTGTGAAGTACGCGTGTGATGTTTTGGTAGTAGTTCTAATAATTTCATGTCTCGTGACGAAAGCATATTCAGCAGTTGCCGAGTTTCAGACATGGTGTTGTCGCCTATATTGGTATTGAAATCGCCCATGATTATTACATGTTGGTAATGTGGTAGGATTCTTAGTAACACATTCTCCACGTCCTCCAAGTGACCCAGTGAAGGTGCTTTGTAAACAACACAGACAGCGCACTTTTGATGGGCGGCATCAATTTCGAATAGCATAAATTCAGACCTCCTATTATACTGGCTATCTGAACATTCTAAGACTTTAGGATTAAGGTTTGCCTTAACGAAAACTCCTAACCATCGTCCTCTCTTCCCGGCACGGTCATTACGTATTAGAGTGTAGCCAGGAAAGTGGAATGATTTAGATTGATTTAGCGGTGATAGCCACGTCTCGCTCATCAAACAAATATGCAACGAATCAGGTATAATGAGTTCAAGTTCATGAATATGTGCCGATAAGGATTGTACATTCACGTGGGCTATATGAAGTCCGGTTGGGTTAAGTGACAAATTTTCAAACAGTCGATCTCGAGTCGAGATAAGGTCATTGTTTCCGGGAGCTAATTGTAGCCCGTTATTCGAAGTGAATGGCAACGGTTCGGTTGGGGAGGGAAGGGGTGAGGGAGTGCGGGAGAAATTCCTTTCACTGTAGGGGGTGGCTGAGGGAGCGCTGCTGTCAGAGGTAACATGCTTGTCGATCAGGTTTGCCAACTTAAGAAATGAAAACTGAACTGAATTAAGGCTAATATAACTGAACTAACCGAAATGTACTATGGTAAACTAAGACTAATATAATATAATAGTAAACAGATAATAATAATTAGAACTAAGATGGCATATAATGGCCGCAGTCAGCTAGGTGAATTGTTTTCAAACTGTAGATACTGATTAGATAAGTAAGTCACTCATACGGTTAATCCTGATTTTGGTACCATCCGGTTTCTTGATAAGGATATCGCCCTGCGAACTCCAGCAATTTCTAACTGAGAATCGAGAAATTGCAGCCTTCAGAATCGCCAGTCGGGTGGAGGTGAGATACTCACGGATGGCCACATTGCTTCCCTTGAGCAATCTTTTTTTAAGGAACACCTCCCGCCTCGTACGGAATGATGTGAATTTCACAATTATGGGCCTAGTTTTTCCAGGGGATTTGGGTCCAACACGATGGCTACGGTCAATATCAAGGAGGTTAACACTTGCACCAATATCTTTATATACGTTTAGAGCAAGTTAATCTGTATTTTCTTGAGCACTTTCATGCACACCGAAAATCCTGATATTGGCTCACCTGCTATACTGTTCTAAGGAGTCGTACTTTTCTTCAAGCTCATTTCTCAGAGCTTGGATTTCAAAGTCACGACTCTCAAGTTTTTTTGTGAGATCAGATACCAGGTCCATATTGAACTGAAGAGACTTCTCCAGTCCTTTAATAACAAGTTCAGTCACTCTCACAGAGATAGCGGATATAATAGTTTCAAGAAACTTACCCGAACTGAGAGTCTCGTCGAGTACCTTAGCTACGGTCTCTTCAATTAAGTTGGCACTATCGCTGGCGTCTCTAGAGGCACGCTTATTCTTGCTTCTCGTCATCCTGGTTTAATTATGATTTGATTATGTATGTAAGGGTTATCACTCGAAATAACGTAACACAGGCTATGCTCACTTACTATACACACGTGAACCACTTATTTTGGATGTACCTACTACACAATAACACCTTCTAATTCACCTAAACTGAGGAGCCAAGCTCACGCACGTCTGTCAATCACGGAGCATGGGCACATAATATTAACAAAAACAACAACAATAACAGGTAACATTTGGCAGTGATGGCAGCAAGGGACAATCTCGGTAAAGACGCAGGGAGTGATTGGGGTAGTGGGTGATTAGGAGGGTGAGGGGGTAGGAATTGACGATGAAAGAGATCTTCTAATGTTATGTTTTGTAGGGAGTGAATATGTCAATATTTGGAAGGGAGTTGCTAAGGGTAGGTAGACGGGGGAAAATAGAGTGCTTCTGTACTTCAAGACGTGGGCGAGGTATGTGGTGTAAATGGTTTCGACGTGTTGAGCGGGAGGGTACATGGAGTGGGAAGTAGCTTAAGAGCATGTTACATTTTGTGTAACCATTCTTACTTTTATGTAAGAAACACAGGTCAGTAAATTGTAGACGGTTTCTCAGGTCGAGTACATTGAGCTGATTTAGAATTTCGGATTTGGCAAAGTGCCTTAGTGAAGGATTGCGAGCTTTGACTATTGATATGAAGAAATTAAAGACACTGTTCAATTTAGAAATATTGGTTTTAGCCGAAGTAGACCAAATTGGAGAAGAGAAATCTAGGATAGGGAGAACATATGTGGTGAAGTATAATTTAAGTGCAGTGAGGTCTTTAATTTCTGTGAATCAGTATAGAATGCCGAGACAGCCCATTGCGCGAGATTTGATATGGTCAATGTGGGGAGAGAATGTCCGTTATCTTCGTGAATAATACCTAAATCTCTTACCTAAGAAACCGTATCCAATTTATTTCCACATATTTTATAGTCCGCTTGATTTCCAGATTTCAGTTGTGAGAAAGACACATTGAAGCACTTTTTGGGATTTGGTGATAACCTCCATTTGTTGAACCAATCAGTACATGAGTTATGTATCCCGTCTAGGTTCGAACCCCAGACCCCATTCTAACCTAAAGGTTATGGTCCTTCCTATAGAAGGAACATAATTGCCCAATATATCCCTCAATATGCTATTAACAAAGTGTTTACTTGTTGAATGTTCATTCTTGGAACCAAGGAAATGACATTGCATACTTCTTTCACAACATGTTATTGTCAACGTAATTACTTCACAATCTGTAAATTGTTATTTTTCAAATACTTCCTAGAAGGAACTAAGGAAATGACCCTGTACATTTCCTCATAATTATTCAATATGTTATTTCAAATGTGTTGACTCCAACAGCTATGAGTGGTCAAATTCACGGAACTGTTATCAAAGACTTGAGTCCATACCCTGTAAGATGTATATTTCTACATACATGTTATCGAGTGCGCCCCACTACTGTGACGCACATTGTTATGAAAGGATTTGTATAAAAGTCCTGGGCTAAGAAGCAAAAGGCCTCTTCCAACAGCAGCAACTAAACAGGTTGTCTGACTGGTGTTAACTTGTATATATTGGATCGTCAAAGATTAATAAATACTTCTACAAACTAACCAACGCGTTCTCATTCATAGAAAGCAGATACTACTCATCAGAAGTAAGAACCACGAGACCTACTGACTTAGCAGTAGCAACAAGTTCTTAGTACATCACTAAAGAAGACTGTTAAGTGACAAACTTAACTGGGGGCCCGTCCGGGATAGGGAACGATTATCCTTGCCAGATAATCTACGAGTAAGTTGGTACAGTGTTCTGACAAACCTCACAAGGAGGCCTTTCGTCACTATACTAGCGACACCAAGGTACCTATCTTCAGTACTAGATGCAGTCATCGTTTCTATGAATCAGCCAGCAAGCCAGGAGTGGTGCTGACAACCTCACACGGAGGCCTTTCGTCCAAAAACGACTTCGCCAGCTTGAAGGAAGCAAGTTAGAAGTGGAACTGACAACGTACCAAGAGACGCCTTTCGTCCACAACCAACTTTGCTAACTTAACGGAAGGAAGGAAGTTAGCCGACAACGTTCCAAGCAACGCCTTTCGCAACAACCGACCGCCATCGACGTACGTGCCGACAACGCTCCAGAAGCGCTTTCCGACCACTCGACGACACAAGAGAACCAACCGACTCCGCAGTTCCAAGAGGATGCAGCCAGCACTGATCATCTTTTCTTGTCTGTAAGTCAAACTCCAAATAATACCTTATTTGTGAACTAGAGTATTATTAGTAAAGCATGGTTCAATATTTCAAGTAACAAATTGGGAGAGCAACAACATTAATAATAATAAAACCTAAATAATACATTCTCTCCCTTTCAAACGAAAACAAATTACAGTTAACTTTAACTAGTAGAGTTTGCCTTGTCATTTCGATTTGAATTAAAATTAATAAACTTAAAACAAATAATAAATACATAATAATAAATATTTGTACTTTCAAGAAGAAATAATTTAGTGGGCTCTAATTAGCAGACCTTACACTCTTTATTTACTTTTGAATTAATATTGTAACTAAACAATTAAAACAAAAATTAATAATAAAGTAATATCATTTCCTAACAAAAGTGAGTTAGTGCAGCCCATACTGATCTTTCGCTTGTCACTATTAGAGAAATTAATCAAATAATTAAATATTTATTATAAAGAAACAAAAAACATCATCATAAATCAACATTCTCATTTCAGAAGACATATCGTTAATTTTAGATTAATAATAATAATAACTTATTTCCTTTATTGTGAAAACCTAACCGGGGCTCTTTCACATATATTTTGATCATTAATAATAATAAGTTATTTCCTTTATTGTGAAAACCTAACCGGGCTCTTTCACATATATTTTGATCATTAATAATAATAAGTTATTTCCTTTATTGTGAAAACCTAACCGGAGCTCTTTCACATATATTTTCATCATTAATAATAATAAGTTATTTCCTTTATTGTGAAAACCTAACCGGGGCTCTTTCCCATATATTTTGATCATTAATAATAATAAGTTATTTCCTTTATTGTGGAAACCTCACCGGGGCTCTTTCACATATATTTTGATTAATATTAACACTTATAAGTAAGTAATTAACTTTTAAAAGAAATTCATTTTAATTTTATTTAATTTTCATTAACTTTTGATTAATTTTATTTCATAAACAATTTTGAAAACCGTCTTCATAAATTCAAACAAAATGCCTGAAACCGAGTTACTTTCAAAATTCGAATATGCTCAGATACAGCTTTTGCCTGAATTTAACGGCACTAATTCTTGCAGTCATGACTATTTCTTAGCAAGAACAGAATCGTTTCTAAACACTCATAAGAGAATAGCGTCAGCTACAAACTCAGTATTAATAAATGACTTCCTATTTAACGTCATAAAGTCAAAACTAAAAGATGAAGCATGTAGCATTCTTGACTTAGAAGCCAACAGTACTTATGAAAAATTTAAAGATAAACTCATAAGAAAATACGGTAACGTCAAAGACGAGAGACTTCTCATCCAGGAGATCTCTAATTGCTACCAGAAAAGAAACGAATCATACAATGACTACCATGATAAATTTGGAGGATTGACTTTGCAATGCAAAAGCTTATGCAAACTCAATTACCAAAATCAAATTTTGGAATTGAAATTAAGAGAACTTGAAGAGTTAAGCCTAAATCGTTTAAAGCAGGAGTTTTGGAACCCTACCGTTCATACTTAAGATATGCACAGATTACAGACCTGAATCATTGCCTCAGGTTATGCAGGTCTTATGATAACGATCGCGCCCTTTAAGATTACTTGGACCAACTAAGAGGAAAACTACCTCCTAGCAAGTTTCCAGCAGCTGGACCACTAGGCCACTCAGCACATAACCCATTCTCAAATTTTAACCCCGCTCCACCAAGGAACCCATTTAACCAATCCTTCATGCAAAATCAAACCCACAGACCCTTCTTTAAAGATAAACCACAACCAATTTTCGGACACACTCAAGTTCCGAACACTCAGCCTTTCAAGCCACCAAACTCCATGAATCGTCCTTACCCAACTCCCAATAATATTGGCCGACGTTTCACACCCACTAACCAGCAAAGATTTCCACAGCCGATGTCAGGTGTTTCAACCATTAGAGGTTATCTCAATGCTCACTTAGAACCTTCAGAATACATCGAACAGGAAGCTTTAGGTCCCATACAGCAATCACTAGAGTATGTAGATGAGTACAACATACAGAACTACCCACAAGAGTACGACACTCGGTATTATGAATATGAGTACGATGAAGAGGAACAGTCTCAGGATTTTCGCTTGGCCCAGCCATCAAAATCGAAGACTTAAATAATTTAGGTAGCGCAGATTTCGCTCAATTAGACGCAAAGATTGACTACGCCTTGAACCTAGTCACTCTCAACAGCACGGACATTCCGTTTCACTATCATTCCTCACATAAGCAAGTGAATAATTTTCAACCCACAGTAGATGCAGCTAACACTGCGATTCCCGTCAATATCGAAAAAGAAAATGAGTATGTTCTGAATTTTAAATATGGTGAAATGTATCTCTTAGATGCCAAAACTCACCAAGCCATAAATCCCACAAAGGGACAACTAAAACAAGTGTTTAAGGAACCAATTTTAGTTGAGCCACTGGAAATAAATTCCATTACATACGGTAATATTCAAGATTATCCCCACACAAAACTAGGAGAGTCTGATTACGTCAAAGACAAAACTAACTATGTCACAGACGCACTCTCTAGAGTAGAGATTAACATGGCTGATGAAACAGCTTCAATCATTGCCATCCCCGGAGATGACACCTACCAAAATGATATGGATAATGAAACTATCCATTCAAACCAAGCAGACCCCATATTCACATTGAAAATATCTGAACGGAACTTAAACCAAAACCGCAATCAGATTATTGTAAAATATGGTAATTATCCCAAGGTACTTAAACAAAACCTGTTTAAAAAATGTACCAGACACATAATGATTGTCACAAAGAAGAATCTTCAGGAAGATTTAGCAAATCACCTCCTCAAAATAATAGTAACCTCAAACAAGTACGCTACTTATTTTGACGATATCACTCTCGATATCCCATTCATCAGGGCATGCCAGAAGCTATTTACTTCTGAACTAATCATTATCAGGTCATCCAAATTCTTGGAAGACATTGAAAGCCCCGAAACTCAGAGACAGCTGATTTCACACTATCATTCTGAAAACCACAATGGTATAGTAGAAACTTACGAACATCTTAAGACCAAATACTACTGGCCTCATTTAAGAGAACAAATTAGGACAATCATCAATCAATGTAACCTCTGTCAGAGAAACAAATACGAGAGACACCCTAACGAGGTATCGAACCAAGGTCTCATCACCGCCGATCACCCTTTCTCTCAAATTCACATCGACACGTTTCACTTCGAGCAAAGTCGCATATTAACTATAATTGACATTTTCTCAAAGTATGGACAAGCCTATATTTTACCAAATGGTACAGGTCTGGCCACACTAAGCCAATTACAAATTTAATTTTCCCAGCATGGATTCCCAAGGAAAATCACACATGACCAAGGAGGAGAGTTCGAAAACAATGTCATAAAAGAATATTGTAAAGCCACGAACATCGAATATCACGCTACTACCCCTTTGAATTCTTCATCTAATTCTCCAGTAGAAAGACTGAATTCGACCCTTCTAGAGAAACTTCGTATCTCCAGAGATCACGATAAGTTCACTCCGCTCTCAGAGCTCGTGACCACCATAATCACGAATTACAATTCTTCAATCCATTCCACTACTAAACACCCTCCTTTCAACGTTCTATATGGACCATAATATAAGGCTTTAGACCACGTCTTCTCGCCATGTCCCAAAATCAATGAATACATTGAAAGACAAGGAAATCAGTTGAAAATTGTAAAAGAGAGTCATACTAAACCAAACACCGACACTTTCAATCATAATTGCCAAATTAATGAAACCGTCTACGTATTAGATCCCCTCACCAGAAACAAGAAATCAAAAAACCTGTACAACGAAGGTATCATTACCAAAATCGAAGAAAACAGGGTATACTGTAAAATGAGAAACGGTAAAACTCATGTAAGGAATTTTCGGGACATTAAACCAAAAAGAAAATTTCTTATTCCAGATTCCTCCCTGGATATGGCACCATCATCACACAGCCCATCCAGACACAAGGATTCTATGCCGACTCACTAGGACCAGCCTTAATAATTAACGATTATCACCGGTTCATGTTTCATTTCAATTTAACGATTTTAAAAGAATCTTATAATAACATTCAAGACACTATCTCAAGTCTCGTATCGCGAAGCAATAATAATTTTCCTTATCTAATATCAGAATTAAGAGAATCAATTAAAGAAACAAAAAAGGAATTAAATAAGTTGCTACCTGCTACACCTAGAAGTAAGAGAGGTCTTATAAATGGTTTAGGTAGTATAGTTAAATTCATATCAGGTAATCTAGACCAAGATGATCTAGACAACCTACAAGAGCAATTAGAAGCATTAAAACAAAGTAACGCCAAGGAAATTAAACATATTAATAAATTAGTATCATTCTGTAACTCCATTGCTCAAAAAAGCTATAATGAAATGAACCATGTAAACTATAATATGAAGGTAATTAAAGGTATTTTACAAGAAGAAGACTTCAAGATTAAACTTCTGGAACATCAACAATATGTGCTCTTGTGTACGAACAAATTAGATAAAATCATACAAGTGATGCAAGATACTATTAGCTTGTCATTTAATGAAATGACAAATATCAAGATGTTCTCCCAAAAGGATTTAACAAATGTTGTAAAACATTTACAACTAATCTACCCAACAAAAACTATAATTCATACTGACCAGTATCATCAATTTGAGAACCTTAAACTGTCAAAAACGCAAGTTCTCATGATGAACGAAGAAATGGTTGTAATATTATATATGCCAATCACTGATGCCAAAACTTATATATTGTATAAAATTTCTCCTGTACCTAGCAATAATCTAATATTAATCCCTCCGGAAAATTATTACTTGCAAGGACCTAAGATGGTCTAACGCACCTTGTATAAAAATTACTCAATATTACGCATGTATACTCTTTAATACTAGAATATCTTCATGTAATTTAACGGACACTACCAGATGTCAATTTGCCACTGTAAAAAACGAGGTACAACTATTTCAACCACTAAATATGAAGCATAGCCTTTTCTCTAGTAAAAATCCTCAAATAATTTTGCAAACCTGCCCAGAATCTCAGAGAACTATACAATTAGCAGGATCATATGTTATCTACTCAAATGAGTCTTGCCCTATTACAAGCATGGGTATAACTTTGCAACAGCAACCTACAAATTATGTACACCTGTTTCCACTCCTATCAACTCTAACTGATCCATATGTTAAAACCGAAATAAATTTCCATTCATCCCACCTCGATGTGAAAGGAATGAAGTTAGATTTAAAACCCATTCCAGAATACAATACTAAAATGAAAACTTTTGTGTCTGTGAACACAAGCATTAAAATACTTATTTTCTGTGTTATCATGTTAATATTTAGAACAAGAATATATCAATATATTAAATCTGTAAAGAATAGATTTAAGAAAATTGTTATCGAGGACGATAACGAGCAACAAATGGTGGAGGAGTTATGTATCCCGTCTAGGTTCGAACCCCAGACCCCATTCTAACCTAAAGGTTATGGTCCTTCTTCCTATAGAAGGAACATCATTGCCCAATATATCCCTCAATATGCTATTAACAAAGTGTTTACTTTATGAATGTTCATTCTTGGAACCAAGGAAATGACATTGCATACTTCTTTCACAACATGTTATTGTCTACGTAATTACTTCACAATCTGTAAATTGTTATTTGTCAATTACTTCCTAGAAGGAACTAAGGAAATTACCCTGTACATTTCCTCATATAATTATTCAATATGTTATTTCAAATGTGTTGACTCCAACAGCTATGAGTGGTCAAATTCACGGAACTGTTATCAAAGACATGAGTCCATATCCTGTAAGATGTATATTTCCACATACATGTTATCGAGTGCGCCCCACTACTGTGACGCACATTGTTATGAAAGGATTTGTATAAAAGACCTGGGCTAAGAAGCAAAAGACCTCTTCCAACAGCAGCAACTAAACAGGTTGTCTGACTGGCGTTAACTTGTATATATTGGATCGTCAAAAATTAATAAATACTTCTACAAACTAACCAACGAGTTCTCATTCATAGAAAGCAGATACTACTCATCAGAAGTAAGAACCACGTGACCTACTGACTTAGCAGTAGCAACAAGTTCTTAGTACATCACTAAAGAAGACTGTTAAGCGACAAACTTAACTCATATGTTCACTGCTTCCTGGAGCTCAGCGTGGTAGTCAGAACTGGATATTATTTTCTGAATATCTTGAGGTCATCAGCATACAGAAGAATGGAACACGGAGAATTTTGCACGCATGTCTTTATATCGTCCATACACAGCACGAAGAGAAGGGTCCCAGGATACTGCCCTGGGTTACTCCTGATAAGACTGGGAGTCAGGACGATACAGACTCTGGAAGCACTACCCGGTGTTGCCTATTGGACAGGAAGCTTTGTATTAGGGATAGGAAGGATACATGCACGTTGTATCGTGAAGCATGCTTGTGGAGGAGAAGGAATTGGTTCACGGAATCAAATGCTTTGGCCAGGTCAACGTAGATTACATCTAGCTGAGATTTTAATCTATTGCAGAAATTATCTGATGGTTCAGAACAGTCAGATTTGTTAAACAAGATTTTCCAGGGACGAAGCCATGTTGTTCTTCTGAGAGGTGTGGTTTGGTGAAAGTGAGGAGACGGCAATGTATTATTTTTTCGAAGATTGAAGAGAGTATAGGGACGATAGATATAGGTCTGTATGAGGAGTGTTCGTGCTTGCTGCCCGATTTAAAGACAGGTGTGACGGAGATCTGATAAACTCGAGGAAAGACACACTCAGGATAGTCACTGTCAGAATTCGAACCAGTGATCTCTGGACTTGCTGCAGTGCGGTCGTGGTGAACGATTCAAAGCCACATGGTGAAAACCCGTATGTTAAATTGAAGAAATAATTAATTTTCAATATTTTTGATAATATTCCATCTTATTAATTACTGAACAGACCGACAGCGTTCTAGGCGATGCGCCAAGCACTCTGCAGACTCGATAAACGTGGGTTCGATTCCCGTCGGCCGTCCTTCCACATCCTTGCCCAATTTCATTCGCCTTCACTCCTTTCATGAGGTTGGCGTCAGAAAAGGCACCCAATCCATGAGACTTTCATCGCATCTCATCCCCAAGCCCGTTGAAAACGGGAATAATAAAGGTAGTCATACATACATACATTTAATTCTGGTTGGTTGGTTCCTCAGTTTAGGGGCTGCGACAACGCGGTCATCTAGCCCCATGTACTTTGGTTGTGTGTAGAATCTGTCTGATAACCGGTGTTAATTGTGATGGCTGTATTAGTGTGTATCTGTTTTTTAATTTAAGCACAGACTGCAACTTAGAATTTTTCAAATAGTTCCTACTTTTGCCGCCAAACGCCACCGTCAACGATTACTAGGCCTAGTTCAGAACTTAGCTACTAGACGCCACCGCAGTCGGCTCTTGGCAACGAACGTAGAAACCTAAGAGCGTTGTTTACATTCTTAACCTATCCAATTTAGCTTCACACAGGTGTAATTAGTGGAAGTTTTTTTAACATGCCATAAATCTATGACATGGGACCGCTGGCTTAATTTCCCCTCCGAAGGAAGGCATACTGAGGGATTTTTAACGCTCTTAAAAATCCGACGGCTTCGGCCGGGTTTGAACCCATTTGATTCTGAACAGATTGATGTATACATAATAATATGTTCCGAAATTGTTCATGGACATATTGGACTTAAAATGGCCGCTTGTGCATGGGCATTTATCTGCTCATGAGCATAGCCCTAAAGTTTTGGATTCTTGGTGCGGTTATATTAAGGCCCATTAACATTGTCTCCCAGAAGCTGTACTGCTAGAGATGAAACCTACATTCAGGGACCTTGCAGACAAGAAGCTCTTGAAGAGAGAACGTAGAACACCAATGATGGCCTACGCTATGTTCATCCGGCAGGGACTCAAGCTCCTGAACCAGAAGGAGTTAGAAGGTGTGTTTTGAGCCATAATCTTCCAAATTGTCTTAGGAGTGCAGGATAAATCTTACATTTCTAGAAAAACCATCGTAAATATATGTATTCGTTTAAAAGAGCGTTTAAACAAATAAACAAGACGATAGCACCTGGCAGTACTGTGTAACGTCCAGCCCGCATAACGTTAGAGCCGGGTGGGTAGTCTGTACACACGGGGCGCACACAACCCGTTGCATTGAAAAGAATATTCAAACAGAATTACCCGTAACAGTGCCGAATTGCAGTCTGATTTCATAAATATCGACAATTTGTTTCAAAAGTGCGCTTATACAAATAAACGTAGGCCTATGTATAGAAGCCCGCATAACATAAAAGCCGAGCGGGTGGTTGGTTAATGAACATGCGAGATTTCTCGCGCAGGTCCCCAAGTCATACATAACTTAGTATTGCCGAATCTATGGACCTTGAACTTGATCGCCCACTGAGCTGACAATGACCATATTTGAGAGAAAACAAGTAGTTCCGTGAAGAACTATACAGCCTATTTTCATATATCCTACTTATGTTAATTGCCTCTAGCAACATACACAATTTCAGTTTGATTGCTGTAATAGATTCGTAGATATTGAGAACCGACTAAAAATTTCGGATGGTCGCCATGTTGGATTTTATATATGTAGGTCCTAGAGTTATGTACTGTTACATGCAGATTATTGTGTACGTGTAGTATTCAAACTACAATCGCATAATTAGGACACAAGAAGTAACAAGGAGATTTTAAAATTTCGCACAGCTGCCATCTTGAGGTTATGGAAACAATTGAAATAAATTAGATGCCAGTGGATTACCATTCGTATAAGGATTTACTGTTCCAAGTTTCACTACACTCGGATGGTTAAATTGCGAGAAACGTCCATGTGAATTTTTATATTTCGCGTCGCCTCCATGTTGGATTTGTGAACACCAAGTTATTTAAAGTCCTATAGGTGAACTTAAGTTCATAGCCCCTATGAACATTAAGAAATTCAGTTTGATTGCTATAATAGATTCGTAGATATTCAGAGCCGACTAAATATTTTGGATGGTCGCCATGTTGAATTGTTAAATGTATAGGCCATAGAGTCATGTACCATTAAAGGAAAATTATTGCGTAGGTTCAATATTCAAACTTTCAATTCGATCGCATGACTACATCACAAGAAATAAAAACTTAATTTTAAAATTCGCACATCCGCCATCTTGAGGTTATGTAAACAATTGAACTAAATTAGATACCAGTGCATTACAATGTGTATAAATATTTCATGTACCAGATTTCAGTGCGTTTGGAACATTAAATCGCGAGAAAGGTCTATTTAAAATTTTCAACTTCGCTTGGCTGCCATGTTTGTTTTGTAGTTAACCGGTTTCTGAAAGTCCTATAGATGGACTTCAGGGAGATACCACTAATAGTTTCACAGATATGGAATGCCGGTGAAATATTTCGCACATCCGCCATCTTGTGGTTATGTAAACAATTGAACGAAGTTAGATGTCGGTGCATTACAATGTATATAAACATATACTGTACCAAGTTTCATTGCGTTTGGTTGGTTAAATCGCGA
Source organism: Meconema thalassinum (assembly GCA_946902985.2). Classification (NCBI taxonomy): domain Eukaryota; kingdom Metazoa; phylum Arthropoda; class Insecta; order Orthoptera; family Tettigoniidae; genus Meconema; species Meconema thalassinum. Next base: position 1,764,559,821 of record OX336388.2, read on the forward strand.
GAAACGTCTATTTAAAAGTCGCAACTTCGCTTGGCCGCCATGTTCGTTTTGTTGTTACCAGATTGTCAAAGGTCACATAAGTGAACTTATAGTTGTTCCCTTTATCACCATACAAAATGTCAGGGTAATATCGGTAATAGTTTCGGAGATATTGAATGCTGGTGAAATATTTCGCACAGCTGCCATGTTGGATTGGTGAGTCGAAACAAAATTTTAAGGGCACGGTCTGGGTCGCAGGGAATAGTGCTATGAACTTCCCGAGTTTCATTGAAATCGCTCCAGCCGTTTAGATTTTATTAGGGGGGGACACACACACGAATCACACACACACACACACACACGCGCACACACACACGGACAAAAGGTGATCTCATAAGCCTATTTTTTCAAAATTGAAAATAGGCTAAAAAATAAGCAGAATGAGAAATTAATAATTCCAAATTCGCATCATTCAAACTCTGACAATACAGGGTGTCTCAAAAAAATGTACTAACATTTTGAATGACTATAAAATTATTATTTATGAACATAGAGTCAAGTTTAAGGGCTTTAATTATAGAAGAGACATGTAATTAAAGACTCATGTTCGCCAATGTTCAAATTGATCACCGTCAGTGTCCAGGAGTTCGACAAACCGCCTCCAACGCACCGGACCATTGCTCGCATCAAACATAAAATTGAAACAGATGGAACCGATCACAACGTCAACAAGAAACGTTCTGGACGACCACGGACATCCACCAGTTCTAGAAAAGATAAACAGGTGCAGGAAACCCTCACTCGATCCCCACCGAAATCACTACGACAAACAGCTCGAGAGACACACATCTCAAAAGATAGCGTCCATCGCATCATGAAGCGTCTGCGCCGGAAATCCTACATTCCAACACGAAATTGGAGATTGACAATCAATGTCACGAAATTCCAAATGAACGTTTTCGTAACGTTTGTGAATCCATTGCTTCGGGTTATCAGCTTTGTCTGGACACTGACGGACATCAATTTGAACATTTACGAGCATGAGTCTTTAATTACATGTCTCCTCTATAATTGAAGCCCTTAAACTTGTCTCTATGTTCATAAATAATCATTTTATAGTCATCCAAAGTGTTAGTACAATTTTTGAGACACCTGTATTAATAAAAGTATATATGGTTACGTGCCACCCCCAGTGGCACTTTTGTTAACTAGATTACGGTGGGTAGAAAGCACAATACAGGATGTTCCTTTAAAGGAATAATTAATTTTATTGCGGCCAGAAAGATACACTACTCATCAGCAAATACAATCAATTAGAACCTTACTCCAGTTTCCTCAAGTCTCTTGCTTATGGAGAGCTCTTGCCCTCTTTCACTTGTCAACAGTTAATCTTCTCGCTAATGAGTCTGGTGGCCTTGACAGAACTACATGCAACTCTCCCCTATGTACACAAATTACAGTTACTTACGAAAACCTGCTACACGCTGCTTCGCTGTTCACGAGCTGGGAAACAATGTCACTGGGTTTCGTAACTCGCGCGGCAATTCACCACAATATCTCTGTCGCTCAGTGAAATCACACTCACTCAAAACACAGGCAGTCCCCTGTATGCTTCTCACTTCCTCGCTGTCAAGAGAAACGGCTTTACTAGGGGTTTCGGAAGTCACCACACTTCTGTCGCTCAGGATAAACGCTCGCACTAGCTCGTAAAACACACAACCCTCACTCCTTGACAGGTCGCTCTTATAAAGCAGGCCGGTGACTCAATAAATGCTTCTAGACCCATCCAGGGTTCACGGCTTCTCGAGGCTTCCATCGCTAGCTGGGTCACGAATATTCTGGACCATCCCTTTGTCCTAGTAGTCCTGTTGCATAAGGCACACGCAATACACTGAGGCAGAGCAACCCAGCCCTGGGGCAGTTGTGACTCATGCGGCGAGCGATGAAACAAACTCACAGCCGTAACAATATAGAAATGGCATTGTTTGTTTCGACAGGTCCAGTACCTCAATTTTTTTCAAATTAAGGAAAACGTTCGTAGGTAGCTTTCAATGTACATGTTACATAAACACAAGCAAAATAAACACTTGTCTGAAACATCCACTAGAACTCTGAGTGGAGCACCAGGCACGCCGAGGTACATGTGACAATGGCTGTGATGTATTCACTGGTGCATGAGACATGGATGTACGCATGAGCACTTACCTTGGAAGTAGGGGATGAGCTTGCACATGGCGCTACCGAACACGAAGTTACGTAGCACTTGGCCCACCAGAGTGAAGGGCATACAAAAGACGCCCAGTAGGAGATCAGACACCGCCTGCAAAACAAACAAGATTTTATTGGATGTTAGGGAATACGGTATATACAATTTTAATGGTGAAAGCATTATAATGTTTTAAATGACACTGAGAGCACTCAGATTATTACGGGTCCTGTTTAGCAAAAACCTAAAATTAAGCTACGGCATATTGACAATTGTACCAAACGTTAAAAAGGTAAAAGACCCGGAGAAGTGTAAAGATGCGTGTTTTGAAAATTACGTCTGGCTTAAATTATATTTTGAAAAATCATGCTATAAACGCTTGTTTTTAAAAACGAAACTTGTTCCACAGATTTAAATGAAATTAAAGTATAATTGTCTACATTTACTGTATTCTTTGATTCTTTATCTTATATTTGTGGGGAGAAAATTTTTGAATTATTTTAAATATTTATCGTATGGCTTTTAGTTTCGGGAGTATCCGAGGACATGTTCGGCTCGCCTGAGTCTGTAGCTGCTTCAAGCGGACACCCTTAGGGTGAGCTACAAGTTCCGTTCAATTTCAAGTAGTTCCAACTTTCGCTACCAGATATCAATGATACCTAGTTGTGAACATTGGAACTCTGATAGAGCGTTTGAAATTATCAAAACGGATGTGGACATTTCGATTTTGATTTGACCATGTATAGGTCGACACTAGCACACATAGTGATTCAGATTCAGTGGCGAACCTGGAATGAGTCGGCAACAAGATGGAGATATTCTAATCATTGAACGATCAACAACTACAGTACAATTGAAATTACGTCAAGGAAACGCAATCCTCGTCAACAGAAGACGAAGACAGGTATGATTTCGTTCAAACAATGCATGGACACCTAGCGTTAGACCGCAATCATTGTCGTACGTAGTTCACTAAATCTATCACTACGAGCGTTGATGTTGACCCAAAAATGGTCAAATCATAACCGAAATACCAAATTCCGTTTTGACTAACAAGTCATGATCACCAACAGTTAGACCACATCCCTTGTCGTATGTAGTTCACAAAATTGATGTAAGTTTATTATTTCTTGTCTTTTTTGTTATCCTAAATTCTTAATTCCCAATTCGAGTTTTCAACAATACGTTCCCAGCCTTAAGTGGTAGAACTGTGGTTTTTTACATTATTGATGGTTTAATGTGTTCTTACTGTTTATCTACAGCCTTTGTCCACAAATTGAAGCCCTAACCCTAATGTTCGTCCGGACGAATATTCCATAACTATTGCATGCATTTCTGTGAATATACGTTAGGTACTAAACACCTGTTTGGATAATTATATTGAGAAGGTTTTTTTTTCTCAGAATTTATTTTAAAGAAGTACACAAACTGGAACAGTGGACTATAGTGGGGCAACAGAACACATACTACACATCTAACGTTCTTTCTCAGAAAAAAAAAAACGACTAGGTTAAGCTCATTTATTGTTGAATTTTAAGCGTTTAGTTTTGAATTAAAACGGAAGCAGCTGAAATCTTTTAATTTAAGTTATTTTGACTTAAAAGATAATATTAATTAATAAATAAGAACCGTTTTTCTAGTTCATTTTCAATTAGGTTTCTGGCATTTTGGCGGTGATTCAATCATTTGCTCAGCCCTACTCTATTGATAAACAATCAAAACAACAATGTTAAGTTTAAACTGAGGCATATACCCTATATCCTTTTGTTTTGCCACATTGTATCCCGTATGACAGTAGACATTATGTCATTTAGCTAAAGATTTTAACAAACTAACAATAATGCTATTATTACAGTGTCGAAATTTGTCTTACGATAAACCATAGCTAACTTCATTTATTTAGGTACGTCCCATCACTTTGTATGGTACGTGCGTCACAGTTACATTAGGAAACGGGTTGAAATGCTTTGATTGCATGGCTTCTTCAGGCAGTAGGGAAATTTAGTGTGTAAAATACATTAGTTAAACATAATATATCTCATAATATAAATTATGAACAGAAAAAATAAGACTCAATGTTATTAGAAAAAAGATCTACAGAATTACATTCTTTTATTCACAACGAATATAAAAGGCATGAATAATATGGATCTGACATTTTCAAAAGAATTAAGAATTGATGAAAGCCCCATAGTAGGTAGCAATGTTACAGTGGTTCGAGTATTTCTTGAGCACGTTGATCTTCAGCTTGATTTCCTCCACCTCATCCTCATATTTTATTTGGGTGACATTCATACAAATTTTTGTGAAAATCCATACATTAGGTACAACCATTTATTTATATCCAGTCTGTTCCCTTAACCTGCAGCCAAGATCTCAATGATCAATCCTGCATACGTTGGAAGCACTCAAGACACTCACAAGACCAAAACCTAGGAAAATCTGTTGGGTCAGCGTTTACCAGATGCCCTAATAGATTAGTTACAATAACTGTTTATAAAGAAAGTTTCCAAATTGTACTACCTCATTTTCTAAGTGTGTCCGGTGGGAACACGTTAGTCCAAATGTGAAATCACGATTTTGATTGGTGCGACATTTCTGATACAATTGTCAATATATTTTATGACCGTTTGGCTAACCGACATGCCGCTTGCCACGGTGGGTGACTGGTTAACGTGTCGGTCTACTAACCCCAAGCTTGCATGTTCACTCCTGGTCGTGGTAAGTGATTTTTGATAGGCGGCAAGAAATTACGGCACGCATGTCATACGATGTTGGCATGTCAAAGAACCCATCTGAATTCAGTAGGCCGTGTTCATAATGGCAAAATTACTCTCGGGAGTTTCCGCCAACACAAAGTTCCTCATTTCTCTACTTGAAAGCGCTATTGTGTTCAAGGAGCTTAGGTATCTAACCTCCTTGACTTTCATAGTGCTTCAAGGAACAACGAAATTCGACATGCAACCTACCCTATGGATGTCAAATAGCAAAGCTTGTACCCGGCAGCCGAGGCCATACGATATTATTATTATTATTATTATTATTATTATTATTAATATTATTATTATTATTATTATTATTATTATTATTATTATTATTATTATTATTATTATTATTATTACTGGCATGAACCTAGCTTTCAGCAGTATTGTGGAGGTGTTCACTAGAATACTAAATAGCCCTCTTTATTCAAGGAATATTTCACCTCAAACTACGATGTTTTCTTTGCTAAACTGGAGGTTTATGTTTATTTTACCTTGTACGTAGGCGCTCAATTAGGCAGTAATAAGGGAGAAAGCTGCACGCCATGGAGTCTGTTCACTCACTCACGAGTGAAGGTCTCATCTGTACACACTTACTTTATTGTGGTTCGTGCAGTGGTTCGCCTTCCCCTTGTCAAACGCTATTGACTGGTACCTTGCTCTCACACAATATTAGTTTTCAAGCTGTAGCGTTCAAATCAATAACATGCTGACAATCACGTGTCTAGTGAGTCATCCCCACAAGCCTTATGGAACATGCTACTCGCGATATTGCTTTGCTACATCTAGACTCAGAATACAGTTCCACATAGGATAATATTCGAGGTCTCATAACTGAAAAAATGTTTACGGAGGATGTAATTTCAGATATAGACAAACATGTTTCCATATTATATTCCCTGTCAAGGAGGTACAGTTCAACAGTTTTGAAACATGAGCCCTTGAATGTTATCGTTTCTGTTTTGCATCTACAGTATTAGTGTAAAGGATACGAATACCTTAAAACACATAACTATTTCTCACCAAATACTCGGTACCTTCACGACATTTTCCGGAAGAAAGAGTAAGAGACATAGAAATACCATTTCTGTAATGATTGAAGTAATACCTAAACACGTCATCTCTCTGTTATTCACACCAAACCAAATATGCCCCACTCCAGCCCAGATACCTGAATTAAAAGTAAACGCACAGTTGGGTATTGAATTGTGACTCAAAATAAACAAAAAGGTATGAGCCTTACAGCAGTCGCATATGATGTGTAACATCTGACATGTTACCCTACTATGAAATTGAGATGAAATGTAAGTGAAGTCATCTGACATGTTATCCTACTCGTATACTACACAGCTTGGACATTCTTAAAATGTTAATTTACGCTCCATTTTCATACTGGTACTATAATGAATGTATATATTGAGTTGGAGGTATGCTACTGTCACACTTGTTTGAACAAACATCACATATTATATTGTAAATTAAGAGGAGGAATGGAACCATAGTCTCTAGTCTATCTATAGACTACTAGAAATAATGTTCAATACAATCAAATTTCCCAACTCATGCTTGGTGCAAACTATTGTATTTAAAATTTGATAATTCGTAATTTCATGTAGATTCTGTTAAAATGACCCATAATGTTATGATCGATAACGTTTAAATCGATAATCCGGTAGCAAAAATTACTGCCGGGACATGGGTTCGAACCTGAGACCACATGATTCGCAGACCAAGACGCAATCCACGCAGCCATTACAACCACAGAAATTCAGAGTACAAGTCAGTTACTCATTTTCACGTACCGGTAATAATGTGGAAGTATATTTTTATGCTCCATTAATATTTTGCTTTTTTTCGATAATGTTCCTGCTTGGAATTGAGTTTTAAATTAGTTATGAACACGCCTACTTGACAGTAAAGGGAATTCCCGTAGTGGTCCGTGAAAGGCTAGTCCAGTTCCCGTATAAAACATCGATACGGTATACTTATATATTACATTGATCACTGCATTACCGCAATGTGGGTTAATATCTGAATAGCCTTTGTGCAGAAACATAATACCGGCTTGGGCGACTAGTTACAATGTATCATATTAAAGCATATCATCATTTAATTACTGATAATGTGCCCAATCGGACACAGCAGACTGGCATTGAACTCGGGTCTTATCAGAGAAGACCAGGCCCATGATTCTGCCTAGAGTCGAACCATTGATCTCTGAGGGGGAACAGTTACAGGGAACCCGAAGAGCAATGAGTTGTATAATGGCATATAATAATATAGCATGATTTCACGGCTTGTATGTGAATATCATAGCTGTTTAAGGGAATAGTTGTCAGAAAATTCAGTCATATGTACGTTTGCGAAGTATAGAAACGTGAAAGCAGGCCAGCTTGACACTTTACTAATTACAGCCAGCAGAGGGGAGGAGATTCAAGGCGCCGAAGGAAATTATTTCGTCTGGACCGTGGAGACAACTCGAAATTAATGACCCTGGGAGTCCCCGATGGACAACACTTGAGACAGGAGTGGGAGTGATTGTCCACGGAAATTAATTGATTGCAGCCAATTGGAGAATCGAAATGGAATAAAATGTACACCCAGGTGAATATATTCTAGGAGAGATAATTTAGGAGTGGTCTTACACCTAAATTAAAGCCTATATCTCTATATAAACCTGTTAACACCGAGCTTACGCTCGAGAGGAGTGATTTGGTGGCCAGCAAGAGGGGATTCACCATGGTGGCGTCATAACGCTACGGAATAAGGCAATTAATTGTAATTAATTGGCCGAAGCGATCGCTAGCACGAGAGGTATTATGGGACTTCCACACCTAGATGAATGAGGTGTATACGTCATTTTGAATGGAAATGCATTATTTCAAGAAGGGAGTCGCTCTCGTGTGTCCTGTGGACTACATTTTACGAGAAACCTTTATATAGGGGAAGCAGCACAGACCAAGCCAGTTCGTCTTCAGTTCATCGTCAGTTCATCTGCAGTCTACACGTAAACTAAACGCTGCCAGTAAGTACGCGAAATGTTAGAGTATATTTGAAGAACAATGGAAGCGCACCAAACAGCTTCTTAATAGTAATCATGAATCGCGTAACATTTAATCTACAGAAGATATTTATCCATTATTATACGCAAGTGTAATTTGCTACAGCGTAGCAATAATTTAGGATGGTTTTGGACACTGAATACCAGGAGGTATTGTCATACTTATAAATGACGCCGTATCATCAGGATCATTGCAGTTATGGGAGCCCGAGAGGCATCACAAGTAACCATGACGGTGAAATGAACAGTATTGAAGGGAACGAGAATCGAACGCACGTATACACAGATAGACTTTCACGGAGACCAGCGGTTGTCGTAGCTTCATCGCATCTCTGAGGTCAGGCGTTAGGAGGAGCCCGATTAAGGATCAACCTGTGAAATAGTGAAAAAGTGTATATACATTTCATTATAGTGATTTCAAAAGTGTTTATGTGTATTGTGAATTAATATGTATTGTGTAAAAGTGAGAAAAGACACTGATAAGAGTATGATTATCATGTGGGAAATATGTGATATCAAGTGTCGTGTGAGATATAGCATGATGGCTTAAATCAAGCGTCATGGTAGGTCCGTGGCTGGCGTGTTAGAATAATCCAGCGAAAATGAAAAAGTGAGTACCAATTTACAATGTTATTCTAACTAGATAGTTCACCATACAACGAAACATCACTTTAAGACTAAGATGTAACAGTCACCTATGTACGAGCTTTCACCACTCGTATTCGGTAGTATATGGCTTGGAAGGTGATTTGTTTATGGCCATTCAGGCCTAAGATAGTGATGAATGTAACGGTAACGTTAAATGATAATAATAATAATAATCTGGGGTCGGTAACAGTAAAGTAAAGTAATAGGCATTTCTGGCCCAAAGAACGTTCAAAGTGTGTCATGTCTAATATAAAGATACTGTATTTGGTAAACAGTAAGAAAGTAACGTGAAATATAGCGAGATACGAGAGTTTTTCAGTGTCAATGAAGTGTTGAATGAATATTTGACATGGTCAATTCTTAGGATTGTTTTTGAGAACCATTAAAGTAATGTAAGCCAGTAAATTTATACTTGTTTTAGGAGCTATTTAAAGCTTTGGCTTAAGTGTAATTGCAGAGAGGACGCGGGTGCCTTAATAATTGAGTCATCTATGAGAAGTATTGTTTGAGCCGCATTGAGCGAGCAAAGTAACGTAGAATCCAGTGATTTACGTAAATAAAGTTGCGGGGACCAAGCTAACATAGCTTGCACGTTGGATGAAAAGTTGGCTAATCTACGAGTTAGTACCGCCGTGGAGCGTACTTATATTATTCGCAGCGAATTGGACAGAGCCTGTCTGTATCCATCGCTTGCAGGAATAATTGCCACGAGGGATGCTCTTCGAGACCCCGTGAGCACATGTATTGGTTGATCTGCCCTGAGAGGTAAGAATCAAAGTTCGTCGTATAGGAAACGCAGATTTCCTTATTATTGAGGCAGCTGCTGATGAGCAATCTTGTATTCTCATTATGATGCGCGCCCAAAGCCACTAGAATCGCCACAGAACCGCAAGTCTATTACAGAATCCATCCCCAGCCATGAATGTTAATTAAGGAGCCACGTTGAGCCCAATACACTATACATATAGGTGGAAAATAATCAGAATGACTCAATTACTTGAGATAACACTCCGCATAACTCCATTGTACTGCAATTGTAAACAAAGATGACCTTGCTTGCAGTTAAGAGGGGAGTGGTAATAGACCACTAGGGCGACGGCCATCTTGCTCGGCCAGCTGGAACTAATTTTATTGCCTGCTTGAAAGGGGAGGTTTGGAGACCCAGTACCTTTATTTTAAAGCAGAGTGGGACACTGAAGAATCTCGATATTTCAAAATGTAACTAAGATATGATAGTTATGATGATGCCAATTGAATTAATTTATGTATTTCAACACACATACATTGTCGGATCATTGAAATCGGATAATATTTGGCCCAGTTATTCTCTGAGGAGGAACGCTGAACCAAATAAATGTAGGCATCTTTTTAAAGTGCATTTTTGCCCAGTTCACACTAATTTATGCAGACGGGTAGATGATTTCTAATAACATGACACGTTTGTAACGATAATAATTTCGACCAGACCCAGATAATCGTTGTATGGTGAAACTATAAACATTTCTATCCATGTGTATTTTGGAAGGGAAAACGTACCACTTTTAGCGTTTCATATTGATGGGAAGGAGGAAGACGATTCACACGACACAACAACATTTGTTAATTAAAGGCATGAGATAATGAATTTATGTTAATGAAAGTAAATGCCTGTGAGAAACCGATTAATGTTTAATTATTACAGAATTAATGTCATTTAAATGTGATATGTGACTTTTATGTTGTTATACACCAGTTATGTAAAATTGTGTCACATAAAGAACACTATGGAGACTCGTAGATGTCTGAAAGTATCAATGATAGGATGCTAGAAATAGATTTGAGTGCAGTGTAGCACTAATTAAGAAGAGACTCACAAAATAACCTTGATTTTCATTGTGGGAATTAAATGTAAATTATGCTTTGTTTGTATTTTGTTGTATAGCCATGACTTTAGATCAGTAAATGTTTTATTTAGGAATATGTTGTTTCTTTCATGTAGAGTAGTTACCTGATAGACTCAAATCCTGAGCATGTGGTCGTATGGTGGGCAGGAACGTCCCCTACCTCGAAAGACCATGAGTTAGCTGGGATACGAACGCATGTTCCACATGATGACAATTGGGTACATAGAGGAGATGTCTCTGTACTAGGATTGAGTCACAGGTACTACTAAAAGTCGGCCAGGATATTAATGCTAGAAGCAAGTACAGCAGATAAATTAGGATATATAAGGAAAAGGCCGCGTCCCATTTGTTAATAAGCCTTCACGTCAAAATAAATTTTGATAATCCTCCATAAGACATGCTTAAATGTAACTTGTAACTTGTCAACCCCTTGACACTTACTCTTTTAATTATCATGGCCCAGGCAACATGGGGCGGTATTTATTCATTATGGAATCGCCTGCATCAGTGCAATATAAGCGATCTTGGCATTGCGCAACCTGGCCACGGCTTACTTTATATTTAGCATGAATCACATCAACTTATGTTTATCATGGCGGTCCAGGTGGGGCATTCGGCAGTAAAAACCACTCCCTGGACAGTTTTATTGACAATTCAGAATATGGCCGATGTCTTACAATGGACCAAACCATTGGTAACTTCTTCATTTTCATTATCATGGCGCCCAGAGACGTGGAAGGCTTATGGGATTCAGAAACCCCCATAATAATAGCATGGTTTTCATGGGGAAAACCATAATAGTATTTTTTTCCTCAAACTGTGTTTGAGCGATTGTGAGTCTTTATAGATGATACTCAGACATTAGACATTGTTGTCAGACGGGTACGAGGGTCTAAACCCATTCCATGGGTGGTTACAGAACTGTGTAATATGATGTGTTGTTGTCGCGAGATCGGAATCCTTTTTTTTTTTTCAATAGAACGCGCCAGCATGCTCAGCTGCGGCCTACCTGAATCTCAAATTAAGAAATACAGGATGGCTGGAACTGAGGAGATACTCAGGTGTATCGCGGGGTTAAGAGAACATTTTGATGATACTAATGCTAAGAGTAAGGAAGAGGCTAAAGCATTTAAAGATGAAATAGCGGGTAGATTGGATGCCAATCAAACTGAAATAAACACTAGATTAGAGACTAATCAAGCTGAAATGAACACTAGATTAGAGGCTATTCAGGCTGAAATAAACACTAGATTATAGGCTAGTCAAACTGAGGTAAGCCAGATGTTGGCCACAGTAAACACCCAGTTAGAGTCAAACCTAATAGAGGTCAATAAAAAATGGATGACGTTAAAGAGCCTGTTAAGCATGAAGTAACTAAGAATATTGTTAGCTGGTCTCAGAGATGCAAGCTGATAACGATAAACGCTTTGAGTCAATAGAGCTAAAACTAGAGAATAATCTGCAAGCGTGCAGAGAATCACAGCGTGAGATTAATGATAGCTTAAGCAGTATGTCCATGGAGCTTAACCCTAGTCTAGTCGCGCGAGAATAATTACGCTATTAGTCGCGCATGGAGGAAAACTCCGGGTTTATAAAGAAATCTATTTTATTAGGTTTATTTTGGCAAACATATTTTTAGAATCACATATTATGGCCTGAAAACGAACATGTGTTTTTCTCTGGCATATTTTCTAAATAGTTTGTTTAAAATAATAGGCCTAGTTAAATGTTTAACAACATTGCATATGGTAATTAAATTAAATCCATGAGTGTTGTTGTTATCTATAACCACATCATACAAAATATGTCTTAACAAAAACAAAAACGTAAGTTTAGAAAAGAAAAACTGCAAGGTCATCGGATTAGAGAAATAGAAAGTCTCAAAATCATATGCAATAATTTAATGTATCTGAAAACATTATGTAGAAGTTTATAAAATAAAATATACTTGGAATAAATGTTCAAAACTGTCCAATTAGGAATAATTAATGTATACCGGTAATACAAACATAAACATATGGTTTATAGGTTTTCTTTTTTATATATCTCTGCATAAACAATCTTACTTGTATATTCTTTCATAAAAGAAACACAACACAATCACATTTTACCTCAGGATAACTTCGGTCACTATTCACACATCACTGTTATAGTTAGTTAGTTATCGTTGTTTTAAGGGGCGTAACATCGAGGTCATCTGCCCTACACATCACTGTCATCGTCATTTTGACCTTCGGCGGTGCTTGCGCAATCCCGGCAGTATGTTACTCTATGTTCTGTGCACAGAAACTTGTGACAGGATAGACAAGATACCTTCGATGAGCGGTTTTGTTTCCAAGAACAAAACGCGTAGCGCCCGCTTCCTTCTGCAGCATTTTGACAGGGTTGTGGTTCCTCTTCAATCCCAGCAAGTCCTCGTATCTTCATCTTCAGCTGACGTGGAATATTCGTTAGTGAGTGTCTCCTCTTCAAATAATCTAAACAGAGCTCTCGGGACAAATTTTTCAGGAATGTGCGCCTGTTTGTCTCTTCCTTCGCGTTAACTAAGAAAATAATGTAGGCATTTATTGCTCCAATATTCATGAGAGCAAAAAAGAGTGATAATGGCCATCTCTGAGTTCGCCTCGCTACTGTGTACGTTGCTTTTAACTTGTCCAATGTATCAACTCCTCCTTTTGTGAGATTATAAAAGGTCAACATCTCTGGTTTCATTGCATCACCGGAGTCCTCATCGATGGAGTCCGAGTTGTGGAAACTAGACAAGAGAAGTACAAGTCTATTTCTTTTGGGCTCGTAGGAAAGTAGAGTACTATTATCTCCAAACCCAAATAGGCTACTAAATTCCTCACGTCCCTTGCTCTCTGTAAACAAAGCGGGTATTTCTCGTTTGTTTTTTCTCAAAGTGCCAACGACCGTCAAACGATGATCTTTCAACAAATCATTTGCAAGCGGGATTGAAGAATACCAATTATCTACGGTTAGGTTGCGTCCTGAACCAGATATTGGTCGGATTAGTCCGAGAACTACCTGATGTGGAGAATTGCTCACTTGGTAAGGTCCATCTTGTTGGCTTTCTAAATATACCTCCATTTTTTTAGCGTAATACGTCCGGGCATCCGCGAGAGCAAAAATCTTAATTCCATACTTGGCTGGTTTTGATTTTATATACTGCCGAAAACTACATTTCCCTCTAAATGGCTCTAACATTTCATCAATAGTCACATATTTACCTGTGCTATAATGCTCAGTGCAATGATCGTTAAATTTCTCGAAAATAAAACGTAACGTTTATCATATTGCCGTCTCTCTTCCCGCGTGTTAACATTGTCAAACCTTCTGGCTCTTTACAAAATTCTCAATCTTTGCAATGACATAGTGGTTCTGAAAAAATCGACACCTGTGGAGTCCTTCGCATATAAGTCCTCTAGATTTTGGTGAGACGAGTGCAGCGCTCCGGCCATGCATAGAAGACCAAAGCTTTCATCTCCGTAAAGTCTGTCTCTCGTGCAAGGGACTTTCACGCTGACATTTACCTCTGTTACGCTTAATCCATATATTTGTACAATTTACAATTTCATTCACCATATAGTCGTCAAAAAAGAGATTCCAGGCTTCTAGAGCAGTTTTAGCACTTGTGGCCAGACCTAGAACACAAGGAATATGACGCCTAATTATATTGTGAGCTCTGGTTCTCACAATTTGTGGTGGACAGTGGGTGTACCATATTGTATTGTTGTCCTTGCCAAGTAGATAACCCCTTCGACCTCTATTTATGTTATAAATAGGAATAGTTTCAAGTTCGTCTGCAGACTGCTCACTTACTGAAATGTCATCACTATTTTCTAGGATATCCTCATTTTCATCAGATGAACTTCCAACATCCGATTCCTCTGGAATTTCTTCAAGCAAACGTCTGATACGCTCCTCCTCACGTAGATCCATTTTTCTGCAGACAATAGATCAAAATCTCATAAAGCCTTTGCGATAGTAAAGAAATCCGCTAAATATAACATGACGAAAAGTATTCCTTAGTAGCCACACAGGGGATCCTCGTCCAGGTTTGGAAATTATATACTGATTTGCAAAGAAATTAATTTAAAAATTGTTATTCTACGTATCAACATAACTTACCAACGATTAGTAAAGGCAGATCACAAATAATACCAGTTCACATACAAAACGAGTTCACACACAAAGTAAGAATACTACGGCACTTGTTAGTCGCGCACGGAAGAAACGTCCGGGTAATGAACAGCGGTCGCTACAGTGATACTTTCCCCGCACACAGGAAGAGTAACCTTGACAAATTCCAGACTGGGCGAGTCCAAATGAACCAGGGAGAAGGTATAGGGGTGGAAAGGGCAATCCGTGAAGAAAGAAGTACTCTCTCATGCATAATAAAATGGACCCGGAGGAAATCTGCGTGCGCGACTAATTAAAGTTTAAAGACATTCAAAGTCAGAATGAAGCGAATACTAAACGTCAGCAAGAGCAATTTAATACGTTCACTCAGACCGTGGATCAAAGGCTCGAAGACAGCGACGGAAAATGGAATACGCGGATGGCAGGCTACGCAGAGGCGGTAGACGAAGCCTTAAGGAAGCAGGATCAGAATATCCTTGACCAATGCAAGGAGATCAATAAAATAAAAACTTCTGATCAAGAGAATAAGGAAATAATGTCAAATATGAAGAGGCAGGTCGGAAAAGTTCAAAAAGAGTTAGAACAAACTCAGAACGACCTAGCAGTTATTCATAAAAGGCAGGATGAGGACCAGGGAGAAATGACGAAGATAAGGACTGAAATCTCCCATATGCATGGTCACATACAAAAAGAAGTTACAGGCTTACGAGAAGAATTAGAACTTCGAGAAGGTTTGAAGACTGAAGCCAGCGATAAAACTCTTGCCGAGGTAAGAGAAAGTCTAGCGGGGGAAATTACCCACATGAAAGAAAACCTTAAGAATGACAAGGAAAAAGTATTTTCTATGGCAGAGAAAAACCGAGATCGCTTAGAAAAAATAGAACGAGAGGTATTAGCTCGTTTAGAAAGGGCAGAAAATAGGCACAGCCAAATAGAAACTAGAATGATCGCACAGGAGGAATCCATGTTGCGGAATCCTAGATCTAGCGATGGAAGCATAGATGGGAATAGGAGAAATAAATGGGCAAATATAGAGATACAGACCACTCCAAAGAATGCAGCCATGCCAAGTGACAGCCCGTATACCACGCCAGGTATACCAATTGCTATGTCCACACCGCATGAAAATGCTGTTCAAAATCAAATAGTCACTGTTGTGAGGGCTAGTGACGAGAAACCGAAGAATTATTCTGGGAGTAATTCTAACATGACACCCAAGTACTGGCTTAAAGAGGTTTCCGAGTACTTGAATGACGCGAAGGTACCGCCAGAGCAAAGGTTGAGAGCTATTGAAAAACTGACTGAAGGCGAGTGTGCCTTATGGTTTAGGAGTTTTCGGTACACGTTCGACACCGTTGACGAATTTCGCCAGGCATTTTTAAGCAGGTACTGGAACGCAAGTATACAACAGAACCTCAGATTGGACTTGTACTCCAGGCGTTATAGTACTAATAACCCGACGAAGTACGCAGATTTTTTTGTGGCTCAATTGTGCCGTTTCCGCGAACTTGATGAAGGAATTAGAGAGTCAGATCTGTGTATAGCGATAGCCAAGCAGCTACCGTATAAAGTACAACGTCTATTAATCTCAGCAAACGCCAAGACAGCGATCGATATGGAGGAGGTGCTGAGACAACTCGATCTCACCACAGCGCAGCACACAAGGCAAAGTCGGAACATGGAACAAGTCAACATGACGACTACACCGACTGAATCGACTAAGGTGCAGACTAAAAGTAAGTCTACGAGCACCGAAACGGAGAAATCAGACTGGCAACGCGAAGGACGGGAAAACCAGAATTGGAGGCCAGCATATCGAGGAGGATCGAACCGTGGATACCGAGGAAGGAAAGCCTGGAATCAGCGCGGCACAAGAGACCAGCAGCCTGATAACAGAAGGAATTACGGCCGAAATGGGAACAACCAAGGATGGAGATCCCAAGAACTGAGTCGCGGGTTCGATGAAGAAGCGGAAGAACGCTATCACGCATCTTTAAGATACATGGAAGAGCGTGGCGACGACCATAGACAATCGCAAGTTCATTGGGATGAAGCGATTAAGAATCGAAGGTCACCCGACATCAATAAAAATGATGACGGTGCCAAGAGTCTGGAACTTCAGCAGTACGAAGACAGACAGAAGAACTCCACAAAGAATGGAGCAATGAAAAAAAAAAAAATTAAATGACCAAATAGAGACAAATACAGGATGGAATACAGTGAATGTGGTTAACTGGATTGCCAAACCTGAGGAACTTATTGCAGACCTAGATGAAGGGACGGTCAATGTGAGAAGGGAACTACCCATTATTATTTTAAACATCGCAGGCATGAAGATAAGAAGTCTCATAAATACAGGTTCAACGGTATGTTTGATAACCCAGTCATTATATTATGAAATCCAAAGTAAAATCCACGTATTGAAAATACCTATTTCAAGCGTGAAGATAAAAGGTGTGATACCAGATAAAGTTATGATATGCAGATACCAAGTATTTTTAGATTTGCAGATAGGGAACTCTACATTCTCACAGAGCTTCCTACTTGTGAATAAGCTGCCTTTTAACATTATTGTTGGCATGGATTTCATAAGAGAATATAAGGTCATAATAGATCTCTCGCAAGACATTGTTATGTTTCACGCAAGTGAGGGAAAGGAAGATTTAGAGCTCTCATTAAAGCACAATGAAACAAGACCAGAAGAGTACGTATGGCATACATACGGAGATATGACTGGGGATGCAGTATTGACAACAGAAGATATCGAGGAAGAGTAGGCAACACTGGCCGCAGACATTGAAAAGGACCTCGAACCAAAATTTGAAGAATGCCTGGAAGAAAAGATAGAGGAAGCTAAAATTGGTCCAGAGCATAAGCAAATGCTAAGGGAACTGCTATTTGAATACAAAGGAGTCTTCGATTCGAGACCTGGCCGGATCAAGAATTTCCAATATGCGTTCCAAGTCAGTGACTGGACACCATTCAGACAGAAGCCGTATCCTGTAGCCGAGAAACATTATTTAAAGGTCAAGGAAGCAATACAGGAGATGCTAGAGGCAGGCGTCATTGTGAAGACGGCCACGCCTTATGTCAGCCCACTGGTAGTTGTACCTAAACAGGACGGAAGTGTAAGGATATGCCTGGACCTACGGAATTTGAATTCCAAGGTCATACCAGAGTTTGACCAAGTGCCGCCCATTAAGGAGGTCCTCAGGAGGTTCAAAGGAAAGACTGTTTTCTCAAATCTTGACCTGACAGCAAGTTTTGACCATCTTGCTCTGGAGGAGAAAACAAGCTTATTAACTGGGTTTTTATTCGACCAGCATACATATTCTTACGTACGCCTACCATTTGGTCTGAAAACAGCAGGTTCAGCATTGATACGAGCGCTTGATCGGAACCTGTCTGAAGAAGTAAAAGCAACAACCATATGCTATGTAGATGATATACTACTGGCATCTGAAACAGTCGAAGAACACATCAGAAACCTACGCAAGCTGTTGAATGACCTAAGTCAGGCTAACTTTAAGGTCAATATAAAGAAATCTAACTTTGGTCAGAGAGAAGTTAAATTCCTAGGCCATGTAATAGATGCACAAGGAGTTAGGCCTAATGCGGGAAAATTGGAGGTCATTAAACATTTCCCGAGACCAACGAAGGTGAAGAACGTCAGGCAATATCTAGGCGTTATTGGATTCTTTTTAAGCCATTGCCCGAAGTATACCGAGACCGTAGCACCACTCCAAGACTTACTGAAGAAAGGAGGAAGGTGGCGTTGGACGGAAAAATGCGAGGAAGCCTTTGTGAAATCTAAACAGATGCTTTTAGATTACGATAAATTGGGATATCCAGATTACACTCAGAACTTTATTATCCAGACTGACGCATCATTTATAGGCATTGAAGCGATGTTATACCAGGAAAATGTGGACAGGCCAGAGGAGGAAACTTATATTGCATTCATAAGTAGAAGGTTGAAACCTAATGAAAAGAATTATACGGTCACGGAGATCGAATTACTCGCAATACTGTACGCCTTACAGTAATGGCGAAAGCTAATTTATGGCTTTAGAATTATATTGAGAACGGACCATAAAGCCCTATCATTCCTGTTGAAAACTGACTTGTCGAGTCAAGGACTGACGAGGTGGTCCCTGTATATACAGCAATTTCAAGTGGAAATCGAGTATTGCCCGGGGAAGGACAATATTATACCTGACTTGCTAAGTAGACACCCGACAGCTGATGAAGAGGAAGCTCTAGCTATCGACATAGAAGATAGAGACCAGAAGACCTTAGATGATCTAAGGAACATCAACGTTTTTCAACGTGAAGATCCCTGGATACGGTTGATGATTAATTACTTCGAGGGAAAGCTTGTCAGAGGAACCCCGATGTATGTTGAAGCCGAAGCACTATCAACGGAGTATCTATGGTTTAACCAGATGCTACATAAATGGAGCGACTCAGACCACACTCGATCCAGGATCGTTATACCACCAGCATTGCAGAGAAGGCTAGTATGGTTAGCACACAGAGAGTTTGGCCACCCTGGCGTAGACAAAACTGTTGCCCTGCTTAAAGAAGCATTTATTTGGCCAAAACTTAGAGATACAGTCAGGAATACAATCAGGACATGTGATATTTGCCAACGAGTAAAGCCTAACTCGTATTTAATGAGGCAAAAACCTATACCACTCTTACCAGAGAAGCCATGTCAGCTTCTGGCATTGGACAATTTTGGGCCGCTTCCGAGAGCTAGAAGAGGAAATAGACACATCCTAGTTGAACTAGACGTGTTTTCTAAAATGGTAGTCCTCTGTCCAATTCAGAAAACCAGTACAAACAGGTACTTAAGAGGCTGAAGGAAAGAAACATTCCTATACTAGGGAAGCCGGAGAACATATTATCTGATCATGGGAGCTGTTTTACCAGCGTAGAATTTCGCAGGGAATTGGAAAATCTGGGTATAAGACAGATTTTGTCCACAGTTCGACACCCGGAGTCGAATTCCGCTGAGAGAGTGATGAGAGAACTGCAAAAGTACATGAAGATATACTGCTCTACGGAAAACTGGAAATGGATAGATGTACTAGAGATTATTGAGTATTGTATCAACAATACCGTGCATGAAGCGACAGGAGAAGTGCCAGTGAGCCTACATCTTGATAGAAGACCAGAGAGGCCATGGAATAATGTCATTTGGACATCTGTAGATGCACAGCCTGGACGTTAGTTGAGGATCCAGAGAACATTCGAGTATCTCAAGAAACAAGCAGACAGATGGCAGCGGAGAAATAGGAGGAAACGCTACCATAGACCACTACTCGTGGAGGAGTACGTCTTATTGAAAAAAAAACAGCTAGTTCAGATCCAGAGAGCAGGAAATATAAAAAATTTCAACATAACTATCACGGACCCTACCTGATTATAAGGTACTTGCAAAATAATGCATACCGAATCAAAGACGAAGAGACAGGTAGAGAAGTTGTTGTAAATGCATCGAATTTAAAGTTATATAGTCCGCCAGAGAATTATGAAACAATAGAGGAGCAAGCAATGTACACCCAAATGGACGGGGAGTCATTATGTATGCAAGCAGAGAGTCCTGAGAAAAGCTTGCAGACCCATGAAGAAAGAAAGCGAGGCGACCGGCTCGCAGACCCTGGGGACACGAGGGGTGAATGCAGCTGTCGGCTGGAAGAATTTTACGACCAGTTGTGCGAGGCTGCTACAGAACTCCAAGAAATGAACGAACGACTAAGGGAACAAAATAAGAGAACACGAGACGGCAGACAGAGTGGAATGGGGGAACGAGACATCCCATTGCCGAGATCACTGACCGCTTAAAGTAAATAGAGCATGAGTCAATGCCATCTGAAGGCGCGAAAAATACACTTGTGAAATGAATTTTCCGAGCTTAGCGAGGGAAAGATGTGCCCAATCGGACACAGCAGACTGGCATCGAACTGGGGTCTTATCAGAGAAGACCAGGCCCATGATTCTGCCTAGAGTCGAACCATTGATCTCTAGGGGGAACAATTACAGGGAACCCGAAGAGCAATGAGTTGTATAATGACATATAATAATATAGCATGATTTCACGGCTTGTATGTGAACATCATAGCTGTTTAAATTAATAGTTGTCAGAAAATACAGTCATATGTACGTTTGCGATGTATAGAAACGTGAAAGCAGGCCAACTTGACACTTTACTAATTACAGCCAGCAGAGGGGAGGAGATTCAAGGCGCCGAAGGAACTTATTTCGTCTGGACCGAGGAAACAGCTCGAAATTAATGACCCTGGGAGTCCCCGATGGACAACACTTGAGACAGGAGTGGGAGTGATTGTCCACGGAAATTAATTGATTGCAGCCAATTGGAGCATCGAAATGGAATAAAATGTACACCCAGGTGAATATATTCTAGGAGCGATAATTTAGGAGTGGTCTTACACCTAAATTAAAGCCTATATCTATAAATAAGCCTGTTAACACCAAGCTTACGCTCGAGAGGAGTGATTTGGTGACCAGCAAGAGGGGATTCACCATGGTGGCGTCATAACGCTACGGAATAAGGCAATTAATTGTAATTAATTGGCCGAAGCGATCGCTAGCACGAGAGTGATTATGGGACTTCCACACCTAGATGAACGACTGTGTACGTCATTTTGAATGGAAATGCATTATTTCAAAAAGGGAGTCGCTCTCGTGTGTCCTGTGGACTACTTTTACGAGAAACCTTTATATAGGGGAAGCAGCACAGACCAAGCCAGTTCGTCTTCAGTTCATCGTCAGTTCATCTGCAGTCTACACGTAAACTAAACGCTGCCAGTAAGTGCGCGAAATGTTAGAGTATATTTGAAGAACAATGGAAGCGCATCATACAGCTTCTTAATAGTAATCATGAATCGCGTAAAATTTAATCTACAGAAGATATTTATCCATTATTATACGCAAGTGTAATTTGCTACAGCGTAGCAATAATTTAGGATGGTTTTGGACACTGAATACCAGGAGGTATTGTCATACTTATAAATGACGCAGTATCATCAGGATCATTGCAGTTATGGGAGCCCGAGAGGCATCACAAGTAATCATGACGGTGAAATGAACAGTATTGAAGGGAACGAGAATCGAACGCACGTATACGCAGATAGACTTTCACGGAGACCAGCGGTTGTCGTAGCTTCATCGCATCTCTGAGGTCAGGCGTTAGGAGTAGTCCGATTAAGGATCAACCTGTGAAATAGTGAAAAAGTGTATATAAATTTTATTATAGTGATTTCAAAAGTGTTTATGTGTATTGTGAATTAATATGTGTTGTGTAAAAGTGAGAAAAGCCACTGATGAGAGTATGATTATCATGTGGGAAATATGTCATATCAAGTGTCGTGTGTGATATAGCATGATGGCTTAAATCAAGCGTCATGGTAGGTCCGTGGCTGGCGTGTTGGAATAATCCAGCGAAAATGAAAAAGTGAGTTCCAATGTACAATGTTATTCTAACTAGATAGTTCACCATACAACGAAACATCACTTTAAGACTAAGATGTAACAGTCACTTATGTACGAGTTTCACCACTCGTATTTGGTAGAATATGGCTTGGAAGGTGATTTGTTTATGGCCATTCAGGCCTAAGATAGTGATGAATGTAACGGTAACGTTAAATGATAATAATAATAATAATCTGGGGTCGGTAACAGTAAAGTAAAGCAATAGGCATTTCTGGCCTAAAGAACGTTCAAAGTGTGTCATGTCTAATATAAAGAAACTGTATTTGGTAAACAGTAAGAAAGTAACGTGAAATATAGCGAGATACGAGAGTTTTTCAGTGTCAATGAAGTGTTGAATGAATATTTGATATGGTCAATTCTTAGGATTGTTTTTGAGAACCATTAAAGTAATGTAAGCCAGTAAATTTATACTTGTTTTTAGGAGCTATTTAAAGCTTTGGCTTAAGTGTAATTGCAGAGAGGACGCGGGTGCCTTAATAATTGAGTCATCTATGAGAAGTATTGTTTGAGCCGCATTGAGCGAGCAAAGTAACGTAGAATCCAGTGATTTACGTATATAAAGTTGCGGGGACCAAGCTAACATAGCTTGCACGTTGGGTGAAAAGTTGGCTAATCTACGAGTTAGTACCGCCGTGGAGCGTACTTATATTATTCGCAGCGAATTGGACAGAGCCTGTCTGTATCCATTGCTTGCAGGAATAGTTGCCACGAGGGATGCTCTTCGAGACCCCGTGAGCACATGTATTGGTTGATCTGCCCTGAGAGGTAAGAATCAAAGTTCGTCGTATAGGAAACGCAGATATCCTTATTATTGAGGCAGCTGCTGATGAGCAATCTTGTATTCTCATTATGATGCGCGCCCAAAGCCACTAGAATCGCCACAGAACGGCAAGTCTATTACAGAATCCATCCCCAGCCATGAATGTTAATTAAGGAGCCAAGTTGAGCCCAATACACTATACATATAGGTGGTAAATAATCAGAATGACTCAATTACTTGAGATAACACTCCGCGAACTCCATTGTACTGCAATTGTAAACAAAGATGACCTTGCTTGCAGTCAAGAGGGGAGTGGTAATAGAGCACTAGGGCGACGGCCAGCTGGAACTAATTTTGTTGCCTGCTTGAAAGGGGAGGTTTGGAGACCCAGTCCCTTTATTTTAAAGCAGAGTGGGACACTGAAGAATCTCGATATTTCGAAATGTAATTAAGATATGATTGTTATGATGATGCCAATCGAATTAAATGATGTGTTTCAACACACATATATTGTCGGATCATTGAAATCGGATAATATTAGGCCCAGTTATTCACTGAGGAGGAACGCTGAACCAAATAAATGTAGGCATCTTTTTAAAGTGCATTTTTGCCCAGTTCACACTAATTTATGCAGCCGGGTAGATGATTTCTAATAACATGACACGTTTGTAACGATAATAATTTCGACCAGACCCAGATAATCGTTGTATGGTGAAACTATAAACATTTCTATCCATGTGTATTTTGGAAGGGAAAACGTACCACTTTTAGCGTTTCATATTGATGGGAAGGAGGAAGACGATTCACACGACACAACAACATTTGTTAATTAAAGGCATAAGATAATGAATTTATGTTAATGAAAGTAAATGCCCGTGAGAAACGGATTAATGTTTAATTATTACAGAATTAATGTCATTTAAATGTGATATGTGACTTTTATGTTGTGATACTCCAGTTATGTAAAATTGTGTCACATAAAGAACACTATGGAGACGCGTAGATGTCTGAAAGTATCAATGATAGGATGCTAGAAATAGATTTGAGTGCAGTGTAGCACTAATTAAGAAGAGACTCACAAAATATTCTCGATTTTCATTGTGGGAATTAAATGTAAATTATCCTTTGTTTGTATTTTGTTGTATAGCCATGACTTTAGATCAGTAAATGTTTTATTTAGGAATATGTTGTTTCTTTCATGTAGAGTAGTTACCTGATAGACTCAAATCCTGAGCATGTGGTCGTATGGTGGGCAGGAACGTCCCATACCTCGAAAGACCGTGAGTTAGCTGGGATACGAACACATGTTCCACATGATGACAATTTGGTACAGTACGAAGACTTTTAATGTGTGGTTTGTGTTTCAATCAGTTGACACCAGAGTTCGCATGAGCGTTTACCTTTCAGTATGAATGTGTTGAGCAAAGTTACTCGAGAAGTGGATGCCCGTCACTTTTATCGAGAGATTGAAAAACTGACTCTTAATAAATCATAATTTTTTCAGCAAATATATTATATAATGTATCTTTTTTCACCAAAGAACGACAATTTGAAGATGATATTTGTAGAAATATCTGTAATGGCGCCTCCAAACTTTAAAGTAATCCGTGTGTGATATACATTCTACATGGTACCACTGCCAGCAGGCGTCTTACTCATTTCCGTCCCATTTTTTTCAAAATTAATCGCACAAAAATATCTAGCAACTGAGTGGAAAGATGTTACACATCAATAAATAAATATAATAAACTATGTATTACCTTAAGTCAATATTTAGTACCGGTTTCGGTCACATTGTCACCATCTTCAGCGTGGTATAGGATAAGTAACTGTGCAGTAACATACAACTTAATAAAAATTTTGCCATAATAGAGGATCTTCTTCTTAGTCGTTTACCCTCCAAGTTGGTGGAACCCACGGACTCAGCGAGGGAACTCACCACTACCGCCTCTACGGGCAGTGTCCTAGTGCGGGGAACATCTAATTGGAGTGGATACAACTGGTGAGGTGTGATTGGCACCTCGCCAAGGTGGCCTCACCTGCAAAGTGAACAGAGGTCTCATGAGCGAAGGTAATGGATGGTCAGGATGGATAGGCAAGGAAGAGGGAAGGAGGCGGCCGTGGCCTTGAAGAAGGTACTGCGCCAGAATTTATTGAAGGTCATTACTCAGAACTGATCGGGAGATGAACCAAGACCCCAGAAAATAAATGAATGGATAAAAATTTTTATTTATTAAAAATTTGAGTAATATGGGAAAAACTGTATGGAAATGAATGAAATACTATAGATCTTATGCATTTATAAAAGGCAAGGAAGTAGGAATGATTTAAAGATGGACATATATTCCATTATACGAAAGAGGGGAGGTTCACTTTACGAGAAAGATCACGCCACTTGAAGCGAGAGTTACGTCATGAGAGAGGGGAAGAGGCGAAGGTCGAACTGCGGACGGAAGTCAGGAGAGGTGGTAGGAGTTACGTCACACCACGGGAGGAGAGGAAGTGAGACGAGAACTTGAGGAATGCGGAGAGCAGGAAGAGAGAGTTTTTTCCAATTGAGATTTGAACGAGAGAAGACCTCGAGCATAAACGAGTATCTTTATAATAGTGCTACGGTTCACAAAGGTTGGAAGTAAGGAAGAGTGTAATTTCAGTAACTTGGGAGCAAGCTACAACATATATAGCAGAACGGAACAGTACAACTATATATTGCAGTGCTTATGCAAAGTGTTCCACATAGCTAGAAACATTTTCGACAAGAAGCTACTCAGTATTTCTACGTGTAAAAACTTATTTGAACATTCTATTGAAAATGCAAGTTACAAGGCAGCAACGGGGAGGTCTCAAGTATATTATCAAGAATATGAATATTAACATGTGCTAAGTTAAGCATAGGGAAGTTGAAGACTACAAGGATGTCAGTTGAATTCCAGATTCACTAGCATGAAAGACGCTACAAATATCTACGCAAAGCGCAACATCACCGAGCAAAACTCACACATTTTCTACGAGAGTTTTAACACATCTTGAGACACGAAAAAGCTTGCATAAACGACAGTATTACACCGTGATGTCTATTCTGAAGAAAACCGATGTCTATTCTGAAGAAAACCGATGTCTATTCTGAAGAAACCATGATGTCTATTCTGAAGAGATGGAGAATCGAAGCCGGCCTACTTGGAGCGAAGGAGAGACGGGAGTTGGCAGAGCTGTTCTCGGCGAGGTCATTCACCGCGAGCCCAGCTGGTGCTGTCACAGAACCGGTCTTCATAGCTGTTGACATAGCTATGAACACGACAAGTTTGGTTTGGAAGGAACGATGCAAGTATTTTCAGCAGTACAGAAGTCAACACAAGGTAGTGAGAAAATTGTCTTTTATCATGTAGAATTGTAGTTTAGTTGTGTGATTATCCAATTGGCCAACCGCATTATTTTTCAACCGCATATTTTTCAACCGCATTTTTCTTAACTGCATTATTTAAAACGTATAATTTTGTCAAATTAATTAAATTTGTGTAGATCTTGTTATTGTGATTTTCATATTTTTCTACGGAATTATTTGCCGTATTTCTTGAAAATTTCAGTCACTTGGACGAAATTTTGGCATAATGATGATGCTATTAACACTGAGGTTATATTAAAGTAAAATCGTGTAAATATTTTCACACTTGCGTTAGATTTAATTTAATTAAATCTGTTTTATCGCAGAGAGGAATATAAAGGAATTGAGAGCGTTAAAAAAGGAATATAAAGGAATTGTTTAGAGGAAAGCAAATTATTGAAAGAAATTGTATTGAAGAAATTTAGAGCATTAAAAATTTAAATGGAATGTAGAGTGAACTATTTAAAAGGAATAGAACGTTGAACGAAGTAAAGAAGGAGTAAGATTATAATTGAAGTAAAATGAAATTTATTGGAGCAAATTTAAGTACAGTATACTTAACAAGTAAAGTCACGAAGTGTAAAGAATATTTCGACAACTCATGATGTTGATTCGAGTGTCAGAAATTTATTATGAACGAAAGTATTACGAAAAGCTTAAACACATATGTCTAATTAAATTTAGAGCGTTAAAAAAACATAAATGAATTTGTAAAACAAATATTAATGGAATGAAGTCAAACTTATATCTTTTGTTAAGAATATGAATATTTACTGATATTTCTTGAAAAGTTGTAATAAAATGTAAAGCTGAATTTAAACACGTGAAGAGGAAAGTTAACGAAATTAAATCACAGGGTGATTAGAAAGGTGAAAGTACAGAGATTTATTACAGAAATGAAATTACGAGCACGAGGCGATGTTGTATCAATTATAGAGGAGAAATGTTAGTAAAGGAAGTATATGTATTGAAGTAGAAGTTTATAGTTGAATTACCGTGCAGATTAAGGAGTCATGAACGTAAAAGAGTTACGTAAGTTTACGAAGGGACGCAGGGGAGTCTCTAAGTTCTAGTATTGAATGCAATAATTGTGAAGTTATGAGAGTGTAGTAAAGGAAGATTCTATACAGGGTGTTTAAGAGAGAAAGTAATTGTTGTATAATTATGGAGAAGAAGTGTGGAAACGAAGGTTAATGCCGTGCACTTACAGTATTCACGTTTATCAGAAGATTGTTAACTCAGTAAAGAATTTCAGCACTTATTTCAGAATTTCATGATATATAGATAAAGGTAAAAAGGAACAGTGCTTAGCTTAAATGTTTGTCACTTATGTTCAATTGATTATGACGAGTATTTATTACTTTCAACACGATAGTTGCGGTGTATGTATGTTTGAATTTGAATTTGATGTTTAAGAGAAATGGAGTAGATGAAAGACTTATTGGAGGAAGAAAATTTAATCTTCGACGTTATGAAGTGTAAAATTTGAATTTCATAAAAAGATGTATATATGCACATAGTTCATGAATAATTTGATTAGATATGGAACTACGGTTCATAGTTGAAGCGGACCTGTATAAAATAGGGCAATACTTAATGTCACGCCGTTTCACATTTTCTTACGATAGTAATGCCACGTGCAAATTTATCTTTGCAGTTATTTTTGTTGAAGTCTCAGGGAGACGCAATATTAAGGGAGGAAGCCAATTGTTACATGTTTTATTAGCTTAATAAACGGCTAGTGCTTTTTAGCAACTTAGTCAATTTTTATCTAAACTGATGCCGTTTTCATTGTCGTCATCGTCGAAAATAGTACTACGAGGTATAGATACAGGCGCTCACTATAGATTAGACCTTATCACCCCTCGAGATTGGAGTTTTCTCGATTGTTCTAAATGTAAATAATAGTAGAAATTTGTACCTTGTCTAGTAGTACTATTTTCTTTACGAATAATATATATCCTGTATGTTCCTGGAATTCCCAATATTACTTAGTAGGCATGATAAGCTTGTGAGCTGGGTAACTTACATGTCTGCAATCCTTTTTCGGGCTTTGGATATAAGTACTAATGGGTTTCTTCGGGCGCATATAGATAGAATATATTTAAATGGCATACCCATCCGTGGGGAGTTCGAAAAGCATTCGAAATGCATTCGAAAGAGCATTTGAGAGAAGAAGTTTGGAAGTACTCGAGAGTGAGGCCATATTAGTTTTGAAAAGAAAAATGCCGATCCCAAATTTAATGATTGTTGAGATGAACACAACATCAGGAGATTAGTGGAGTACACTATAGTTGTGAGGCATAATTTTTAAACCAGCTAACGACATTTGTCATGTAATAGTAAATTTAAAAGTAAATTCATGCTGTTAAACATAGGTTAAGTGAGATGATAAAATGAAGCGATGTCAGTTCGGTAAAATGGGACAACAAGTATACGAGACAACTCGCGATTGAAATAGGTGTAAGTAGGATTAAGATGTTCTATATATTCCATTACTGGTATAAAATGTATGCGTTGGTCAATCTGGATATTCACTGGTAATTTTTGTAGTCGATACTTCCCTTATTCTCAAGAAAAGAAGAAAGATGTCAACGAATGATATGACGTTCATTCGAACGATGCTTGAAACCATGAAGGAAGGTCAAAGTACATTGACCAAAGACCTTGAAGCCCTCCACCAGTTAACACATAACAACATTAAACAATTAAAAACTGAGATTCAGAAATCAGCAGCTACTGTAAAATCAGAAGTCAAAGCAGAGTTAGCAGTTGCTCAAACAATTACTACGGCTAGTATAACATTAGCACAGGAAGAAGCTAGGAAAATACATGAGGAGGTCAAGAAAAGTCAGGAAAAAGCACAGGACGAAGTTAAGTTAGCTTTAGAGAAGGCCAGAAAAGAAGATAGACTAGCTAGAGAGAAGGAAAGAGAAGAAGCCAAGTTAGCTTTGGAAGAGGCAAATAGGATAAGAGCAGAGATAAGATTAGCTCAGGAAAAAGCTCGCGAGGAGGACAGGTTGAGTCAGGAGCAGGCTAGATTGGAAGATAGAAAGATCCAAGTCGAAATAAGAGCAGCACAGGAGGAGGTCAGGAAAAATCAGGAGAAAGCACAGGAGGAAGCTAGGAAAAATCAGGAAAAAGCTCATATAATTTTTGAAAGGGCAGGTAAAGCACAGGAAGAATTAAAAGCTTCAGTTGATCAAGTCAAACAGGACATGGCAGGAAAAGTGATAGAAATCCAATTAGCTAACAGTAATCACATGTTAGAACTAGAACAGAAACTACAGGCTAGCATGAGCTCAATTAAGGAAGACAATAACACTCATCATATACACATTTCAGGGGCCCAGAAGAAGCTCAAGGAGCAACTTGACAATCTAAATGGCACTGTTGGTGAATTGCAGGTCAAATTGGAAGGTCAAAGGAAACTGATTGAAGAGGGTATAAATGTAGATATAAATGCTTCCATTGTAAAGGCAGTTACGGACATGAAGGAGGAGGTCGTAACAGTCACAACTCAAATCATATCAGAGATACATCACAAATTAGCTAATGACATTAAAGCTATAGAGTTATGTTCCAATATTAATGTTAGCAAGGTACGGGAAGATCTATCTAAGCGGATAGATACATTACAAATTAATAACGTAGCCACGCTGACAGAGATTGTTAATAAAACAGATTTGACTAACTCAAACGAATTTGACAAAATTAAATGTACGGTCGATGGGATAAGCATAGAACTAGCGAAAATTCAATCAAAGCAGGATGAGGATATCAGAGAAATTGAACAGCAATTAAGGTCACTTACGATAGGAGATGCTACATTTTCATCAACGTTAAGAACCGAAGTCAGGGAGGACATCAGAAAGGACTTGACGAGATTTTTTCAAGCAAGAGATGAAAAATTAAAAGAAGAAATAAGAAGATTAGAGGCTAGGACAGACAGGATAGAAGAGGATAAGGAAAGCGAGAGTAGTCAACAGCAAATTCCGAAGTCCAATTTTAACTTCAGTCAAGAGCCATTTCACACTGAAATAGGGGAATTTGGAGAAAATTTTGAACCTTACCAAACTACGTCAAATGCCAACATCGTCGTAATAAAGAATAACGATGAGAAACCGAACAAATTCAGCGGAGTAGGCAATATTACTGCAGTAGAATTTCTGAGAGACATGAGGTCGTATTTAGAAGACAATAGGATACCTCGTGAAAGACATATGAGAGTCGTGGAAAAATACTTAGATTCAGAAGCATTAGTATGGCACAGAGCTTTCAGATACACATATCAGACATTTGAAGAATTCGCTATAGCTCTACAAAAACGATTTTGGAGCAAGGAACTTCAACAGGATATACGAGCGGAAATTTATTCTAAGAAGTGTGCATATTCCAGTCCTACGAAATACGCAAGTTTCTTCACGAAACAATTAGCACGCTTGCAGTATTTGCAACCCCCTTTGGCGGAAGAAGACTTGTTTCACGCTATTTCATGTCAGCTACCAACAGAAGTTAGGAGACACCTCATCTCGGCAAACGTGAAAACTCTAGAAGGAATGGCGGAAATTTTGAGAAGACTGGATCACACGTCTAATGTGTCCACCAACTCAACTGGAAATCAAAACCAGAGAAGTAGAAACCAGGAACCGAGAGAAATACACACCATTCACATCGATCAAATGCAGCAAACAGAGGAGAACAAAAATGGAGTAGGTCCAACGAGATCCAGGATATATGGGCAGAATCGATTTCGACCAGATTATCAGAGACCTAGAGAAGGAAGGCCATATGAAAATCAAAGATGGAGGAATAACTATTACACCAGGAACAATGATTATCGTAGAGAGGGATATTATAATCGAAATAACCCTACGAATAATTATGGATATCGGGGATATCAGAACTGGAGAAACACGAGTAATTATTCAAGACAGCAACAACAGCAACAAGGTTGGAGGAATAATAACAATTTAAGAAGGTATTATGATGACAGGGAAAGAGAAAGTCAGGAGTACCTAAGGAATCTCAGAGAAAGGAATGCGAGAGACCAAGATCAGGGACAGCATAACCGGAATCAAGAACCTCAACCTGGAACAAGCAGAGACAGAAGGAATGAAGACCCAGGAGGGGCACAAAAAAACGTCAAATTCCAAAAAGTGAAAGGAGAAGAAAACAGCACCGTAACCAGACATGAGATCCAAATTAATGAATTGTATGAAGCCACGAATGAAGATCTTCTACTGTATATGAGAGAGAAGAGACGAAAACAGATAGAGTAGCGAGGTTACCGATTATAGAAATCATATCAGAAGGAGAATGCCTGAGAACACTACTAGATACGGGAGCAACAGCATCAATTTTATCAGAGAACTGTTTTCACAGATTGAAGAATGGAAATTCACTTATAGCAATGCCTGTTTCAACCATTAAAGTCAGGGGCGTATTTAACGACAAGACCATGAAATGTAAAGTCAAAGCACTAATGGAATTCTCTATAAATAAACACAGATATGAGCAGATATTCATAGTCTTGAGTCAGATTAATTTTGATGCTATTTTAGGCATTGATTTTATAACCAAGACTGGAGCTGTAATCGATTTACGAAATGGAGTCATAAGATTTAATGAAGGCCTACATCAATCA
This sequence comes from Meconema thalassinum, assembly GCA_946902985.2. Classification (NCBI taxonomy): domain Eukaryota; kingdom Metazoa; phylum Arthropoda; class Insecta; order Orthoptera; family Tettigoniidae; genus Meconema; species Meconema thalassinum. The sequence goes on from OX336388.2 coordinate 1,764,591,810, forward strand.
GAGGATACGACGAAGGATGAGAATGAGTGTAGTTTGTTTGACGAAACTACAGAAGAAAATCTTGTGAAGATTGTTATGGAAATCGAAGCAGAAGGAATACCTCACTATGGCAGAAAGATTGAGAATTTTGAAGATCAAAGGGAGAAGTTGGAAGAATTAGTTACGACTTATGCAGACATTTTTGATAACAAGCCAGGTATTATAAGAGGATATAAATATCAGATTAAGCTAACTGACGACACACCTTATCAGAAGAAATTTTATCCAATTCCGGAGAAGTATCAAGCTGAAGTGACAGAGCTCATAAAAGGCATGGAAAAGGAAGGAATTATAAGAAAGCAAACCACTCCTTATTTAAATCCACTCACTGTTGTGAAGAAATCAGATGGTAGTCTTAGACTATGTTTAGATGCCAGGGGCATAAATACTCTTCTGCTGAAAGAATTCGACAGGCCACCGAAAATTAGAGAACTACTGAGGAGATTCAAGAATAAAACCTGTTTCTCAGTGATTGATTTAACTGCGGCATTTCATCAAATAGAGCTTACAGAAGACAGCAAATGTTATACAGGGTTCATGTTCAATCAAACCTGTTATGTATACCAAAGAGTACCATATGGATTGGTAAATTCAAGTCCAGCACTTATCAGAGCCTTGGATGACAAGTTGAGTGAAGAAGTGAAACAATTTGCTATTTGCTACGTGGACGATATCATCATATCTTCAGAGACACCAGAGCAACATTGCATGCATTTGACGAAGCTATTTGATAACCTTAGAAGTGCAAACATCAAGGTGAAGTTAGATAAATGTCATTTCCTTCAAGAAAAGATCAACTTTCTTGGGCATACTATAGACAGATTTGGTTACCATCCGAAAAAAGACAAGATTGAAGCAATTTTGAAATTTCCAACACCCAAGAAAATCAAAGACATCAGAGCTTTTGCGGGTCTTTGTCAGTTTTTCAGTAGTCATTGTCCACGATATTCAGAAATCATGGCACCGCTACATGAGCTTCTAAAGAAGAACAATAGATGGAAATGGGATGCAGCTGCTGAGAATGCCTTAATTCAAGCAAAGGAAATGCTCAGAGATAACATCAAGTTGGAGTACCCAGATATTGAAAGAACATTCATCATAGAAACAGACGCTTCACGAGTTGGTATTAGTGCAGTCTTATATCAGAAGGATCAAGATGGAAATCCTCATTATATTTAATTCAGTAGTAGGAAGTTACGCACACACGAGCTGAATTACTTCACGACGGAGCTTGAAGTTTTAGCCGTCATAAATGCTCTACAAAATTGGAAGAAATTATTGCTGGGACACAAGATCATAATCAGAACGGATCATAAAGCACTAGAATTCATGTTGAAGTCAGACTTGTCAAGCGATAGGATGACAAGATGGACCATGTTTTTGCAACAATTTGATGCCACGATAGTTCATGTACCTGGAAAAGACAACCTTCTAGCAGATATTCTTTCCAGACATCCGATTCCTGAGAGAGATGTGAGAGTTAATGTTATCCAGACAGATGCGGAAGATCAAGAAACGCTGGATAAGTTGAAAAGAATTCCTCGTTTTCAAAAGAAGCATGCACCATTCAGGAACATTTATCGATTTTTGTCAGGGAGAATGACGAGGAGACACGCCTCATACTTCGAAACGAGAAGGAAAGCTAGACACTATATTCTCGTGGGAGAAACTGTATGTAAATACATTGATGCCAGACATACGAAAGTACGAATTGCTATCCCACCAGAACTTATTGTGCCACTAATTTGGTTAGTACACAAAAGTATAGGCCATGGAGGAACTGATAAAACATACTATACCATGTTAGAAAAATTCTACTGGATTAATATGAGAGAATCCATAACCATAGTAATCAGATCTTGTGAACTTTGTCAGAAGAATAAATATAATTCTGAACTATTGAAGGAGAGACCTAAAGCGATTATTCCGACGAAACCATTGGAATTGTTTAGTCAGGATATTTTTGGATCTGCACCTAAAGGAGACAGAGGAAACCAGTATGTGTTAGTTACAATGGATGTATTTTCCAAAATTGTAATGCTCAGTCCCATGCAGAAAGCAACAACGAGGAATGTTTTATATCACCTGGAGAGGAACATTATTCCAAAGTTAGGAAAACCAGAGAGGCTATTAACAGACCATGGAACGCAATTCACTTCTGCAGAATTTCAGGGAGCGATGGATAGGTTGGATATTGTTCACCTATTTTCATCAGTTAGAAGCCCAGAGACGAATCCTATTGAAAGAACGATGCTGGAATTTTCAAAGTACATTCGCTTGTATAGTGCAGACAATCATGCGAATTGGGTAAAGATTGTACCTCTAGTGGAATTTTGTATCAATAATACGAGACATGAGAGCACCAACGATATTCCAGTCATGTTACATTTTGAAGAGAAACCGGTACGACCATGGGACGGAATCTTCAATATTCCGGAAGATAACGAACCACCGATGGACCAGAGAATCGAAGAAGCAAGGATCCAGTTGAACAAAGCGGCTGAGAAGAGATTAAAACGTTTAGAAGGGAAGAGATTCAGTGGACCGTTACGAGAAGGAGACCTTGTATTAGTCAGGATTCCTGTGAAAGTTGACGTACTGAAGAAAGTGTATATCAAATTCAGTAACCTGTTCAGAGGACCATTCAAAGTAGATACAGTCTACGGAAATAATTGCTATAAAATTGTGAGAGTGGAAGATAATAGATCCATTGGAAAATTCAACCATTCCAAGTTGAAAAGATTTTACCCACAGATACAGTAAAGATCAATAAATTCAGTCTCAAGAGCAGAGAAATCACTGGTATTAAAGAAAGTACAGGCTATACTTTACTTTAAATTAGCAACGGGGAAATGCGCCAGAATTTATTGAAGGTCATTACTTAAGAACTGATCGGGAGATGAACCAAGACCCCAGAAAATAAATGAATGGATAAAATTTTTTATTTATTAAAAATTTGAGTAATATGGGAAAAACTATATGGAAATGAATGAAATGCATTTATAAAAGGCAAGGAAGTAGGAATGATTTAAAGATGGACATATATTCCATATATTCCATTATACGAAAGAGGGGAGGGGAGGTTCACTTTACGAGAAAGATCACGCCACTTGAAGCGAGAGTTACGTCATGAGAGAGGGGAAGAGGCGAAGGTCGAACTGCGGACGGAAGTCAGGAGAGGTGGTAGAAGTTACGTCACACCACGGGAGGAGAGGAAGTGAGACGAGAACTTGAGGAATGCGGAGAGCAGGACGAGAGAGTTTTTTCCAATTGAGATTTGAACGAGAGAAGACCTCGAGCATAAACGAGTATCTTTATAATAGTGCTACGGTTCACAAAGGTTGGAAGTAAGGAAGAGTGTAATTTCAGTAACTTGGGAGCAAGCTACAACATATATAGCAGAACGGAACAGTACAACTATATATTGCAGTGCTTATGCAAAGTGTTCCACATAGCTAGAAACATTTTCGACAAGAAGCTACTCAGTATTTCTACGTGTTAAAACTTATTTGAACATTCTATTGAAAATGCAAGTTACAAGGCAGCAACGGGGAGGTCTCAAGTATATTATCAAGAATATGAATATTAACATGTACAAAGTTAAGCATAGGGAAGTTGAAGACTACAAGGATGTCAGTTGAATTCCAGATTCACTAGCATGAAAGACGCTACAAATATCTACGCAAAGCGCAACATCACTGAGCAAAACTCACACATTTTCTACGAGAGTTTTAACCCATCTTGAGACACGAAAAAGCTTGCATAAACGACAGTATTACACCGTGATGTCTATTCTGAAGAAAACCGATGTCTATTCTGAAGAAAACCGATGTCTATTCTGAAGAAACCATGATGTCTATTCTGAAGAGATGGAGAATCGAAGCCGGCCTACTTGGAGCGAAGGAGAGACGGGAGTTGGCAGAGCTGTTCTCGGCGAGGTCATTCACCGCGAGCCCAGCTGGTGCTGTCACAGAACCGGTCTTCATAGCTGTGGACATAGCTATGAACACGACAAGTTTGGTTTGGAAGGAACGATGCAAGTATTTTCAGCAGTACAGAAGTCAACACAAGGTAGTGAGAAAATTGTCTTTTATCATGTAGAATTGTAGTTTAGTTGTGTGATTATCCAATTGACCAACCGCATTATTTTTCAACCGCATATTTTTCAACCGCATTTTTATTAACTGCATTATTTAAAACGTATAATTTTGTCAAAGTAATTAAATTTGTGTAGATCTTGTTATTGTGATTTTCATATTTTTCTACGGAATTATTTGCCGTATTTCTTGAAAATTTCAGTCACTTGGACGAAATTTTGGCATAATGATGATGCTATTAACACTGAGGTTATATTAAAGTAAAATCGTGTAAATATTTTCACACTTGCGTTAGATTTAATTTAATTAAATCTGTTTTATCGCAGAGAGGAATATAAAGGAATTGAGAGCGTTAAAAAAGGAATATAAAGGAATTGTTTAGAGGAAAGCAAATTATTGAAAGGAATTGTATTGAAGAAATTTAGAGCGTTAAAAATTAAAATGGAATGTAGAGTGAACTATTTAAAAGGAATAGAACGTTGAACGAAGTAAAGAAGGAGTAAGATTATAATTGAAGTAAAATGAAATTTATTGGAGCAAATTTAAGTACAGTATACTTAACAAGTAAAGTCACGAAGTGTAAAGAATATTTCGACAACTCATGATGTTGATTCGAGTGTCAGAAATTTATTATGAACGAAAGTATTACGAAAAGCTTAAACACATATGTCTAATGAAATTTAGAGCGTTAAAAAAACATAAATGAATTTGTAAAACAAATATTAATGGAATGAAGTCAAACTTATATCTTTTGTTAAGAATATGAATATTTACTGATATTCCTTGAAAAGTTCTAATAAAATGTAATGCTGAATTTAAACACGTGAAGAGGAAAGTTAACGAAATTAAATCACAGGGTGATTAGAAAGGTGAAAGTACAGAGATTTATTACAGAAATGAAATTACGAGCACGAGGCGATGTTGTATCAATTATAGAGGAGAAATGTTAGTAAAGGAAGTATATGTATTGAAGTAGAAGTTTATAGTTGAATTACCGTGCAGATTAAGGAGTCATGAACGTAAAGGAGTTACGTAAGTTTACGAAGGGACGCAGGGGAGTCTCTAAGTTCTAGTATTGAATGCAATAATTGTGAAGTTATGAGAGTGTAGTAAAGGAAGATTCTATACAGGGTGTTTAAGAGAGAAAGTAATTGTTGTATAATTATGGAGGAGAAGTGTGGAAACGAAGGTTAATGCCGTGCACTTACAGTATTCACGTTTATCAGAAGATTGTTAACTCAGTAAAGAATTTCAGCACTTATTTCAGAATTTCATGATATATAGATAAAGGTAAAAAGGAACAGTGCTTAGCTTAAATGTTTGTCACTTATGTTCAATTGATTATGACGAGTATTTATTACTTTCAACACGATAGTTGCGGTGTATGTATGTTTGAATTTGAATTTGATGTTTAAGAGAAATGGAGTAGATGAAAGACTTATTGGAGGAAGAAAATTTAATCTTCGACGTTATGAAGTGTAAATTTGAATTTCATAAAAAGATGTATATATGCACATAGTTCATGAATAATTTGATTAGATATGGAACTACGGTTCATAGTTGAAGCGGACCTGTATAAAATAGGGCAATACTTAATGTCACGCCGTTTCAAATTTTCTTACGATAGTAATGCCACGTGCAAATTTATCTTTGCAGTTATTTTTGTTGAAGTCTCAGGGAGACGCAATATTAAGGGAGGAAGCCAATTGTTACATGTTTTATTAGCTTAATAAACGGCTAGTGCTTTTTAGCAACTTGGTCAATTTTTATCTAAACTGATTCCGTTTTCATTGTCGTCATCGTCGAAAATAGTACTACGAGGTATAGATACAGGCGCTCACTATAGATTAGACCTTATCACCCCTCGAGATTGGAGTTTTCTCGATTGTTCTAAATGTAAATAATAGTAGAAATTTGTACCTTGTCTAGTAGTACTATTTTCTTTACGAATAATATCTATCCTGTATGTTCCTGGAATTCCCAATTTTACTTAGTAGGCATGATAAGCTTGTGAGCTGGGTAACTTACATGTCTGCAATCCTTTTTCGGGCTTTGGATATAAGTACTGATGGGTTTCTTCGGGCGCAGTACCAACCCGGCATTTGCCCGAAGACGAAGTGGGAAACCACGGAAAACCACTTCGAGGATGGCTGAGGTGGGAATCGAACACCCTCTACTCATTTGGAACACCCGAGGCTGAGTAGACCCCGTTCCAGTCCTCATACCACTTTTTCAAATTTCGTGGCAGAGCCGGGAATCGAACCCAGGACCTCCGGGGCGGCAGCTAACCATGCTGACCGCTACGCTACGGAGGCGACCATAATAGAGGATACTATAAATATTTTTGTTCCGAAAGCTCATACAGTAAAATTTCAAAAAACAGATCTGTTACAAAAAGTTTGTTAATAAAGCATAAAATATTCTTGGTAAAGCAGCGTTGAATTGAAGAGATCTAACAAGAAGAAATTACACTGTGAAATAAAAACATGAAAACAGAACAGAAAAGGTTATACAAAAATTATAACACTTACGTGTATGTGAAAATATATATTCTAAATAAGTCATTTTATAGATAAATATAAATAAATACATACATAAATAAATAATATTCATAGGATTGCCTCACCTATTAATACATTCTTAAAGTTATAACAAATAAAATAAATACATTTATGTTTTATAATGTAAAATATTTCATTAGCTGTTGTTCATAGAATATGCAGTTAAAGTAAAATCCAGTGTAGTGACGCTGTAAAATCTCTCCATTATTATTATTATTATTATTATTATTATTATTGTATTTTGAGAGAAACTAAAGAACAAGCATTAATGAACTGAAATACTAATCTTGCGAAGAACTGAGTTTCAAATCCTAACGTTGACTCTAACCCCTCTAAATGTGGTTTTCCCGTGCATTGTTCCAGGTTCACACTAAAATAAAGCCATAATGGTACATAATTTCTAGTCAATGAACACCTACTACCTCTGCATAGATCCAGTAGTTACTGTAACACACACTTCCACGTTAACTACAAGCACAGGTCACAAATTGTATCTAATTGCGTAGACACACAAGTGAACACGGACAATGATTAAGATGATCCAGGACACTAAATGGAGGAACATAACAACAACGACGAGACTGTTATTGGAGTGGGTTAGATGACCACGGTATCCCGACTCCCAAAACAGCACTTACCAGCACCACCTTATCGAACTGTCAATACGAGGAGAGTGATTATCGTGTGCGGTCTAACTTTGTGCTACTTGTCATGCACTTTGCCTCCCACGTCCTGCGATAAGAGCACTCAAATGCTTCCTTCCCACAATCTGCTAAGTGCCCTAATCCCGGATTACTCTACGCTGCGCTGGTGAGCGCTACCTGACAGATTCTTGTTCAACGATAACAACCTGTGCGAGAAAGATGTTCCTTCAGAGCATTCTTTCGAACACCACAGTAGAACTAAACGCGTAAGCAAAGCATTGTAGAATAGTATAGCCTACATTCATCTATTAGAAATGTAGCTGGTTAATAAAGTTCATCCACACCAAAGAATTAGAGAGTTGTAACTTTTCAGTTGATCAACACACATTTGCCCAAATGTATGTAATATCTTATATCTTATCTTATATATAAAAATGAAAGTCTGTATAAATGTATGTGGGTATGTATGTGGGTGGGTCTGTTCCGTATACAAATCTACACCGTTACACCGATCTCAACCGAATTTTGCATACACATAGTTTAGGACCCAGAAGGAACCGCTGGCTACATGAATATTCGACAGTCTTTCTCATTCTTCTGAATTCGACCCTTTTGCACTCCAGCACATGCTAGTCAAATCATAAAATATACTCATGAAGGAATGGCAAGGCGGATAGTTTCCATGGCAACATAGCTCAAGTCGAGACACGGCCGACTGGATGCCAGTTGCGCTCTGCACTACCGGTATAGAAAATGAGGATCTTTGCTTGAAATCACGTTAGTTACTCAACTTCTCACACAGCACTGTCAACCGAATTTAGCATAACAAAGACTTGACACTATCTTCTACTATATATTTGTCAAATACCACTCACTCACTCATTCATTCATCACGAAATCTCAGAAACCATCAAACGGATTGGAATGAAATTTGGTATGCAGCTTCCCCAAGGGACGCAAATGCACACTAAGAGAGGATTTTTGGATATTCTGGTTCTAAAGGGGTGTTAAGGGGGTGGACCTGCATTTCATTGAACAGCAATATCTCCCGATTGGTTTCATTGGGGGATGTGATACTCGGCACATAAACTCATCATTAAAAATAAGAAGACACGAGCCGGAGGGTTTTTCGATGTGGTGTATATTATGAGGGGAAAGGGGTGAAAAGTGGGGATTGAAAGATTCCTAACGGAGCGTGTATCTCTTAAACGACATAGGCGAGGAGTTTGAAACTCTGCGGGAAAAAATCAGCATAAAAATAAGTAAATATGTGTTTGACCGTTTTTTCATAAATCCAATTTAAGGGGCCCATGGGGAGGGGTGAAATTCTGGGGGGGGGGGACAGGAAAGAAAGTGTCCTAACTGACTGACATATCACTCACTCACTCATCAAACTCAGAGGGAAAAACTGCTTTAAAGTAAGTAAATAGCTGTTTGACAGAATTCACATCAATCAAATTTAAGGGGTTCATGGCGAGGGGTGAAATTCTGAAAAAAAAAAAAAAGTCCTGATTCATTCACTCACTCTTCATCGCCCAGCCAAAAATATTGAAGTTGGAAACATGGCATTTTGGGGATATGTTCGCTGTATGTTAAAACCGTACACTAAGGGAGGATTTTTGGATATTCAGGTTCTAAAGAGTTCTTATGGGGGTTAAACCTGCATTTTATTGAATAACAATATCTCACGAGTGGTTTCATTTGTGGATGTGATACTCGGCATATAAACTAATCATTAAAAATAAGGAGATTTTCGATGTGGTGTATTATTATGAGGTGAAAGGGGTGAAAATTGGCGGTTGAAGGATTCCTAACGGTGTGTGTAGGCCTATCTCTTGAACGACATAGGCGAGAAATTTGAAACTCAGCGTAAACAAATCAGCTTAAAAAGTAAGTAAATCGGTGTTCGACCGTTTTTTCATAAATTAATTTAAGGGGCCAATGAGGTGGGGTGAAATTCTGGAGGAAAAAAGGAGAGAAAGTGTCCTAACTGACTGATTAACTCACTCACTCATCAAAGTCGGGGGAAAAAGACAGCTTAAAAAATAATTTAATATGTGTTCAAGGGTTTTCCCATCAATCCAATTTATGGGGCCCAAGGGGAGGGGTGAAATTCTGGTAAAAATAATTGACAGAAAATGTCCTGTCTGACTCACTCACTCATCACGCCCAGCGAAAACTATTAAAGTTGGAAACATGAAATTTTGGAATATGTTCGCTGTATGTCGAAAACGTCAATTAAGGAATGATTTTTGTTTATTCGGGTTTTAAAGAGGTGTTAAGGGGATAAACGTGCATTTCATTGAATAACGATATCTCATGGGTTGTTTTTTGGGGATGTGATATTCGGTATATAAACTAATCATTAAAAATAATCAGACATATATCTAAGGGTTTCTCGATGTGCTGTACATTATGAGGTGAAAGGGGTGAAAATTGGGGGTTGAGGGATACCTAACGGAGCTCGTATCTCTGAAACGACATAGGCGAGAAATTTGAAATTCGGCAGGGAAAAAAAGCTTAAAATACAATTAAATATGTGTTTGACCGTTTTACCATAAATCCAATTGGATCCCTTGGAGAGGGCTGAAGTTCTGGGATAGGGGGCGTGGTGGCTCAGCGGTCTAGCTGCATGCCTCTCACCAAGGCGGTCTGGGTTCGATTCCCGGTCAATGCATGTGAGATTTTCGAAGTGAAATGCCATGTCCTGTGGTTCGGATTCCACGTAAAAAGGAGGTCCCGTGGCTCATGATCTCAAGATTAACGGTCACGTTAAACTACAAGCTTCCTTCCTTTTCCTTTTCCTTTTGAAATTCTGGGGGAAAAAAAACAGGAAAGAAAGTGTCCTAACTGATTGACACACTTACTCACTCATCAAACTCTGGGGGAAAACAGCTTTAAATAAGTAAGTAGGTGTTCGATCGTTTGTTTCATAAATGCAATTAAAGGGGTTCTTGGGGAGGGGTGAAATTATCAAAAATATATGAAAGAAAATGTCCTGACTGACTCACTCACTCATCATCGCCCAGCCAAAATTATTCAAGTTAGAAACATGACATTTTGGGGATATGTTCGTTGTATGTCGAAAACGTCCACTAAGGAAAGGATTTTGGATATGCAGGTTCTAAAGAAGTGTTAAGGGGGTAAACGTGCATTTCATTGAATAACAATATCTCACGAGTGGTTTTATTTGGGGATGTGATACTTAGCTTATATACTAATCATTAAAAATAAGCTGACACATGTCTAATGGTTTTTCGATGTAGTGTATATTATGAGGTGAAAGGGATGAAAAGTGGGGGTTGAAAGATGCCTAATGGAGCAGTTTGAAACTCGGAGGAAATCAATCAGCCTAAAAATAAATAAATATATAAATAAATAAAATAAATAGGTGTTCGACTTTTTTTTCATAAATCCAATTTAAGGGTCCTATGGGGAGGGGTGAAATTCTGGAAGAAAAACGTCCACTAAAGAAGGATTTTTGGATGTTCACTCTCATCGAACGACCAAAACTAAGGAGAATGATATTTTGGGGATATGTTTGTTGTGTGTCGAAAACGTCTACTAAGGAGGGATTTTTGGATATTCAGGTTCTAAAGGGGTGTTAACGGGGTTAAACCTGCATTTCATTGAATAACAATAAGACACGACTATGACGCGAGATGGTGAGATGGTGTGTGCCTGTGTATCACTCAATCACGCAAGTACCACTGGTCCGATTTACATGACTTTTACATGGAAGTAGCTGATTTACCAGGTTAACATATAGGTCACTTTTGATTTCAATACTCTGCACTATTTAAAGATGGCGACCATTTTAGTGACGTCACTACACCCTTTGGTTTCAAACTTTCATATTTCTATTTCAAATAAAAAGAGAACGTTAAGAAATAGCAAATTTTTGATGGCATATACGAGGTTTAAAATTACATTTTCTATCCGAAAAGTATCTCCAACGGATAGCGAGTAAAACCTAAATTTGTGCTATAAAACACGGTCAACGCCGAGCAGTGTAGTTGGACCAAATATTCAATCCCTAATCTCCCTCTGCCTATCACCTCGCCTATCCCCTGTTTTAACTGTCACCTTCACATTTTAATTTATTAATGACGCGTAGCGAAGCACGGGTACTTCAGCTAGTATATATATAAAAAGGAATGTCTGTCTGTTCGTCTTTAATGCGTTCATAAACCATTCATCCGATTGCGATCAAATTTTGGTGAGTTGTTGTACACACTTCCGGGAGGTTTATAGGCATAGTTAATCCATTTCAAAATAGATGGTGCGCGATTAGTTCTAACAAATGCGTAATGGCGATGCGTTCATATACAATTCATCCGATTGCAATCAAATTTTGGTGAGTTGTTGTGCACAGTCCCGGAAAAGTTATAGGCGTAGTTAATCCAATTTACAATAGATAGCGCGCGAGTAGCTTCAACAAAATGGCGTGCGTTTGTTTCAAGAAAATCCCACATGCGTTCATATACCATTCATCCCTTTGCGATGAAACTTGGGTGAGATGTTCTGTACATATCAGGTAAGGTTCCTGGCTTAGTAAATCCACTTAACAATAGGTAGCGCACTAGTAGATTAAACAAATGTGCGACGACGGGGGAAGCAATTCAACAAAGTCCTGTATGCGTTCACATACCATTCGTCCGATAGCGATGAAGCTTGGGTGAGAGGTAGTGTACACGACAGGCAATGTTTCTGGCTTAGTAAATCCATGTTATAATAGGTAGCGCACGAGTAGATTCAACAAATGTTCGACGACTCGCGAAGCGCTTCAATAAAGTCCCGTATGCGTTCATATACTATTCGTCTCATAGTGATGAAACTTGGGTGAGATGTTGTGTACACATCTGGGAAGGTTTCTGGTTTAGTAAATCTACTTAACAATAGGTACCGCACGAGTAGATTTAACAAATGAGCGACGATGGGCGAAGCGTTTCAACAAAGTCCTGTATGCGTTCACATACCATTCGTCCAATAGCGATGTAACTTGGGTGAGAGGTTGTGTACACTTCAGGCAAGGTTTCTGTCTGTGCAAATCCACTTTTTGATAGGTAGGGCACGAGCAGATTCAATAAATGAGCGACGACGCGTGAAGCGTTTCAACAAAGTCCCGTATGCGTTCATATACTATTCGTCTGATAGCGATGAAACTTGGGTGAGATGTTGTGTACACTTCAGGGAAGGTTTCTGGGTTAGTAAATGCACTTTACAATAGGTATCGCACAAGTAGATTAAACAAATGAGCGACGACGCGCGTAGTGTTTCAACATAGTTCCGTATGCGTTCATATACCATTCGTCCGATAGCGATGAAACTTGGGTGAGATGTAGTGTACACTTCAGGAAAGGTATCTGGCTTAGTAGATCCACTTTACAATGGATATCGCACAAGTAGATTCAACAAATGATCGACGGCACGCGAATCGCTTTCTCGTAGCGTTCAAATACCATTAAGCCACCGGGTGAGTTAGCCGTGGTCGTTACGGCATGACTGCTGGCAGTCGCTCATATCCGGGAGGCGAGGAGGTTCGAATCCCCCCGCCGGCAACCTTGAAGATGGTATTCTATGGTTTCCCATCTTCCTTCCAGGCAAATCCCGGGGTTGGTCCCTAACTATAGGCCACAGCCGCTACCTTCCTTGTCCTTACATTCAAACTTTCCTCCCCAGACAACTCTCCACACGCGACGGTACGTGAGTTAAGTTTGTCGCTTAACAGTCATCTTTAGTGATGTACTAAGAAGTTGTTGCTACTGCTGTTAAGTCAGTAGGTCTCGTGGTTCTTACTTCTGATGAGTAGTATCTGATTTCTATGAATGAGTACTCGTTGGTTAGTTTGTAGATGTATTTATTAATCTTTGACGATCCAATATATACAAGGTAACACCAGACCGACAACCTGTTTAGTTGCTGCTGTAACTGGAAGAGACCTTTGCTTCTGAGCCCAGGTCTTTTATACAAAATCCCTTCATAACAATGTGCGTCACAGTAGAGGGGCGCACTCAGTGGAAATATACATCTTGCAAGATAAGGACTCATGTTTTCGATAACATTTCTGTGAATTTGATCTCTCACAGCTGTTGGAGTCAATACATCTGAAATAGCATATTGAATAATCACATGAGGAAATGTACAGGGTCGTTTCCTTAGTCCTTCTAGGAAGTATTTGATAAATAACAATTTACAGATAGTGAAGTAAATATGTTGATGATAACATGTTTGTGAAGGAAGCATGCAATGTCATTTCCTTGGTTCTAAGAATGAGCATTGTTCCAGTAAACACATTGATAATAGCATATTGAGGAATACATTGGGCAATGGTGTTCCTTCTATAGGAAGAATGACCATAACCTTTAGTTTAGAATGGAGTCTGGGGTACGAGCCTGGACAGGATACATAACTCGTGTAGCTCACCCATTGGGTGTCCGCCTCGAAGCAGCTACAAAACTGGCGAGCCGAACATGTCCTCGGATACTCCCGGCACTAAAAGCCATACGCTAAAAAAGAAAGAAAACGTTCAGCCGATTGCTATGAATCTTTGGTTAAATTGTTGTGCACACTCCAGGAAAGGTTTCTGACTTAGTAAATCCTTTTTACAATAGGTAGCGCACGAGTAGATTCAACAAATGAGTAACGGCGCACGTATCGTTTAAAAAAAACCTATGCGTTCATATACCATTCTTGCGATTGCAATGAAATTTAGAGGAATATTGTTTCCACTCCCTCAAAGATTTCTGATTTAGTAAATCCATTTAACAATTGGTAGCGCATGAGTAGATTCAAATAATGAGCGACAGCCCGTGAATCGTTTCAACCAGTCCCGTATGCGTTCATATTACCATTCATCCGATTGTGATAAAACGTTGGTGAGTTGAGTATAGACCTGCGAAAGTGTATGAATTAGTAAATCCGTTTTTCAATGGGTGGCGCACTAGAAGATTCAACAAATGAGTGAAGGCGCGTGAATCGTTTTAACAAAATCCCGTATGCGTTCATATGCCATTCATCCGATTGCGATGAAACGTTCATGAGTTTTTGTGTACACGCCAGGGAAGGTTTTCGACTTAGTAAATCCATTTTATAAGAGGTAGCGTACGAGTATATTCAACAAATGGGTGACGGCGCTCGAATCGTTTCAACAAAGTCCCGTATGCGTTCATATACCATTCATTTCATTGCGATGAAACTTTGGTGAGTTGTTGAGCACGCTCCCATGATTGTTTGAGATAGTAAATCAATTTTACAATAGTTTAGAGGTGATTAACGGAAAATAAATAAATATTGGGAATCCAAAAGCACTTCAACACACAAAGTTACAACGCCAACACTTTCTTTGATTGGCATTGCAACGCATGCCGGGTACAGCTAGTAAGAAATAAATAAATAAGTAAATAATTCGGTGTGGTCTTATTAAACTTAGTATAATGGAATCTCAGCCTTGTTTCTAGGTTTGTGCCGTGTCTTGTGTGGGGTTTTGCATAGGACACCAAGCTGTCTCATCAGCGGGCTCTTGGTGTCCCCGCATGGAGGCACATAGGAGTAGCGAACTGCACGCTACCTCCCTTTTTATGAAGCGCACCTGTGCCTCATCACTGCGAGAACTAAAAGCTCAAGCAGCCATAACCTCCCTATGAAGGCTTCTAAAAAGATGGTATATTGACTTTCATGGCCAGTGAATAAAAACTCCTGTTGGGGTCAAGGCGGGGACACCAAAGGCCCGCTGATGAGCCAGCTTAGTGTCTCAGGCGAAACCCCACACAAGACACGACACAAGCCTAGAAAAATGGTGAGTTTTAATTCACTGGCATGAAAGCCAATATACCATCCTTTTAGTATAATAAGTTTTATGAATGTTCATATTACGATTCGCAGTTTGAACTTTGTTATACAAGGTAAGTTTGTTTTATGAGGGCTTGAGAACCTCGAATGTGTATATAGAACATTTGAACGTGCACTTCAACTCCATTATATATTTGGTTATTTATTTGCTTCACAGCACTTTTGATGTACAGGTGTACGCAAAAACCTACTAGTTCTCGACTGTCGGGAATAGGCAAGCTATATAATAAATAGTACATCCCTAGGAAGAGTTCCTTCGAGTGGCTGTTAAATAAGTAGCAGTATATAAGAAGAATTGTGCTATCCTTTGGTATTAGAGGACTCAGGACTTCAGTAGATGGTGGCTAAACATTTTTAATACCAGGAAGAAAGCTTTAGAGTTGTTACATTCTTAAAGTTACTACGTTTCTTGGGATGCACATGCCTACCATAGGTTCGGGTTCTTCAGTGCCTGAGTTCCTATTTGAATTTTACTTTTGGCTTCTTGATATTGAGTTTCTTAGACATGTATTGAGGAACATATTTGCCAAACACTGTGTGTCTTACTATCTTTTCTAAGCGACTTATATTTCAAATATTTTTCATTAAACTAATTCTGATTCCTTTTCTTGATATTGTTACATCCCATCCCAACAATACTGTTTATTTCTATGCCTCAAATGCTGTTTAAATTTTAATTGAAAATGGTTTACTGAGAATTTTATAAAATTGGTATAATTGCTATCGACCTTGACAACTTCAGAGTTCAGTTTGTATCTCATGATTTATGTGATTTATTCGTTTCGGAGGAACGTGTGAAATCCATCAGTAGAGCTGAATAGCCTACAGCAGTTATCAGCACATCCAAGCATATAATATGAACGTAGCATTGATCTTGGGAACGCATGATTACATAGTTAATTAGTTTAGTTAGTTAGGGCCGTTGTACCAACGTCAATTATCTCTTAATTCATCATTAAAGGTTATTTAACTTTGCATGAGCATTTCGCTCATTAACTTACCACTAACAAGCAATTACGTTGAATGACCAAATCTGATCCCTCAACTCACCAAAGCAGTGCTTTCCAAACACGGTGTGCGACACCTCGGGCTGTCAAGTCCTACCATCAAGTGTGTCGTGAGATATTTTCCAACAGTAAATATAAACCAATATCACTGGATAAGATATCCTTTTGCACCTTCCAGCTTTTGTGAACTTCAACTTATCGA
This sequence comes from Meconema thalassinum, assembly GCA_946902985.2. Classification (NCBI taxonomy): domain Eukaryota; kingdom Metazoa; phylum Arthropoda; class Insecta; order Orthoptera; family Tettigoniidae; genus Meconema; species Meconema thalassinum. The sequence goes on from OX336388.2 coordinate 1,764,608,211, forward strand.
ACAGGAAGAACTGGCGAAACTTGAAATTAAACACAGAAATTAAAATTTAAGTACCAAGAGTTAGAATTAGATAGTTTTAGTGTTTCTATTCAACAAGATTTTCCTCACCTCAGTATAGAACCCTCATCATTTTTTTGCAGTTTTCTACGACATATTCGTGTGAAAGTGTGATTTCTGTTAAGGGTAATACGAAAACAGTTAAACGAGGAAGTTTGAGAATGTTTGATGAAGAAATGCGTGTGAAGTTTTCCTGAATCCAACACGATATAAAGCATATTTGTAAAGATCTCCAAGCCCAAAGCGGTCATTGAATTGGAACATTAAGGTGCACGTTTTGTGTCTATGAGAAAGGTGATTAATATAGCCTATTATACTTGGGAAATCATATATATACTATGAAAAATTTAAATTTCTTTGAAATGAATCGCTTTGTTAAAATAGTCTATGTTTATAATTTAAATAATTAAATGGATGTCATGTAGAATTATGTGTGGTAACATGGTGTCGCTATGAGAAACAGTTTGGAAAGCTCTGCTCTAAAGCAGCTGAATTTTCCATCGCGTATTTTGCAATGGTGGAAGAATTTGTTTCCAGCTTTCACAAGACCTTCCATTCATATGAATATAGCAATTATGTATATGACAATGAAATTATCAAAGATCATACATATCACTAAATACCAAGAAAGAAGAACACGGAAATAGAAGAAGAACATATCCGAAGTGGAATTTGAACTCATTCCAGCTCAGAATAATGAACTCAGAATCTGCAACGCAACGTTCCTAAGACAACGGGGAGGTCGGTTCCTATGAAGGTAAGTAAAAAATGTATACACATTACACACATCTGCCAAATACTTTGCTCATCACTGAAGAAAATGGAAATTGCCACACCATGAAGGCATTGGTCGTTTGTGTTGATTTTCAAGATATGGTACGATGCCATGTAGGTATGTAAACGATCAAAGTTTCAGACCCATTGGATTGTTGCTACAGGTCTCCCCATGTGATTGGTCGCGGAGGAATCAACTCCAGTATACGGACTCTGGTGTAGCGTAGTTGACTTGCAGTCTGTGCAGTCAAGCGTTCCCCGTCAAACATGCCTTGACGACAGAGAAGAGCACGCTTATCAATAACTGTCGCCGTTTGAGAGGGCTTGGATAATTGGGCTGTGTGAGGCTGGATTATCGCTAAGGACTGTCGCTGCACGTGTTGGCCGACAGGCATCCACGGTACAACGTGTATGGCAGCAGTGGTCAACTGAAGGTACCCACACTCATAGACCTGGCACAGGCCCAGCGCGACAGACAACTGTGATAGAGGATCGCCGCATCATTCGGATGGCCCGGATGGAACCCCATGCAACAGCAGCGCAAATTCGAGCAGCTGTGGCACCCCACGTTACACAACAAACAGTTGGTAATCGCCTCCGTGCAGCTGGCTTACGATCCCTTGTCCCTGCAGAAGGTGTTCCATTGACACCACAACAGCGACGTGTAAGGCTGGCCTGGTGTCGAGAAAACTCGACGAGGGTCGACGAATGGCATAGGGTCGTCTTTAGTGATGAATCGCGCTTCAGTCTTGCCCGCAGTGATCGCCGGAATTGTGTGCGCCGACGTACCGGAGAGAGGGGTCGCCCAGACCTTATTGTCGAGAGGCACACAGGGCCAACACCAAGCATAATGGTTTGGGGAGCTATTGGCTTTAATGTGAAATCACAATTAGTGCTTCTTGAGGGCACTATGACTGCTCAACAGTAGGTTTATAGGGTACTCAATCCAGTGGTTGTCCCTATGATGGCGAACTTTGATAATGGGATATTTCAGCAGGACAATGCCCGGGTTCACACTGCACGCATCTCCAGAGAAGCTCTCCACGACATCACAACCTTAGATTGGCCCGCCACCTCCCCGGACTTCAGTCCTATTGAGCATGTGTGGAACATGATGGGTCGACAACTGACCAACCGTCCTCAGCCACCCACAACTCTGGAACAACTGACCCGTGCAGTGCAGCAAGCATGGGCCACAATTCCTCAGGAAGCGATCCAGGGCCTTATTGACTCCATGCCTCGTCGAATTCATCAATGTATTGCAGCTCGTGGTGGGCACATCCTGTATTGATTGTTGTCCAAACTTGTGGTCAGAGGGACCTGAAAGTGTAATCATCGAATCACAACCGAACACTCGTCCTGCATGTTCAATTGCAGCAATGTAGCACCACTCCTTCTGGGTGTTGCAATTTCCATTCTCGTCCGTGTGAAAATGAAAATCCACAGCCTGCTTCCAGTCTCCGACCGGGTCAGGAATGGAATGAATGAAGCCCCCATCTAGCGGCGAGGATATGAACTGTGCCGGCTGCCGAGGCCTGACGCACTCCTCTGGGGCAATGATTAAATGAATGACAGATGAAATGAAATGAAATGATAGTGGAGAGTGTTGCTGGAATTAAATTTTGACTGGGAAAACCGGAGTACCCGGAGAAAAACCTGTCTGCCTCCGGTTTGTCCAGCACAGATCTCACATGTAGTGACCGTGATTTGAACCACGGACCCAGCGGTGAGAGGCCGGCGTGCTGCCGCCTAAGCCACGGAGGCTTTCTCGTCCGTGTAATATCATTTAATGTTTTGCCATGACTAAGGTCTTCTGTATTTCCCTTTATTTATAGTTATGTTCCAGAAAATCTCAAGGAAGCATTGCAAACAACGATCAGTGCTGCACGCTCCTTGCCCTGTCCGCCATGTTTCTCCTGGTTGAAACCGAGTCCACGCATGAGTGAGAGTCAAAAAACGTATTTGAGTAATTACGAACTCGAATGGCCTCATGAAATGCACCGACGATAACCATGCATTGACTTCTGATTTAAGTTAAATAGGAATTAACTAACTAATCGTTAATAAACAATTGGTGAAAACAGCCCTTAGAATGTTAGATAATATTGATGTTTAAAGCGGTAAAACTACGAGTTCATCTGCCCTCAAGTCTTTATCGGAGTTGTTTCCATCATGTATGGGACTAATCCTTTTAAGAATGGGGCATTTCGGAATACTAGTTCGTGTTCTGAGCATTTGACAGGTAGGAGAATTCCGTTAGAGTTGATCATACCTAAGTAATTCTTTTCTATTTTTATTGGTTGGTTGGTTCCTCAGTTTAGGGGCTGCGACAACGCGGTCATGTAGCCCGTGTACTTTGGGTATGTGTAGAATCTGTCTGATAAGCGGAGTTAATTGTGATGACTGTATTAATGTGTGTTATCTGTTTTATTCAATTAAGGACTGCAGACATTTAATTTTCAAGTAGTTCCTACTTTTGCCGCCAAACGCCACCGTCAACGACTACTAGTTCAGAACTTGGTTATTAGACGCCACCGCAGTCGGCTCCTGGAGACGAACGTTGGAACCTAAGACCGTTGTTCAACTTTCACCTATAATTTAGCTTCACACATGTATAATTAGTGGAAGGTTGTTTAACATGCCATAAATCTATGCCATAGGACCGCCTGCTTTACGTCCCCTCGGAAGGAAGGCATACTGAGGGACTTTTTAACGCTCTTAACAAATCCGACGACTTCAGCCGGGTTTGAACCCGCGATCTTGGGCATAGAATCTCAGCATGCTACCAACTACGCCACCGAAGCCGCTCTAATTTTATTGTACTAGCCTATATTATGGAGTGTTTACCAACTCAGACATTGAAGTCTTCAAAGATAATTATCTTGTGAGATTGTGGTATATTGCGTACTTGTAATAGCTGTATCGACTTAGGAGTAGAATTTAGTCCTCCTTCTGGTCCCTACATTTGAACTAAGAGTTGGGTCATATGTACTAACTACCATAGCTCACCATTTACTAGTGCATTTGATGCACAGTTCCATAACCCCTTCACTGATATGGAAAGGGAGCTCATTAAGGAAATCAACGAGTTCAATTTTAATGGCAAACCGACATCGTATATGTGGGGATCGTTTTCATTTGCTCCTTTCCAATCATATACAACAAAGGGACAAAAAGCAGGGTATCAGGCAGATTGCAAACACATATGCACATGTATAATTATTGCACTTTCCTCGTAAGCCTCCGGCTCGCTTTTGAAATCTAGCTAGGCGGATATGTGAACATTCCATGGCTGGCTGGAGCCAAGGCTTTCCCAGCACAAGGCACAGCGTTGTCTACTTTCCACAGTAGCCACTGTGAGCAAGCAGTGAGACTTGACAGACTTTTGTGCAGATGTGCAACACTGGACAACTGATACCTGCGTGAAACACGAGCTGACCGCCAGGGCGGGACTCAGGAGTGCACAGGGAGTGATAGAGGAAGCATTCTATTGGTCAACAACCGTCAGCTATTGGTCAGTAGCGAACAATGGTTATTGTCGGTGCGTGCTACTACCTTACGTTTGAGCCGCCGCTCGTTAACCAGGAAAGTGAGGAAACTATACAAAGATTGATGAACATAACTACGGTTAATAATCTCCAACATTTAAAATTAAAAAAATAACTCCTCGAGACACAGATCGATATTACCAAGCAGGTAACACAAATCAAGAACGATATCATTAAACTACACAATGTTGTTGATAATTGATTTTACGGGTATGGGATATCTCGATTATCAGCCTCGTTTACTTAAACGTAGGCTATTTTCAATTTTTCTGTCATTCTGTGTTTCTATGGTGACTGTAGTAGTGTGTGTAATTAGGGACAGAAATGGGGTAGGTGCCCCGCGACTTGAAATAAAGTACTATCATAGCATTTGCCTTGAAAACGATAGGGAAATCCCCACTCAGGATAGCCACTATCAGCGTCGGGATTCGAACCTCCAATCTCTAAACTTATTGCAGCTCACCCTTACGTAGCTGTTGTTATTGTTAATTAATTTAAGGGCTTCGAGACATCGTGGTCATTTATCCCTGTGTACTAGGGTGCGTGTATAGAATTTGTCTGATAACCTGTGTTATTGTGGTGTATGTAGTAATAGTAGTGGTAGTAGTAGCAGTGTGTGTATTTGTACATTAGGTGAGGATTGGAAAGGAGATGACTGTGGTCTTAATTTAAGAACCTTCCCGGCTTTTGCCTGAAGTAGAACTGTGAAACCATGGAAAATCATTTTCAGGATGGCTAAGGTGGGAACGAAACCCATCTTTTCTCAGATTTACCTCACGATGCTTATTGGACCCAATTTCAGTCCTCAGAACAGAATTAAATTTCTTGGCAGAACGTGGAATCAATCCCGGACCTCCGGGGCGACAGCCAAGAATCCTAGTCGCTACACTATTGAAGAGTACGTCCCTATCACATTCTTAAGGCGTGGTTTAACGCACATGGCTACGCTTCGTGGTACTTTTCAGTGTAATGGCATAGGCTAAGGTTGTTCGAATCCCTGGGAAACGAGTAATCTCTTGGGATACAATCAAGTTTCTTGTATGAGAGCATAAAGCAATCGATGGAGAAATTCAGATTTACGCTTGAAATATATTTCTATCGAAAGTAAGTAACAAGTTAAACAGAAGCAACTGGCGAGGAAAGGCTCTTCAATATGACTGCTTTGATGTATTCAAGGAATATGAAAGAACTTCTCTCCGTGAGAAAGAGAAGAGAGGTGATCAGCAAACAGTAAGTTTTTTTGAGCGCAAGCCAGGGGTTCGAACAGTGTGATCTGCAAGTTAGGATGGGGTCTCTCTCTCATTATACAGTACTTCTCAACAGTTACTATGCCAGGTAGTGTGTTCTAGAGCACCTACTGCCTTTCCGTTGAATAGGTTGTCTTAGTTCATCAACTCGTTTAAATGTATGGGCATGGAATTTGTTTGAAAAATTTGTGATCGCAGTCTGTAAGTGTAGTTATTTTCAGCTAGGATTGAGGCTTGCTACAAATATACCCAAGTATTTGCCCAAATAATTTGTGAAAATGCTATATATTGAAATATTGAATCATGTATTTGGTTTGATCACCTCGTGGTGTAGTAGTTAGCGTTCTTGGATGTCTGCCCGGAGGTCTGGGTTCCAATCCCGTCACCGCCAAGAAATTTCAATTCTGGTGTGAGGGCTGGAACGGTGTACACTCAGCCCCGTGAGGCAAAACTGAGAAGTTGTGGGCTCGATTCCCATCTCAGCCAGTCTGGGAGTGGTTTTCCGTAGTTTTCACCCACTTTTACTCCAGGCAAACGCTGGGATGGTTCCAAGCTTAAAGCCATGGCCAACTCCTTCCCAATTATATCCCCAATTTAAAAATATACAAGTACAGCCAATACAATCACAAAGGTTATTACACAAATTCCACACACAACCAAATACAAGGGGGCAATGTCGCAGCCCCTAAAATAAGCAACAACAACATGGATAAATTTTAGGCTTAGATGATGAATACTTCTTACCTTGCTAACCATAGCCTATAGGAGGCCTAGATGACGACCATTTATTGCCATGGTAACCATATATGAGGCCTAGATAACGAACACTTGTTGCCATATAGGAGCCATAGATGGCGAACACTTGTTGCCATGGCAACCTTATAGGAGGCCTAAATGACGAACACTTGTTGCCATGGTAACCACGTAGGAGGCCTAGATGACGAACACTTGTTGCCATAGTAACCATCATGTTTACAATTTGTCCACGCTTATCACAATACACTTTCAGCCCTAAAACGTATCCATGTTAACAGAAACACTGAGGAAATGTAATCTTGACTATGGTTGTTGTTAGCACCGGGATGCGAATCTCGTATCACACAACAAACAGCTCTCAATCGCAATCGAGGATCATGACTCAATGATGTCATCTATGCGACTAAGAGGATCATAGTACTGGTTATTGCTAACTTACGGCTGAGAGTTGCTAAACCCATATCCTGATATTACCGTATACCCAAAGTTAAAGAAATACACCGGTACAAGCTATTCCAATATCCTGAAATTAACATCACCAATCTTCGCGTTATGGGAAACATATCACATGGTTAAATCGCTGCTCTGTTAGCGCATAGATCATATACTTTTCACTTTCTCACAAGATTATCATATACAGTACGAGCTTAAAATATCCTATCTACTGGTTAAAACACGAACTTATTTCAAATCCCATTCATACCAAATAGAATTGGTAACATTTAAAGCTTTAAATTTGAATGCAAAATATTGTCATGAATTTGCACAAACGATAAGTATCTGCACACTTAAATATATCAATTACCCTACAAAACATTCTCAGGTTGTTGCTCACTTATGACCGGGACTGAATATCTGAACAGTCACTTGGCTATTGAGGGTGCTTGATTGCAAGGGAACCCCTTTTAGTATATTTACTGGTACGCTTAAGATCCCCTTCAGGATAACGATCCAGCCCCCATGCATCTCTAAATCTGCAGTAGTTAAAGGGGACAAAAGCCTATTACATTATTATTATTATTATTAATATAATAATAATAATTATTATTATGATTATTATTATTATTATTATATTGTTAAGATCACTGTAAATGGATTCATAAATCCACGGCAGCTCCGCACAAATATCTTCTTCCTGGGATGTTGTTGTTATTTTTATTATTTAGTGGGTATGAGGCATCTTGGACACTTGGTATCTGTCTGATAAGTATCAGACTTGTTATAACCAGTGTCCTTGTGATGACTAACTTCGTCGGTGGATAAGTAGTTAAGTGCCCACTTAATCGGTTAGTGGCCGAATTAGTCGGATTTTTCAATGGCGGAAAGAGTAAACGTCAATAAAGGACAGGAGAGCAAATCGCCGCTACTGGGTGAGAAAGACTTGTATAAGGCTTAGGATCAATAGCACGCCGATTTGTTTGAAACCGCCTAGGAGTCCGTTCGCCGTCGTAACTATACAATATTTGTGTACTACTATAGGGAGGTCTCAGTCATAAGCCAGGAAGTGCCATTGCTTCATACCGGGACGTATTACATAGTTCACCATCCGAGCGGGGTCCAGGTAGGGTGTACCAAAAGTTTGCATGTAAGCCTAACTTAGTACATCCAGGAGTAACCTCAGAACTGCTCGGTAAGAACCTGGAATATTTGCTGTATTCTGGAAGCTAACAGTGAAGATGTGAAAACACTTGTTGATGACTCCAATGCAAACAAAATGAATGAGAAGAGTTTATACCATCAATATTTTCGCTATGAGTTACTCAATTAATCCCAATATAATTACAACAGAATTATTTCATTTTGCGAGTGAAAGTAACAGGTGTTATGACTATATTTATGTTTCTTTGAACGTGAAATATTTGTTCATCCGGAACATTCAAAACACGTTACATGTTTATAGATAGCGATGAAGTTTATTGGGCGCAACAACACATGAAGTTTGAATGAACATGTACAGTACAGATAATGGAATATGCATAGAATAATAACAAGCATACAGTAGCAAATACGCATTTGCCATTAATATAGTGCTCGAGGGGAGAGTATATAACTAGAGGCTGGTACCAATAAACTAGCCGTACGTGCCCACCGTTGACGGGCTCATATGACTTAAAATACAACACTACAACCAACTGTATTAATAATGCAGCCAATGGCCATTTATTATGTTTTCAGGATGTGTCAGGGAGGGGATTTTTTTTGGGAAAATAGGCCTATTGAAGGAAACCATTCGCCGGATGGTGAAAATGAGAAACCACGAAAACCTTTTTCAGGACGGCCGAGGTATGATTCAAACCCATGATCTCCCACGTGCCACGAAGAAGCGCGTTAACGCTCTCAACCACCGCGGTCGGTTCAATCAATTGTATTGTAATGTAGTATGTCATAGTGTAGTTAGTGCAACTCCTCATGGTGCTCTAATTCAAAGCATAGAGCTGATTATCCGCCTTCGTAACTAAGTGCTTTATTTTTAAATATGGTTGCTGTATTTTCATTTGATCTATTTAAATTTAAATTTAAATTTAGGAGATTTGGTGTGTGATGTATCTGTCTTGTAAGTTGGGTTATTGCAATGCCCATTTAGGGTCTTTCATTGTAATTGGAACATGGATTGAAAATGAGATGACAGTTACAGTCGTAACAAATTCCTGGAGGAGAACAGAGGAACCACGGAAAACCAATTTTTGGATGACTGAGGTAGGATTCGATCGTACTCCTTCTCAGTTTACTTCTCGAAGCAGAGCCGGAAAAGTACCCATGACCTATCGGACAGAGTATCAATACTCTCCCCTGGGCCATATAAGGTGGCAGTCTATAACGAATGAAGAGAATTAGAAAGGGTATGCTGTGTGCACAACAGTATGCCGTATAGCCTATGTAAGCGGTATTTTCTCGAGACCCACATAAATAAATTGCAAATCTTTCAAAACAAAACTCAGGATGATCACAAAATCACCCCTTTCGATTTATTTTCGCACTCTCTTTGATTGCGAGCAGAAATGAATGTAGCACCGATCTAGAAAATTATTGACGATTTAGGTTTTTCCATCGTGGTACGCCCTTTTTAGCCTACTTTCGATTTTTGCAAAAAAAAAAAAAGAAAGTAGACTTATGAGATCAACACAGGGCCAACAAAAAGTTCCGTGACGAACTAAATAGCCCACTTTTCTTAAAATTAATTAAGAGTCATGCCAATGACTAATCTATATGGACCTACCTAGAATAATGATGAAGTTAAGTTGGTAATATCAAAATATACCTGGTATAATGTAGCCAAATACAGCACTACAGTTGGCAACCCCGGTGACTGAATTTAAATTCTAAGTTCTATATCTTAAGCTTCAGAATACAAAATTTGGTTGAAGTCCAATGGATATCAAGGACGTTACATGCAGTTAGACATTGGACCTATTAGCGCGAGTAAAATCATGTTGGCAACAATGTCTTGCATGTGTTGGTCAGAAATAAGCTGAAACATTATAATCTATTGTTGTGCCAATTTTGGATTAAATCCATTTGTTAGTATAGAAGTTAAACGTATTTTAATATTGGACATATCAGCACAGACGTATATTAGTTATTCCATATTAATCTAGAATGTCACGTACTATACGTGTGCAAAGTTTAGAGCAGTTGGCTTTCATACTTTGTGATTAATTGATATTAGTGTAAAAAAATAGAGACAGCATTTAATAACAGTTGGCAACCCTGGTTGCTCTTAAGAATACTCACAGTCATATCTGTTATGCTTCACATAGCACATACAAAATTTGTTTGAAATCCAATTGATACTATAGACGTTACATGTAAGTAAGAATGGGTCCTATCAGCACGCTTAGAATCATGTTGGTAGTACTGACGTATGTGAGTTACTCGAAATTAATCTAGAATGTCAGGTATTAACGTGTACATAGTTTTAAGCTGTCGGATTGCATACTTTCTATTATATTGGTATTTGGATAAAAGAATAGAGAGAACATTTATTGGCAGTTGGCAGCCACTCAAATGTTCAAAGCTTAAATCAAATTCCGACTAACCTAATCATCTGATCTCTACCACATTTTGCAACAACATATCTTTATGTGGGAAGCGTCATTTGACCAAACTACAGGGTCATCAGCCCAATAGTTTGTAGATGGCAGCCATGTATCTGTGCAAATCAATTTCCCCTATCCATTCAAACACGGTGAAACCGAATTGAACGATTTTTGGTACAAAGGTAGCACTAGCAAAGGGCACCTTAGCACCATGTTTCATATCGCCGCCATTTTGACGGAAACGTAATGGCGGCCACCCAAATATTCAAAGCCTAAATCAAATTACGACTAACCTAATCATCTGCTCTCTACCATTTTTCAACAATATACCTTTATGTGGGAAGCGTCTTTTGACCAAATCACAAGGTCATCAGCTGAATAGTTTGCAGACGACGGCCATGTATGTGTGCAAATCGATTCACCCTATCAATTCTAACACGATGAAACCGAATTGAACGAAATTTGGTACAGAGGAAGCACTAGAAAAGGGCCCTCATTGGCATGTTTCATATCGCCGCCATCTTGACGGAAACAAAATGGCAGCCACCCAAATATTCAAATCATAAATCAAATTACGACTAACCTAATCATCCGAACTCTACCAAATTTTGCTGCAATATACCTCTATGTGGAAAGCGTCTTTTACCAAAAGCACAAGGTCATCAGCCAAATAGTTTCAAGATGGTGGATGTATGAATCATGCAAATGTTATAGCCTAACCGTAACTTACGATTCAACAAGGCCTGCCTTCAACAATTCAGCTTATCGTATGTAGGGATGTTTAATCTGTCCTCAGATACGTGACCGGTAGAATATTAGCATATTGTGATAGAATGTGTAACCGTAGAAGTGAATAACAGGTCAGGCTTGCCGTGAAAGTGGCAGTTGGCAGTCCAAGTGAAAGGTCGTGTTTTTCCCGAGCTCTCAGGTGTGCTGAAATGGGTTGTTCTCTGGAGTGTTATCGCGCGAGGATCGGACTGTGGTATGCGAAGGGTAGTCGGGATTTCCAGTGTTTGTGTGTGCGTACGGGACCTAGTAACTTGTGGTTGATAGCCCTAGTGATAGCTGCATTGTTAGTTATTGGTGGAGTGGAAGTGAATCCAGGCCCTGTTACTCCAAATGTGAATCAGGCAAATGATCCATTGGCAGCATTAAAGTGTTCGACGTGCAGTAAAACATTGAAGAACGGTGTTCAGTGTGGACTATGTGAGAAATGGTTTCACTTCGGCTGTATTAAGGTCAAGAAGGAGGATTTTGATGTCGGGAATTGGTTTTGTAAAGTATGTGATACGCCGGACTGTTTGAGGGTGCAAATAAAAGCAAGGGATCAAATAATACAGGAACTTAGAACAAAGCTTCTTGAATCAGAGGAAACGGTGAAGGATGTGACTGAACGGCTTTCTACTGGGATCAGTGTGGAAGAGGGCGTGCAGGAGCAAACTGAGGATGACGTTATCATAATGGGTGATTCTATGATACGATGGAGTGTGAATATCTCGAGGAAATCAGGTGCGAAAGCACGGTGTTATCCGGGTATTAAAATTGACCAGCTTGCCCAACAAGTGGAAGAAGCAAATGTAGAGGACTGTGACAAAGTTAAAGTGTTGTTGCTCCATGTTTGGACGTACGACTTGAAGAAGAGGGCTACAGCTGATTACGTCATGGGGGAGCTCTACGAACTAGGCAGAAAAGCTAAAAGCAAGTTTAGAAATCCAAAAATTATAATGAGTGGCATTGTTCGGCGGGGAGGTGTTCCGTTAAGGCGAGTTAAGACTGTAAATGGCCGCATGGACTGGGTTTGTGCACAACTGGGATTAGTGTACGTAGATGCTGACTGCTGGATTGGTGGCCGTGACCATCCCCGAGACGGGCTGAATTTAAGTCGACAGGACGCTTTCAACCTAGGGAGCCTACATGGCAGGGTCATCGGTTCGTGCCGGCCATTGTGAGGAGGAGCAGGTCCAGAGGTTGCCAACCGACGAGAACGGAAGGAGCTACTTCGGGATATTTGCTGCGGAGGTTAGACTCTAAGATTACTGCAGGTTAATTGTCAGAGTTTAGGAAATAAATTAATTGAATTTTGGAATCATGTAGAGACGTCATCTCCAGACATTGTCATTGCTACTAAATCTTGGTTATATGAGGATATAAATAGTAATGAAATAATTCAAGGGACCTACAAAATGTACAGAAGGGATCGGGGGAAGCGAGGTGGTGGGCTATTTATTTGTGTGCGCAAAAATATAGCTAGTTTCTTAAAGTGGGGTGATACGGATCATGAAATGTTATGTGTACAAATTTCGGATAAAGGGAATAAATTCCCTCTTTAGGTGATAGGGGCGTATAGAGCACCGAAAGATAACTTTTCGCTTCCCGATACACTGTATGATAAAACTTGTACGAGTAATGCTATGAAAAAGAGCATAATAATTGCCGGAGATTTAAACCTCCCCAAAGTAGACTGGTCTGGTGAGTCAACTAGCTGTGGTCAAGCTCAGAGCGCTGCAAACAAATTCTTAAAGGAAGGGGGATTTTCCCATGTAGTTGACTTCCCAACTAGAGGCAATAATATCTTAGATGTTTATCTCGTAAGGCCTGTAGAGCTGTATATTAACTGTCTGAAAGTACCAGGAATTAGTGACCATTCTGGGGTTGAATTAAATATTAGATACGGTGATATTACAAAATTAGACTCTGATGTAGCAAATAAGATCATATTCCAGTATCGCAGGGTGGATCAGGGCAAATTTCAGGGGTATTTGAATGAGCTATTTGTAGGATGGGCATCGGAAGGAAATCACATTAATATCCTGTGGACTAACTTTCTGAAAATTTTAAATAGGGCTATTGATAAATTTGTTCCATTTAAATTACTGAAACAAAAACCCAGATCCTGAGTCTTAAACGAAAAATAAAGAAATTATACAATAAAAGATATGATAGTGACAAGTATCAAGAGAGCTCGTCTTAAAAAAGAGGGCTGCTCATGAAAATTATATGCAAGGTTTACTTGGTTCGGGAGGCGATGGGTGGAAAACATTTTACAGTTATATAAGGAGAAGAAAGGGAAATTCAAATAATTTGTCGATGATAATGTCCGGTGACGGTAAATTAATTACTGAGAAGCAGGCCATTGCTAATGAATTAAATGTATTTTATGGTAGTGTGTTCAATAAATCCAATAGCTGTGTGTTGGACCTTTACGGTGAATCAGGGGCTCCACTTCTCCAAATAAACCAGTCAGCAATTGTAAAGCTAATACAAAAATTACGTTACAATATATCGAAGGGTCCTGATAATATTGTTAGTGAAGTACTTAAACTAGGAGGTAGGGCCGTGGCACGATACTTAGAGGTGATGTTTAATGAGTCCATAAACAATGCGCAAATCCCGGATGACTGGAAAAGAGCTACGGTAGTCCCAATATTTAAGGGAGGGAGCAGACTTGAATAGGGCAACTACAGGCCGGTTAGCCTTACGTCCATCGTTTGTAAACAGATGGAGCATCTCATTTGCGAATACTTGAGGGAACAGTGGGACACATTATCATGGTTTAATGATAGGCAACATGGTTTTTGGAAAGGTTACTCATGCGAGAGTCAGATGCTATCACTTTTTCAAGATATTAGCGAATCGTTAGACGATGGAGTTTCAGTCGACGCCGTAGTTATAGATTTTGCGAAGGCATTTGATGTCGTGCCGCACGACATGCTACTCCATAAATTAGCTTCGACGAAGATTGATAGAGGAGTAATTTTATGGATCCAAGAATTTTTGACGGGTCGTTCCCAGAAAGTGAAAGTTGAAGGACGATTCTCGGATGAAATTGCCGTAACGTCGGGTATCCCTCAGGGCAGCGTAATCGGAACTTTGTTATTTTTGGCGTTTATAAATGACTTACCAAATGGGATTCGCAGTGACTGTCGATTGTTTGGGGATGATTGTGTAATATATCTAAAGATACATGACTCACAAGAAAATGCAGTACTTCAAGATGACCTGAACCTGGTCTATAAGTGGGCGATTGAAAAAAAAAATGAAAATAAACACAAGAAAACGTAGTCTAATAAAAATAGGGAAAGTGCGAAGGCAAGATTTTCAATATAACATTGGCTCGGAAATACTTGTAGAAGAAGATTCTTGCAAATATTTGGGCGTTCACGTAAGAAATGATATGAAATGGAGTAGTCATATAGGATGTGTAGTTTCTAAAGCTTACAAATCCCTGCACTTTGTCATGAGGGTATTAAAAGGAAGTAGTACCTCTGTTAAAGAATTAGGATATTTGTCACTTGAAAGAACTATTCTGGAATTCGCCTCGGCGGTTTGGGATCCATATCAAGTAGGGCTCATAAATGAGTTGGAAATGGTACAAAGAAAGGCCGCTAGATTTGTGCTCAGTGACTTTAATCCCAGGAGCAGTGTGAGTCATATGTAAAAGAAACTTGGGTGGGAATCACTTGAGTCTAGGAGGATGATATCTAGACTCTGCGCTATGTACAACACGTATACGAATCAACCAGCATGGGGTGAGCTTAGCAAACGTATGGAAAAGCCTACTTACATGGGTAGGAGCGATCATCCTTTCAAAGTTAACGGCCGACCACAGCGAACAAATTATGGTAAATATTCTTTCGTAAACCGTGCCATTGATAATTGGAACTCTCTGCCTGCCGCAGTCTTAGAGCCTTTTCCCAAACATATAGGTGTGTTTAAGAAAAGACTGACTATTTGTGTAAATACTCCAGTTTAACTGTGAGTGAATTGTTATCTACAATTATTTATTTGTTATATATATCTAATTTGCCACCTGGGGACACACCCCCAATTGCAAATAAACGAATGAATGAATGAATATCGTTGTGAGCCCGTGCCGTCCTGTTGTCAAAATGGCCGCTATTGTTTTCTCGTAAATATATGTCCGTAACTTCCAAAGATTATATCCTTTTAGGTAGACACTTAACAAAATGATACATATTTAGTATCAAATGGTTTATAAAAACGCCAGAGAAAACAAATGAAATAATTGATTTCTACACTAAATATGATACATTTATACTAAACCAGGTGGTTATCAAGTATTATCGTAGCGCATCCGTGGTGTAATGGTAGCGACTTGTGCTCATGGATGAAATCCCTGCAGGTTAAAATTTTTACTTGTTTTTTTTCTGTTTTTATTGATTGATAACTACTCACACGGTATAATGATAAGCATATATAGTATGTATTGTGCCCATTCAACAATGAAATATGCAAATCACAGTTTGCCAGCAATGCTCAATCGGGAGTATCGGGGTTCATGATTTGTTCTCCCACTCTGTGACCTACACACTTTGGATTAAATAGAGGATACACTTCCAAAAATGAACAAAAAATCAACTCCTATTATAAAAACATTTAATTATTCAAATATATGGCGCTACAAAAATTAAACAAATAAAATACTGACCCTTCACTTCATACTTGCTCAAAATTGAACAAGGAATTCATATTAAACAATTATAAAATCATAATAATTGGTTTTCCATAAACCAACAAACTTCTACTGAGTTTCACTTCCATATAGTGTCCTTTTAAATTCATTAAAATCAAGAGCTCCAAACGGCTCGGTAATGTTTATCTATTCTGTGTTATCAATTCAATACACATCACTTACTACTACATGAGTATATCTTTTAATCATAAATATCAAAATTTACCAAAGTACTGTTAATCATTACTTAATTTTGGGCTTTCACAATGCTCATCTGTTACCATCCCTCTCTCTTAAGTCAACAACTCACTACTGTGATTGGGAAAAACTTGCGTACTCCCGAGCTACAGAAGACTATTTGAACAAGTCAAAAATTAAGATCACTCCCGGAATCTAATGTCTTCAACAGAACTCGTGAATCACTGAATCATATAATCATAAAGTTAGGGATTTATCATTTTGTCTTAAAAGACCATTATTTTATAAGAAAGCAACGATCTGAACTCTGCAAGCGATAATATTTATAAAGGAACCTCGGTTCAAAGACCGGGTTGCTTAAACAAACTCTAAACACTTTTGTGTATTATAACTCAAACAGACCGTTCCCCGACCTACCGCGATACATCGAGGGTAAGGTTCTAGCTTTCACTACTTAGCGTGATTTATTGCAGGGAGACAGAGGTTTCTCAGTCTCGCTTCTACAAGAGACTAGCTACCATCAGCTTTCATACAGCTGTTTCAAATGTAATTCTCTGAATGACCAGGCTTCTCATACTGATTCTTAAAACAACATATGTAGGCTCAACAGACCAATTCTCTTAGTTTCGGTATATAACAATTATGAAGTGTCCTCATTGGCGGGTAAGAATAATTCAGTAATACAACCAATATTTAGGGGCTTCAACACGGACGACTCTGAGTTCGATCCTTTCACATGCCTCGGGAGCAATATCCCAAATTGGAGGACTTATAACATTTGCGACTTAGGGCAGGCCTTGTCTATCACCAGCGCTCATAATACAACATAATTAGCACCCTTTTTTTACCACACAACACACACTGCCTCGTGATCACATCACAACTTTTGAGGACTTACCATAGTTCAATTACCCCCGACCAACTGTCCCCCATAATTAGTTTTACCGAGCATTTCAACGCATTCCTAGCGTGACAAATTACTTCAATGCGCTACATGGCGCTTATACATTAATTAGCCAAATTGCCTTCAGAGAACTAATAAATTCAAAATCAACGTTTGATCTACATCTCAAATATATTTTACTCTTCTCCCTTGACAATAATCATTTTTACCATATAAACATGTATTCATAACATGTATTAATTCATTTAAAGGAGCTCGGAAGCTACTACTTTTCATATATAATTCATCATAATATTCATTCATTTATATAATTATTATTATTATTACGCTTGCTTTATCACATTTATATCATTTATCAATTTCACTGATATTTTACTAAAATACATTCCCCAAGGGATTCATTTACATTTCACATATTTATTATATTTTTCTCAAATTAATCGTTCAGATCGCGCTATTATTCTTTTATTTGTTATTCAACATCCCTATTCTCTCTCTTTCATGAGGATTATACGCAAATCTTCCCAAACACATAACATAATGAAATAGTTACTCACAGGATTGTCCGGTCAGCGACCGAATCCTCCAGCGATGGAACATTTTTACCCACTCACTGCTTCTAAGCCATTTCCATGGATACACTTACACTCAATGACACTTCTTTAACAACACATAACATACTTACCTTAATCACTTGTAATATAATGAATACCATTCTGTATTCGTTTCCCTTAACACAATATAAATTCACTAAAAATATTACACTCCAAAATTTTCACTATATTTACATTACATAGCTTTTTTTTTATCACTTGGGCGTTAATTTTTCGCCTTACACACGTGATTTCTTTTCTTCCCCGTTTCCAAGGGTGACACTTTTAGAACGTCGGCTCCCTAATCTGACGAGATGATGTAAAGTCTCGATCGAACTACACCTCACTGGAACGGCTGATCTTCAAATCGGGGGTTTAACTATCGGCTTCTATACTTTACTTGCACGATGTCGTTTCTTGCTAGACGCTAGCTAGTTCGACTAGATAAAAGTCTGTCCCTAATATATTACTATGACGGCCGCTCGAATAGTTTATCGGTGACCTAGTAATTTCCTTGCATTAATTGCTTTTACTTTGATTCGTAGCTTATTGGAGTCCTCCCCAATATTTACTGTGCATTTGTCTACTTAGACAAAGCCTGGAACTACAATTCCTAATTCTTATCGTTCTGCGCTCTAGTCCCTACCTTCCCGGAACACTAGGCGTTACTTAGTTTGTTCGACCCTGATCGGGTTCCTTAACGTCGATAGAACTGTCTATTTCACTTCCTTGGGTACTTCGAAACCTTATGATGCGTAGTTTCTTTCACTGAACTATTATTCGAGTACCTATCGCCTGTTATTTCTTCGAGTCCACAGCCTGACTTTGACTATACTGGTGAACTTTAACGATAATTGTCTGAAGCTTGCCGATATTATTCCTATCCTAGGATTCTAATGTGTCTCCACACGGCGATACTAATGACGATACTGCTCGGCCACTCCCATACGGGGTGCTCGTTGGTGATACAGCGTATCACGACCTCTCAAGGTCTGGTAAAGACTGAATGCTCTCCCTGGCTCAGCCAGAGTTTTTATACAAATCAGCGACAAAAAAGATAAAATCCGCATCTTCTCCAGCCCTAACTTTTGAAGTAATCGTCGTATAATTGTGAAAAATATATCTCTGGAACGCTCTTGTTCTAAACGTCAAATGTTTTCTTTGATCATGAAAATCGATCGCACAATTCCCAGATATTAAATGATTTTGCTCTTCAGATACGTGGGTGTTGCGGTTTATTTTTCTATCCATACCAACTCTGCTCTCGGGGAATTTTTAATTACGTCATGCTGCGTCGGCACTTCTTTCCTGTGCAAATATTATAAACTTTTTCCCCACACAAAAATCTCTATTCCAGAATGATCCACAATGATATGTTTCATTTATTAATTAACTGCTCGCAAATGGCTTATTTCTAATTATTTCTCTTGCGCAATTGCGAGGTTGTCATTTTATAGCTGAGTAAGGTCTATATCCGAAACCTCTTCTCACTTACTCGCGTGGAAAGTTTTTATCGTTCTATTAATAATCATGAGCCAGTTCCTTATCGATGCGTCACGCATGATATCATGTATGCATGACTAGTGGTCACCTATTCTTGCGCCACATTATAACAGCCCACTCCTTACATCTTTCTAAGTCATTCTAAAGACTGTATTATTTCCTCTCTTCTTTTGCAATTACATTATGGATTCGACTCTTGAACCAATAACCCATGTGTTCAGTATATGCAATCAAAAAATTATCGAAAATGTTATATATACCTATAACACCACATTTTTCAACACTCGAATACAGCGATTAATATTTGTTGACCTTGCACCGTGGTAGGGACTATTGATGTTGTTTTATTGTTGATTCTTTAGCGGTTTTGCGGATCATGGTCTTATAGTCCCGTTTACTTGGGTGTATGTAGAAGTTGTCTGATAACCTATGTCGCTGTGGTATCTGTAGGCTTACTAGTGTGTGTACTTTTATACGAGGAAGGATTTGGGTAGGAAGCTGTAGTTGTTGTTGTTGTTGTTTCATTCGAGATGCATGGACATCATGGCCATTTAGCCCCATGTATTTGGGTGAGTGTTGAATTCTGTCCGATAACCTGTGTTATTGTGATGGCTGTATTTGTGAATATACTGTATAATTCAGGTTAGGATTCAATCAATCAACGTTTAAGATCCGTATAGCACGTTGCATTTCAACAAGCTACTATAACCCACATTCAATTATACTCCTTGAAAAGGGCAAAGAGTTATAACTATACCCATGCATTTAGTAGAAAGTAGGCTATATGTTCTTTACTGAAAATCTTGTTTATATTATTAAGAAATGTCTCTGACATTTCATTCTTCTTAAGGGATTTTGGAATGCCGAAAATCTTTGAAAGATTATAAATTTATTTTCCTTCGCCGTATTAAGCTAAGGACCCTTAACTTTCTTACAGTACATTCAATTTCTCCGAAAGCTAGTTCTTTCCTAAGGTTATTTTCTTTATACTGTCCATATTAGCAAAGCCGGTAATTTAGTTTTCATTTCTCTATGTTTCTCTAGATTTCTCTCATGATGGTTTTTTGTTTCTGTCTATGAAACAATATAAATACAGTGTGGTCCACCCGCCCCTTATTATTTAGTTTTATGAAACCCAACTAACATCGCATTTCCCCCGATGGTCGATATTGCTCTGCGCTCTGAATGTGTGACAGCAATGTAATTGGGTCATGGGTCTAGCAAAGAAAAACCGACCTTAAACTTTTCCCCGCCAAATACTATGGCCCATTCTACTAACATATGGCTTACTGCTCCTTGAAATAACACACATACACGTAATACGATTGAATTGATAGCTTACGCCACGTGATCTGTAATAGTAGAAAGTTAAATCAACCCCATAAACCGTGATTGAAGACTTTGAGATGGACTTAAACGTTTGAGGTGGGACAGCTACAGTAACTACAGCACGTTTAGCGTGCGATATCTACCATGTGTTGGTGGCTGAGAGGGTTAAAGACTGACTGCACGTGGTGGGCGCGAGCGGGTAGAATGCTGCTTTGAATCCAGTAGTAGGCATACTTTTTTGAAGAAAAGCCCACATTCCATTTTAGTCGGGATGTAACTACATTGCCACATTTATTGCCTTACGACGTATTTTTTGCGAAGTGTACGTTGAATTTCGCTGATTTATAAAGAGAATACGATCGAATTGGTACGTTTGGCCACGTGACCTGTAATGGCTGAAAATTAAATAAAAAACTGGCATGAATATTAACATAACATATCGAAGTGTCGCTCCGGATGTCCGGGTTCAATTCCCAGCTCTGCCAAGAAATGTAATACCTGTCTGAGGGCTGAAATTGGGTACACGTAGCCTCGTGAAGCAAATATGAGAAAAAGGGGATTAGATTCCCACCTCAGCCACCCTGGAAATGGTTTTCCGTGGTTTCCCACTTCTACTCCGGCCAAATTCCGGGACGGATTCTATCTTAAGGCCACGGCTGCCTCCTTCCCTGTCATTTAGAAATTCCCATGGTATTATTAGCATACTTTTTGATTTTTGCAAAAAATGAAAGAAGACTTATGAGATCTACACAGGGCCAAAAATTGTGTGTCTGTGTGTGTGTGAGACTGTGTGCCTGTGTGTACTCTGAAAGTCTGCCCCCCACTATCAATTCGAACACGGTGAAACCAAATTGAACGAAATTTGGTACACAGGTAGAAATAGCAAAGGACACCTCAGTGTCATGATTTATATCGCCGCCATCTTGACGGAAACGTAATGGCGGCCACCCAAATGTTCAAAGCTTAAATCAAATTACGAATAACCTAATCATCCGATCTCTACCAAATTTTGCAACAACATATATTTATATGGCGAGCGTCTTTTGACAAAACTACAAGGTAATCAGCCCAATAGTTTACAGATGGTGGCCATGTATGTGTGCAAATCGATTCCCCCTATCAATTCAAACACGGTGAAACCGAATTGAACGATATTTGGTACAGAGGTAGCACTAGCAAAGGAAACCTCAGTGTCATGCTTTATATCGCCGCCATCTTGACGAAAACGTAATGGCGGCCTCACAAATGTTAAAAGTTTAAATAAATTACGACCAACCTAATAATATGATCTCTACCAATTTATGCGACACATACCTATATGTGGGAAGCATATTTTGACCAAACTACAAGATCATCAGCCCAACAGTTTGCATATGGTGGCCATGTATATGTGCAAATCGATTCCCCCTATCAATTCAAACACGGTGAAACCGAATTGAACTAAATTTGGTACAGAGGTAGCACTAGCAAAGGGCACTCCAGTGTCATGTTTTATATCGCCGCCATCTTGACGAAAACGTAATGGCGCCCATCCTTATGTTAAAAGCTTGAATCAAATTACGACCAACCTGATAATCTGATCCCTACCAAATTTTGCAACAACATACCTTTATGTATAGAGAATCCTTTGACCAAACTACAAGGTCATCAGGCCAATAATGTGCGGATGGCGGCCGTGTATGTGTGCAAATCGATTCCGCCTATCTTTTCAAACACGGTGAAACCGAATGGAACGATGTTTGGTACAGAGGTAGCACTAGCAAAGGCCACCTCAGTGTCATGTTTATATTGCCGCCATCCTCACGGAAACGGAATGGCGGCCACCCAAATGTTACAAACTTAAATCATATTATGACCAACCTAATCATTTGATCTCTACCAAATTTGTCAACAACATACCTTTTTGTGGGAAGCATCTCTTGACTGAACTACGAGGTCATCAACCCAATAGTTCGCAGATAGCGGCCATGTATGTGTGCAAATCGATTCCCCATATCAATTCAAACACGGTGAAACCGAATTGAATGATTTTTTTACAGAGGTAGCACTAGCAAAGGGCATATCATATTCATGTATAATATCCGTATAGCACGTTGTATTTCAAGAAGCTACTACAACTAACATTCAATTATACTCCTTGAAAAGGACAACGAATTATAACAATACCCAATCATTTAGGAGAAAGTAGGCTATACGTTCTTTACCGAACATCTTGTTTTGTTATTAAATTTTAACAGATAGTCTTAACATATCTTAAGGCCTGTATCACACGACACTCGCTGACAAGGAAGCTGCTGTGATCGCTGGTACAAAATCCTGTATGATTCTGTTCTCTTCGTCAGTATACCCGCTTGTATTACCGAAGTGTATCACACGCTAGCATTTTGTACGCTAAGTTGTATGAAATAAAACCGAAGGGCTGTCGTTGAGGGCATTATTTGCAGTTAATTCGCCTTAATAACGCAAAACGGTCGCGAAACTTGCTTTAAGTAAATTAGAAAACATGCTTGGTACTGAATGCATTCCAATCAATATTTAAGATCTAACTGTAATAATTTAATATTTTACCATACGCGTTAATAATAAGCGCAACAAAAACCTCCAGAGTGTGTTGAAAATGTGTGCAAGTGTTATTGCGCCCGCTCGCTCTTTCGAAGATCCCGGGTTCAAGACTATCCAACGGCAGACTTTTAAAATTCTTTTTAACTATTTTATTAACTTATACCCTCCCTACCTCGTACAGCAAGGTTTCAACTTGGTTTTGTTCACATTATCCACGAAGACGATAGGGAAAGTTATTTTATTGTCTCATTTAAATGGTTATTTTTCCTAAATACTGTTCAAAACCATAGATGGATACTATTCGTTATAATTATTATTTTTAAGTCGATTTTACCCTCCAGGATAGGTTTTCCCGCGGACTCAGCGAGGGATCCCATCATTACCGCCTCTACGGGCAGTGTCCTGGAGCTTGAAACATCTCGTCTGGAAGATACAACTGGGGAGGTGAGATCAGCACCTCGCCCAGGCGGCCTTACCTTCAAAGCGAACAGGGTCCTCTTGAGGGATGGGAAGAGAGGGGAAGATCGGGAGGGATAGGCAAGGAGGAGGGAAGGTGGTGGCTGCGGCCGTACGGTAGGTAACATCCCGGCAATTGCCCGAAGGCGAAGTGGGAAACCACGGAAAACCACTTTGACGATGGCTGAGGTGGGAATCGAAGCCCCTCTACTCATTTGGACCACCCGAGGCTGAGTAGACCATCATACCACTTTTTAAATTTCGTGACAGAGCCGGGAATCGAACCCAGGACGTCCGGGGTGGCAGCTAATCACGCTGACCACTACTCAACGGAGGCGACTCTATTCGTGATAATTAGAATTTTAATAGTTCAATATTTATCCCAGAATAATAATATGACACGTTCTGTAATTACTGCCTTGCTGCGAGGCTCAGCGGTAACGTTTTCGCTTGCTGTGCCCAAGGTTGCAGGTTCGTATCCTGGCGCAGACAGCTGGCATTTGAGGGTGCGCAAATGCGAGGGAGCCGTGTCAGTAGATTTACTGGGACGTTGAAGATCCCATTCGGAGCAAAATTCCGGTACCCCGGCGTATCTAAAAGCCAGAGCAGTTAAAAGGGACGTAAAACCAATAAAGTTATAATTATCAGTATCTACTGTATGTTTGGGGCAGATGACCTCGTAGTTCCACCCCTTAAAATATCACTAACTAACTATTACTGTAAGTGTATAGCAAGCGCTTTTCGCACATACGCAGTTGAAAGAAATGATAGTTTCGGTCTGATGTATTTATTCGTGAGCCTACCCACATAACAAATCTATTTGTTATGTGGTCGTCTGAGTGAGTCGGAGTTTTCCTTTAAACAAAAGTGGTCAACATTTCGAACACTTGCTACCTTGAATATACAGGATACCTTGCTTTCGTTCTACAGATCATAATGTCGACGTCCAATCTGGCTGCGTACCATCGGATAAGTACGGTCCTTTTGAGGACCAAATAAAAAATCACTCGTTGGAACAGATAGATATGCGTCCATAATACATCCACAATAAACGACATTAAGCAAAAAAAAAGTACTAGTTCAAGATTCGAACCTGCTACAATGCGACTTCGTTGACGCTACTCTTGATTTAGCCACCATAGCTACCGAGAACCATGGTATATTGCTGGCACGCATTGAATCTATTCGTAGACACTTCCTGTCAAAACGCAAGCATGTGTTATTCGGAGCTCTAATCGTTTCAATCATGCATTATATTTGAGGTCATTGAAAGATAACTGCCACTATTAATTTCTACTATATTCGCGAGGATGTACTCAACGGTAAAGTTGTACAATGGACGTAAAGGAGCAGGTACTAATGTTTTTAGGAAGACTGTGATATACGCGTTAGTTGGGTTGCCTTCCTCAAAAAATAAGGGGCTGGTGGACCACACTGTATATATATATCTTTAGAAGCAAAATTAAAAAGACAAACGGGGCACGGAAGAACAGCAAATTGCTTCAAATGGAAGAAGAGG
This sequence comes from Meconema thalassinum, assembly GCA_946902985.2. Lineage (NCBI taxonomy): Eukaryota > Metazoa > Arthropoda > Insecta > Orthoptera > Tettigoniidae > Meconema > Meconema thalassinum. The sequence continues at coordinate 1,764,633,167 of OX336388.2, forward strand.
AATCTTATGGTGCGAAAAGCAAGGGATATATTTACATTTTCTCGCTAAAATAGATTTTTTAATATACAAATTTAACTCTTTCCGCAAACTTTTAGCATACTATGCTGACATTTTTAGATATAATGTTTCCTTCAGTATGTCATACTTAATCACTGCCGTTCTTATAGAGTCACTTTAGTTGAAATTTGTCAGATGGAAATGTTCTGAAAATTCCTGGGGTCTCGAGCCCTGACAAGGGATTTTATACTAATCTAAGGGTTCAAACGGAGTAGACCTGCACTCTACCTCGTGATAGAAGACGGAGGAGAAGTGGGTTCCATTCAGCTTTCCTAGAAGTAGTTTCCTATGGTTTCCACTTTCTACTCCAGACAAATGTTGGACTGGTTCATAACTTAATGTCACAGCCTGCCCCCCTCAATCCTGACCTAAATTATTGCAGACAACACAATAACACGTATTATCAAACACATTCCAAACATAAAGGTGATGACTGTGCTGAAAAAGCTCTTAAATTAAGCAACAACAACACACTATGTGGTGTTTCAATGACTTGTCCGTTGAGCGTGGTATCTTCGTTTAGAACAGGGAGCTCGGCCATTGATCGACGAACCAATTAGTTCTATAAAGTTGCTTAATGAAGTAACTCTTGCGGGAATTGAAGTACACTTGCTAGCCATCAGGAATTTTACACGAGACAATTAAGTTACTTGACGTATCCCCGGGGCAGGATTCCAACGTACGGTCAGTTCATCAAGTTAACACATATAAAACTCTAAGGAGTATATTTCACAAAACTCAAGCTCTTAAACCAAAGGGATTTAGAAGGTGTGGGTTGTACCAAAATCTTCCAAATTGTCTTAGTAGTACAGAAAACATCTTGTATTTCTTGAAAATATATTTATTTGTTGATAAGATGTGTGTTAAAGATTTAAATAACATGATAGCCCCTGCCAGAACTGTGTCGCGCCGAACCACATAACAATGAAGTCGGGAGGGTGTTGTATACTAGAGGGTCGCTCACAAGTTAGCCAATCGTAACAAATTAGTATTTAAATGAAAGAGAATTACCCGTTGCCGTGACGAATTGCACTCTAAATATCGACAATGTGTTTAAAATGTGCGTTTAACCACATTTGATCTCTCACGCGTCACAAAGTGTTGTCCTAGCAGGAAGTTGGCACTCGGATCGGCGTATACCTTTGTGCCACCGTTACAATAACATAACGCCCTGCTTTGGAGCCTGCATATCACCCTCGACGGCAATTAGTGGCGTTTATGGTCATGCAGTCCTGTCAGTCAAAACATGACCATTTTATCTTCTTGCTGGACCTGATGGATGGAGTACCCCAGTCGTGTATAGGTGCAAATTTCCCTCCATAATCACCTTCTTCAAGTGTCACAAAATATATTGCCAAAGGTAGGAAGAAATCTTGTAGTTTTACGTGACCGTTGATCTCTCAATCCTAAAAATTCTTGTCAGTAGAGAGTATGTTACGACATAGCTTCCATGGTCCATTGCAAAAGTGCTCTTGCCCTGTTTCAGGCATCACAAATTTGGGATCTTATTCTAGGTGATGGTATTGAACTTCTAGGATCTAAATAGTCCCTGTGGAAAAGCTTCGTCACACTATGAGTCGAAACAGCCTTCTTGTTGCCTCGTAGGTGCATCGTGTACTACTGTGACTTTCTCCTCTGGATTCCTACAAGGCATAATTCACAATTTTCGGTCGTGAACTGGTGTTATTGACCGTGAATGCCACTGCGAGGCAGAATCTCCCCTACTACATTTATTTGACGGATGTTCTTTCTTCAATACCAAGGAATACCAACTTGTGCCTATAGAGTATCTTTCTTAGACGATTTGCAATAATTAAAAGTAACATGTTCACCATCTATCGTGCACAAAGTCTATATAGAGAATTGTGAGCCAAACGATGTATATTATGTCTGTGCTCCGTAGAAATAAAAGGATTTCTGAGTGATTAGAGCACAATATTTAGTATGTATATCCATTTATAAAAATTAGCATGCCCACCGATTAATATTTGAGAATGGAGAGATATAGAACCACATACCATAAAATTTAGTTCCATATACCGATTATTATTATTATCGGCCTTCTTTATAAGCCTTCAACAAAACATGTTTACTGAAAGACACTAAAATTAGTGACACCTGTAATTTACATAATCTACAGCACAGAATTCCAAACAAGAACATTTGATGTGAGTATTGGTCCATTGTTATGGCTTCGCTGATGTACAGATTAGGTTTAATCTATGGTGAGTTTAAGGATATTCATTTCTGCAAAATTCACTAGCATGATACCTATAATATTTGAGAAACATTCCTCAAGTTAACCTGGATGAATATTAAGCTTAGTCGGTAACGTTTCTCTGATACCGGATCATTCCATTACGAAATCTTGAATTTCATTTCTGCAGAATTGGCATGCACGTCATTTGCGATAGCTAGACTTGAACATTACGTAAAATAATATTTTGGTACATTTCACCCGAGTTCATAATCATCTAAGTTTAATTCCACGTTATATAGTACACACTTTGAACTGTTCAAGTATTTCTAACGATGCTCTTAGTATGAGAAACTACTTTTTTTTTTGCGCACTGACCCTCTAAGTGTGAAGGACTTCTCCCTGCCAATATTTGCTTTCTGCGCTAGCTCAGTTGATAAAGCACTCCAACACTACATTTCTTGCCGAGTGTTGGCAGAGAGACCTCTTGAAATATTTGGTCATTATGGTAATTCTCCCTTCAGATCCAGGCGATATTATAACCATATTGACAATCATACACGTATAAATGTGCCAACTACTGAACATAATAAATGTATTACCTCAGAAAGCAAATTATTCGACAGTTGTGATGCAAACATCGTGGAGATGATTTCCCGGCAAGTGAAAATTATTTTATAGATGGTTGAGATACCTGATAATGTTATACCGGATTGCTGACCCATTCACGGATTGCTCTCGAGGTCTGTTCATCATGTGTGTTAAGAATCGTCTAAATCATGGAGTCCAGCATTTGGAAGATGATCCACGAGAAGTCCTTGGCATAAACGTTACAAACCGTAAAGCAGGTTTGGCCATTAAATTCTCACGCGTGAAGTGTCCATGCATGCGTGAGGTCTGCCGGACCGTCCTCAACTCTCCCCTCTACCTTCGCATCTAGTCTGTCTACACTTCGTCCACCTTGTGGTGTAGTGGCTAGCATTTTTGGCTGTCGCTCCGGAGGTCTGGATTCGATTTCCGGCTCAGCCAAGAAATTAATTGTGGTCTGAGAGATCTGGTCAGCCTCTTCAGGCAAAACTGATAAAAGGCGGTTTCGATTCCTACCTCAACCAGCCTGGAAGTGGTTTACCCGTGGTATCCCCCACATCTTCTCCAGGCAAATATTGGGATGGTTCCTAACGTCTAATGCCTCGGCCACCTCAATCTCAATCCTCACATGAATTACAAATACACAAACTACTACAGACACCACAGGTTGTCAGAGAAATAAATAAATGTACACACACACGAGGATAAATGACTACGGTGGTATTAAAGATTCTAGAATGTATTATCTGCCCAAATATAAAATCGTGTAATTCTTCGCTGCCTCATTGTGGAGAACGTTAAAATAACTTATGTGATCGTTTGAGTAGTGGACGGGGACCAAGAATTTGGGATCCATGTAGTAATTTTAAATAAAATGATAGTTTATCTTCCATTTGCCTGGAGATGAAAATGGAAAACGAATTAAAATAATTTCAGGGACGGCCGATAAGTAACGCTGGGGTTCGAACCCACTCGTATAACGACCCTGGAGATAGCTTGGCACCTTGGTCTTATGCTGTTCCTGAGAGAGTGTAGCTGTCATGATCTGTTTAAATCAAACGTTTATATCGTGTGAATGCTAACGTGTGTTCAACCTGAAACTGTAACTGTATGACCTTTCATAGGCTTGCTGCAGGTATACACAGGGAGTGGTGTGTGTCAGATCAAAGAGACGGCTGCTTAAAAATAAAAACTTATGATAGAGGGAAGGTTGAAAAATTTTAAAGGTTTCAGGGAAAACATAGTTCATAAACTGTCATCTGGTCTGAAGGCAGAAGGAGGAGACTTAGCGGCCGTATGGGGAAATCTGGGAGGAAAAAGGAGATTGGCAAGTAGGCCGATTGTTTACCGTGGTCCATAGTACGCCAAAATGGACAGAAAAGGAAGAAAAATCTTACGTTCCCATCCTCCCTCGGCGAGTTCTATTCAAATGTGAAACAAACGCTTTTATTTTTAGATAGGTTGGTAGGACACATACTAAGACACCCAGAAATAGCAAGCTTAGTTATGGAAGGAAGGGTCGAGGACAAGAACTGTAGGGGTAGACCAAGTTTAGAATATGTTAAACAGATCGCCTCGGATGTAGGGTGTGGTATCTATGAAGATATGAAACGATTAGCTCAGGACAGGGAGGCATGGAGGCCTGCATCAAACTAGTCAAAAGACTGAAGAATCAAACTACAACATATTCTTTGAGGAGACTTCTACCGTAGTTATGCTTTTTCAACCTGGAATTTCCCTTACTTAGAACCATCTAACTGGAAAAGAAACTCTTTGGTAATGAACTACGGTTCACGGAATTGATAATTTCTTGCCAGGTCTCATGACCCAAGAGTCCAGGAATCGATTTCTATATCTGCCAAGTAATTGAATTCTGGCCTACGCAATGGAACGGAGACGCTGTTATCAATAATTCATTTTAGAGGTCTAGGACATTTTAGTCACTCAAAATCCTTCTGCATTGGACCCACTGCCATGCTTTACAGGATAACACACGAGGTTTAACCATCAACAGCCTAACGTGTATTATACATTGGAACACTTGAATCTCTAGTATCCAATTTTGTATGTAGACACAATTATTCATGGGAGAGATAATGATGAAATGAAAGATAACCACACACTTGGGGTACGATATACACTATCAGTCTTATCTTACTGTGAATATCATGGAAGTTAATTTCGAATAATTATTTTCCATAAGGCAGGGACACCATACACTAATAATAACTTAAATGAACTGACATTACCGGTAATTTTAACGAGAATACAGACGTTCTACTGCAATAAATTTACGATCAATCAAATTATAATTTATTCACTTCTTTACCCGACGTTATTCCTCTTACCCTGTTAGCTGCCAGGTTCTTCACTTCACGCCAAGTCATTCCAGATTTCCAAGCCTCCTCTTTAATGGTACGTTTCCTAGACTTGCTTGGTCTTCCTTGTCTCCGAGTCCCTTGAGGATACCAGTCTAGAGGTCTCCATTCTGTCGCACCATTCTGTTTCCACAGAGTGTACCCGGTCCAGCCACATTTTCTCTGTTTAATTTGGACTTCTATAGGTTGTTGGTAAGCCTTTTGCCACATCTCTTCGTTTGGGATTACATCTGGCCATCGTATACCCAGAATTTGGGCAAACAACGATTAACGAATACTAGTTGCTGGTTGAAAGAATTGGTAACTCCATGTTCCACATCCATACAATAGGTAAACCACTTTCAGGATGGTTGATGTGGGAATCGAACCCGCCTACACTCAGTTTTGTATAACGACGCTGAGTGGACCCCATCCCCACTCAGACGTGAATTAAATTTCTTGGCACAGCTGGGAATCGAACCCCGACCTCTGAGGCGACAGTCAAGATTATTAGCCACTACGCCATGAGGTGATATATAGATATAGCGGCGCGTATAAAGTCTAACATGTGTGAGTATTTGCGTATTGACTGACTGAAAAATAACACTTTACATACTCTCCATTACTAACAAAGTATTACACACCGGACTAGACACTACAAGACACAAGAGCGTACGAAGGAATAAATGAACGAATGAATGAATGCATTAATTAATCAAACTGGTACTAGAAAATATGATCAATGCACGTGAACTACAGGACAAGGCACAATTAAATAACATATTGACACGGTTTCACTTACCAACACTGATTTCTCTTCCAGTTCCATTATTCAGTAGCTAACGCAATGAAACATCTACTGCTCGAGTCTAAGCTGCATGGACCTGAGAGGAATGTGCATCGCAGACTATTATGAGTATTATGAGTGGTGGTGACGAGTGATGCGGTTTCTCGGTCCTTGCGTAGTAACAGAAGCTAAAACATTAGTCGGTGACTCAGTCACTCATTCCCAACGCCACACTGGTTTCAGAAAAGACCCATGTTAGCAGTATTGGAATAGACGAGAAAGTCAGGTAACACGGCAGGCTGTCGACAGGCTTCTCAATTCTCGCCTGCTCCTGCCCTGCCTCTGCTCTTCATCCCGCAAGTTCACAGAGCTTGGAACCGAGCAGTACTATGCAGACTCGCTACGTCAAGAGGAGTGACAAAGGCGCACAAGCTCTTCTATTGTGTCTACAACGGGAGAAGAGTTTCAGATAAGAAAGAGGTCCTGTGAGAGGGAATAAAATAGCGATAGGTGCTATTTGTGCTTGAAGTGTATGCAGGTTTCTTAAGTGTATGTGTCATGTGCTGCCTGTCCAGACTGTCGGTCTCTCTAAACGAGAGATGTTGACAAGACACTCCGAAAGTCACTTTTTTGGAAGCTTCCGATTTCAGGCAACAAAGTTTAACTCTTTCTTGGTATCAAAGGAATATCTATAATATGAGTCTTCTTCTTGTAACTGTACGTGCTAAAAAATCAGCAGCCATTCAAAATGCTATTCCTTTTAGTAACTATATTTATAAAATTCAAATATTTTTCCTGACATAATATTTTACAATCTATTAGGTTGATTTATACGAAGCAATAACTGGTTGGCACCTAATCAAAATTAAACTCCATATTTGAAGAAGATTTATCTTAATCATTCAAGCGCTGAGTTGTGAGTTGAAATATTTGTTGATTTTCAGCACTTGATTTTCTAAATTATTTTTGTATATATTTTGAATTTTTAATATAAAGCTTATTATCTATTTACTCTCACCATTAACATTTCTTATTTTACTAAATGCATTTTGAAAAATTATTGTAAAGATCAATATTAAATTTTATTGTATTTAATACTACATTGTATGGATATCCATTTTATTACTTTACTAGCTGTAGCTGGCATGCGTTGCAATGCCAATCAAAGAAAGAGTTGGCGTTGTAACTTTGTTTAATGAAGTGCTTTTGGATTCCCAATATTTTTTTCTTTTTCCGTTAACCACCTCCAAACTACTGTAAAATTGATTTACTATCTCAAAAAGAATCCTGGGAGCGTGCTCAACAACTCACCAATGTTTCATCGCAATGAAATAATGGCATATGAACGCATACGAGACTTTGTTGAAACGATTCGAGCGCCGTCACCCATTTGTTGAATATACTCGTAGCTACCTATTGTAAAATGGATTTACTAATTCGAAAACCTTCCCAGGCGTGTGCGAAACAACTCATCAAAGTTTCATCACAATCGAATGAATGGCATGTGAACGCATACGGGATTTTGTATAAACGATTCGCGCGCCGTTACACATTTGTTGAATCTAATTGTGCGCCACCAATTCAAAAACGGATTTACTAATTCATACACCTTCGCAGGACTGTACTCAACTCACCAAAGTTTTATCACAATCGGATGAATGGTATATGGACGCATACGGGACTTGGTTGAAACGATTCACGCGCTGTCGCTCATTAGTTGAATCTACTCGAGCGCTACCATATTGTAAAATGGATTTACAAAATCAGAAATCTTCGCGGGAGTGGAAACAACATTTCACGAAATTTCATTGCAATCGCATGAATGGTATATGAACGCATACGGAACTTTTTTAAACGAAACGCGCGCCGTTACTCATTTGTTGAATCTACTCGTGCGCTACCTATTGTAAAAAGGATTTACTAAGTCAGAAACCTTTCCTGGAGTGTGCACAACAATTCACCAAAGTTTCATAGCAATCGGATGAATGGTATATGAACGCATACGGGACTTTGTTGAAACGATTCGCGTGCCCTCGCTCATTTGTTGAATCTACTTGTGCGATACCTATTGTAAAGTGGATTTACCAAGCCAGAAACCTTCCCTGAAGTGTACACTACATCTCACCCAAGTTTCATCGCTATCGGACGAATGGTATATGAACGCATACGGGACTATGTTGAAACACTACGCGCGTCGTCGCTCATTTGTTTAATCTACTTGTGCGATACCTATTGTAAAGTGCATTTACTAACCCAGAAACCTTCCCCGAAGTGTGCACAACATCTCACCCAAGTTTCATCGCTATCAGACGAATAGTCTATGAACGCATTCGGGACTTTGATGAAACGCTTTGCGTGTCGTCACTCATTTGTTGAATTTACTCGTGCGCTACCTATCATAACATGGATGTACTAAACCAGAAACCTTGTTTGTTGTGTACACAAACTCTCACCCAAGTTTCATCGCTATCGGATGAATGGTATGTGAACGCATACAGGACTTTGTTGAAACGCTTCGCCCGTCATCGTTCATTTGTTGAATCTACTCGTGCGCTACCAATTGTGAAGTAGATTTACTCACTCAGAAACCTTACCTGAAGTGTACAGAACATCTCATCCAAGTTTCGTCGCAATGGGATGAATGGTATATGAACGCATGTGGGACTTTATTGAAACAAACGCACGCCATTTTATTGAAGCTACTACTAACCCTATACAAATTACGTTGAGTAACTAACGGGATTTCATGTTAAGAGCCTCATTTTCTATACCGGTAGTGGGGAGTGCTACTCGCATCCAGTCGGCCGTGTCTCGTCAAGAGCTACTGTTGCCTGGAAACGACTTGCCTCAGCTGTCATTTGCGTTACGTTTTATAGTGACTTGTATTCTCTTTGACGTTTTATGTCACGTCACGGGATAAAAAAAAGTATCCTATGCCCGTCTCCTGGTTCTAAGCTACCTCCACACCAGTTTTCAGCCAAATCGTTTCAGCCGTTCTTGAGTTATAAATAGTGTAACTAACACAACTTTCTTTTATAGATATAGATTCCATTTTTTACAATTTTATCATAAACATTTCACTTCAAATTTAGATTTAAGTACATCCATTTTATGTTATTTTAATTCTTAATTGGTTTCATGAAATTTGAGCTGAAGAAGATCTCAATGTTAGATCGAAATATGTACGATATATAAAATATATACGTGTGTGAGTATTGATTGGCGTATAATTTATACATTTAACAAGATGTTCAGTAAAGAACATATAGCCTACTTTCTCCTAAATGCATGGGTATTGTTATAACTCTTTGTCCTTTTCAAGGAGTATGATTGAATGTTGGTTGTAGGAGCTTGTTGAAATACAACGTGCTATAGGGATATTAAACATGAATATGAGGTGCCCTTTGCTAGTGCTACCTCTGTACCAAATTTCGTTCAATTCGGTTTCACCGTGTTTGAATTGATAGGGGGAATTGATTTGCACACATACTTGGCCACCATCTGCAAACTATTGGGCTGATGTTCTTGCAGTTTGGTCAGAATATGTTTCCCACATAAAGATATGGTGTTGCAAAATTAGGTAGAGACTAGATTATTAGGATGGTCGTAATTACATTTTAGCTTTTAACATTTGGGTGGCCGCGATTACGTTTCCATCAAGATAGCGGTGATATAAAACATGACACTGAAGTGCCCTTTGCTAGTGCTACCTCTATACCAAATTTCGTTCCATTTGGTTTCAGCGTGTTTGAATTAATAGGGGGAATCGATTCTGACACAAAGATGGCCGCCATCCGCAAACTATTAGGCGAATGACCTATTAGATTGGTCAAAGGATGCTCCCTCCATAAAGGTATGTAGTTGCAAAATGTGGTAGAGATCGGATGATTAGGTTAATCGTAATTTGATTTAAGCTTTGAACATTCGTGTGGCCGCCATTACGTTTCAGTCAAGATGGCGGCGATATAAAACATGACACTGAGGTGCCCTTTGCTAGTACTACCTCTGTACCAAATTTCGTTCCATTCGGTTCCACCGTGTTCGAATTAATAGGGGGAATCAATTTTGACATAAAGATGGCCGCCATCCGCAAACTATCAGGTGAATGACCTATTAGATTGGTCAAAGGATGCTCCCTCCATAAAGGTATGTAGTTGCAAAATTTGGTATAGATCGGATGATTAGGTTAATCGTAATTTGATTTAAGCTTTGAACATTTGTGTGGCCGCCATTACGTTTCCGTCAAGATGGCGGCGATATAAAACATGACACTGAGGTGCCTTTTGTTAGTACTACCTCTGTACCAAATTTCGTTCCATTCGGTTGCACTGTGTTCGAATTAATAGGGGGAATCGATTTTCACACAAAGATGGCCGCCATCCGCAAACTATTACGCTGATGACCTATTGGTTTGGTCGAAGGATGCTCCCCCCATAAAGGTATGTTGTTGCAAAATTTGGTAGAGATCGGATGATTAGGTTAATCGTAATTTGATTTAAGCTTTGAACATTTGTGTGGCCGCCATTACGTTTCCGACAAGATGGCGGCGATATAAAACATGACACTGAGGTGCCCTTTGTTAGTACTACCTCTGTACCGAATTTCGTTCCATTCGGTTGCACCGTGTTCGAATTAATAGGGGGAATCCATTTTCACACAAAGATGGCCGCCATCCGCAAACTATTACGCTGATGACCTATTGGTTTGGTCGAAGGATGCCCCCCCATAAAGGTATGTTGTTGCAAAATTTGGTAGAGATCGGATGATTAGGTTAGTCGTAATTTGATTTAAGCTTTGAACATTTGTGTGGCCGCCATTACGTTTCCGTCAAGATTGCGGCGATATAATACATGACACTGAGGTGTCCTTTGCTAGTGCTACCTTTGTACCAAATTTCGTTCAATTCGCATTCACCGTGTTCGAATTGATAGGGGGGGACAGACATTCAGAGTACACACACTCACACACACACAGACACACAGACACACACACACACAGACTCACACACACACATACACACACACAGACAGACACACTTTTTTCGCCCTGTGTTGATCTCATAAGTCTACTTTCATTTTTTGCAAAAATCGAAAGTAGGCTAAAAATGGACTAAGATTGCTTTTTATTTATAATTCAAATCACACTGAAAGTTGTTGTCCTTGTTGTTGTTTCATTTGAGGGGCTAAGACATCGTGGTCATTTAGCCCTGTGTACTTGAATGTGTGTGTAGAACTTCTCTGATCCGTGTTATTGAGTGTCTGTAGTAGTGTGTTTATTTAGAATTAGATGACCCGACGGATGTCATTCTGCCAAAATAAATGACAATGTATTGAAGTCCAATTCAGTCTGTACTGCACGAAAAAAAAGTCAGAATAATGCAAACCAAAGAAACTATGTGTTTTCAGTAGCTGTAATATTAATATCTTTATAGTGACTAAGGAAATGCTCGAAAAGGTATGGGAATATCACTACCCAGAAATAACCCTGACTGACTTGGCAGGTCTTCAAATCCCTCAAAGAGCCATAATTCCCCCCGTTGCAAATCGAGTAATTTGATAAGTTGATGCCGTGAAGATAACGTGCCAAAACGTAATCTTCGTTCTTCGGGGCAAATAATTATCACAGAAAACGCTGATTCCAATCAACACTATGAAGATAAAATTCCGCCAAAAAATACTGCTGTTTACACTGGCGTAAGAGTGTTCCTCACATGATACAATTCTTGGGCTTGGCTAATAATTTACTGCCTCATAATAAAATACTTCCTGCACATGTAATAATACTGGCCAGTTCCAAAGAAAATTCTTATGTTAAATGATGTTTTCATTGTAATGCTTTATGGTAAACGATACTTTTTGTTTCGTCACCTGACACGTAAGCAACCAAAGTTGATGGTTTTCCAACACGGGAACAGGCAACATACAATTGACCATGCGCGAAACATGGGTTTTCAAGATTAATGCCGCAAACACTCAATGACTGCCACTGGGATTTATTTATGGTCATAGCGAAAGCCAGGTGCACTGGAAACTGTAGGCGTTTAATTTCAAATGGTATGTCAGTGGGAATCATTGGTATGTGTGGTATCAAAATGTCTTCTCCTTAGTACTTTCCCTTTAGAATGGTGGCTTCGGTCACGTTGTTCATTTAATTTTTTCACCGCTAGCCGTGTGCCGTTACAAAGACGTGGTTGGTTTATATTTCGCAACATTATGACCACCGATCCGAGCTTTAATTGAAGTATGTGAAGCGGCAATCCTGTCAAATCTAGCGTGTTCAAAAATTCGGGTGGATAGATGACAACATCATCTTGGTTGGATGCGGAATCAACAGATTTGTATGTCCTCAAATCACCTGGAATTTCATTTTGAATTTTGAAATTCAAATAATTTACATCCATATTTTTGGCAGCCAGAATAGCTCGTTTGCTCAACCAAATATGATCTCTGTAATGTTTAGGAACGTTAGGGAACACCTTTTGAATGAAGTCGTTTTTTGAATCAGTAAACTGACAAAAAATTTCAGGAAATGTAATGCAGCCAGTCAAAATGTCTGGAGGGAATTCGCCATTTCCAATGTCAATGGGTTGTGAAATACATATTACTTCTATATTGCACCCTTCCGTGAGGATCAAAATTTTGCCATCAAGACGCTAAGTTTTGGACCTAAGTCCACTAAAACATGTTGTTCACCGTAGACTTCTAGTAATGCTCCTGAAATTCCTTTAATTTTTAAGCGATTCTCTAATATAGGCTTTCATACGCCGCCTAGCTCAATAAGTTCGGGGCTGGTACGTACATTTCCCACGATATGACATATACATTTAGGATAATAAGCACATCAGGGCAACACTCAAAAATAAAAATAAAATTGCCATACAAGAATTTAATTATAAATTGGTACCCCCAAAACACAACAATTACAAATCAATACAAATGACAATATTTAACACCAAAAGTAAAATAAACTGAGCCTCCGTGAATTAGGCAGCAGCACGCCGGTCTCTCACTGCTGGGTCCGTGGTTCAAATCCCGGTCACTCACTGTGAGCTTTGTGCTAGCCAAAGCGGAGGCGGGCAGGTTTGTCTCCGGGTACTCCGGTTTTCCCTGTCACAAATTTCATTCCAACAACACTCTCCACTGGCATTTCATTTCATCTGTCATTCATTTAATCATTGCCCCAGGGGAGTGTGACAGGCTTCGGCAGCCGACACAGTTCATATCCTCGCCGCTAGATGGGGGCTTCATTCATTCCATTATCTGACCCTGTTGGTCGAATGGAAGCAGGCTGTGGATTTTCATTCAAGTAAAATAAACTATTCCTGCATCAAAATATGCCAGGAATCTCCACTGTACACATAAATGCTTTAGATCAATGTTAATACGATTCCACTAAGCTTATAACATGTCTAATTTCACTTCCATAAAGCATGTTAAACTCACAAATATTACTCAATCCTATACTGATTCGACATAAATTTACAGAAAGTCTTTAGGTGAATAAACACCTAAATTGTCCTTTGACTTTCAACAATATTCATTTCAAATGATTCCATTGTTAACTTTACACCTTTTGGTTCAATCACCAAATGTTGTTAGCTTTTGTGTCCACTTATCAAATGTTCAATCTCAGGCATATCATATGTTAAGTACTACAACAATAGGCAATCGTGCATTCCTTTAATTAAAATACATTAAATATTTCAATTAGATTGCGTCTCCTTGACACGTCTGTATTTGTTCTTATTAAAGGAAACTCTTTACATTTCATATATGTCACGCATGAGTACTGTATCAATTTTTTTGGAGCATAAAAGTACCAAAAATGAAGTTTTTAACAATATTTTTAGCAGGAATTACTCGTTATGAAGTATGCTACTGGACTAGAATATCCAGGCCTTCGTTTAAAGAGCCAAACTGTTACTTAAAACATCTGTGTTTTAATGACTTATACGCCCAATACAAGCCTCGGAGGTGAGTAACCCTCATAAAGGACTCATGCTTGACACTTAAGATTTATGACATCTGACTTGCTCTCGGCAAGCGATAGTAAGGGTGGGCGTTAATTAATCCAATTCCTCCGCGCATATACATGCGCTGTAGTCCCACTACGTCATGGCTTGTCAGCAGTTCTTTAAATTTCTTATATTAAAGAATATTGATATTCCAAAAATTTGTATTTTTAATTTCCTTTCTCGCGAAGTCTTCCTTTCATAATAATTTTGCGTAATTCTTAAAATCTCCGTAATTTCAACACTTTTTAATCTCCGGCAATACTGATATCGTGCGTTTATTGCAATGTCAACTCTCATCCGGTGGATCCCTCCTTATAAACGCGTGGTTAGTCATGCAAATAGTTCGAAGCTTATCGGCTCGTATGATTCACTGATCATGAGCTCACTGGCCCACGTGCGGTCTTTTACCACCTCTATGATATCATCCGTTAGTCATAAGCTCCTATTGCATACTCAGTTCTAATTCATATGGATATTACTCTTGGCTTGTGGTTATAAACTTACCACTTACATATATATTCAGGATTCGATTTCATTATGCCGAACTCTATAAGGGCACAATACTAACAAATGGATTTCATCCAAAATTGGCACAACGATACATCATAATACTTCAAATTATATCTGAGCAACACAAGCAATACATTTTTGCCAACATGGTTTTACGCGCGCTAATACTGTAGATCCAATGTCTAACTGCATGTAACAACGTCCATGCTATCCATAGGACTTCAACGAAATGTACATTAATTCTGCACCTTAAGGTGTGGAATTAAGAATACATTCAGTCACCAGGGCTGTCAAATGTAGTGATCTATTAGGCTATACTATGCCAGGTGTATTTTGAACTAATTAAAACTAATTACAAAGTAATTAAAACTTAATTTCGTCATTATTCATGATAGGTCCATATAGATTAATCATGGGCATGCATCTTAAATTTTAAGAAACGTAGGCTCTTTAGTTCGTAACGGAACTTCTTGCTAATTACCTGTAAGGGGATCTATCATCTTAGGGCTGCCAAATGTACTGCTCTATTAGGCTACACTATGTCAGGTGTAGCCTATTTCGAACTAATTAAAATTTCAGTATTACCAATTTAATTTCGTCATTATTCTAGATAGGACCATATAGATTAATCATTGGCATGAATATTAAATTCTAATAAAAGTAAGCTTTTTAGTTCGTCACGGAACTTCTTGTCAATTACATGTAAGGGGATTTATCATCTTGATTGAGAAGTGATAAGCATCTTCACCTTGCCAAAATATGATGGGGTATTTTAGCACATCATATGAACGGTGTGTTTCATACACACGCTGAAACTGATCATTCCGGCGATGTAAAACAATATCACGGATGTCCAAATTTTCTCCAACTACAACAATGGCAACTTCATCAATTGTTGGCGCATTGAAACATCTTGCATGTTGGCCCACAGGAGTTTTATCAGCTCTAATTACAGATTTGTGATTATCAGAAGACATGAGATCCAGTGCAGTTTTAAACAATGCAATCAACTGATTGTGTTGATGAAAGAAAGTTTGTAATTGTTCTACAACAGACCTCTTCACTGAACTGTTTTGTGCACAACGCAGATCAATTTCTTGTGTTGAATTACCCATGAAATAAATTTGCAGGAATTTGTAGTCGACCGGCAACAGTGAACCTGCTCGGTGATTTATTTGGCTTTGTATCTGTAAATTTAAGAGATAGGTTTATTTCTTTTGTTACAAAAACTATAAAATAAACAAATCACTAGGGGGGATAAGTATGTTTCTTATATGGTACCTTGAAATTTGGCATGAAATTGTTCTGAACTGCATTTGTTGCCCCAAATGAAGTCATTAGGAAGCATTTGTTATATTTTTGGATATTTTTGAAGAAATGTATTGATTACGCTCCTGTTCCTGAAGCCAATGAGTACAATTTCACTTTGCCTTTTGCGCAATACAATCCAGCGGCTTCATTTTTGTATTTAAATGCCTTATAATGTCGGCAAACTGAGTTCGTAGTTTCATTATTAACGCATTGGTAGGCACTGTAGTAAATTGAAACATCGTAACTGAAAACGGCTAGATTCAAACTTGTAAAATTATTACCTGAATGACGTGCTGCACGGGTTTGTGATATTCGAATTCGTTCAGTTTCATTTCGCTCATCACATTGCCATGCAGTCCGATTAGACTGAAAATTAGCTTGGTTTGTACCATTTCGAGTTCTTCGATCAAAATTTCTCCACCCGCGACTTATAGGCGGCATGATTCTTGAAAACACACACAAAATAAAACAATCACAGTTGTTTGTCGATTGAGAAGTGAAACAGAAACTGACGTCATGTACACCGCTAGCCTTAGTGAGTATCTGTACGTTGACGGCGTCTGGTGGTAAACTATGGTACTGCCACTGCACTTAGACTCAGCCCGTGTCGAACTGTGTCACTGCCACCACCACACCAGTAACTTAGGCACTGAAAATTTTGATATTTACGTTTCCGGTCAATTTTTGCAATTTTACACTTCATAGAAACCTTCTTCTGACTGTAACGAATATTTGAAAAAACAATTAGCCCAATTGGTCCAGCCGTTCTCGAGTTTTGCGCTTAGCAACACATTTAGCGATTCATTTTTAGCCTATATTCAATTTTGAAAAAATAGGCTCATGAGATCACCTTTTGTCCGTGTGTGTGTGCGTGCGTGTGTGTGTGTGTGTGTGTGTGTGTGTGATTCGTGTGTGTGTCCCCCCCTAATAAAATCGAAACGGCTGGAGCGATTTCATTGAAACTCGGTAAGTTCATAGCACTATTCCCGGCGACCTCGACCGTGCCCTTCAAATTTTGTTACGTCTCTCCAATCCAACATGGCGGCTGTGCGAAATACTTCACTAGCATTCAATATCTCCGAAACTATTACCGATATCGCCCTGAAATTGAGTACGGTGATAAAGGGCACTACTAGAAGTTCACCTATGAGACTTTCAAAAACCTGGTGACTACAAAACCAACATGGCGGCCAAGCGAAGTTGAGACATTTAAATAGACTTTTCACGCGATTTAACTATCTAAATGTAATGAAACTTGGTACAGCAAATGTTTATACACATTGTAATGCACTGGAGTCTAATTTAGTTCAATTGTTTACATAACCTCAAAATGGCGTCTGTGCGAAATATTTCACTGACATTCTATATCTCCGAAACTATTACAGATATCACCCTGCAATTTTGTACGGTGATAGAGGGTACTGATACAGGTATACCTATGTATATTTCAAAAACCTGTAAAGTACGAAACGAACATGGCGACCAAGCGAATTTAAAATATTTTAATAGACTTTTCTCGTGATTTAACTCTCTGAGCGCAGTGAAATGTGGTACAGTAATTGATTTTGCAGATTGTAATGCACTGCCATCTAATTTAATTCAATTGCTTACATAGCCTCAAGATGGCGGCTGTGCGAAATTTTAAAATTAAGTTTTAATTTCTTGTGTCGTAATCATGCGATCGAAGTGAAAGTTTGAATAATGAACCTAGGCAATAATTGTCCTTGAATGGTACATAACTCTATGGCCTAAACACATAACACTCCTAAATGGTGAGCTCCCGAAATATTTAGACGGTTCTCAATATCTATGAATCTTTTACAGCAACTAAACTGAATTTTTTTATGTTCATAGAGACTATGAACATATGTTCACCTATAGGACTTTCAGGAACCTGGTGAGCACAAATCCAACATGGCGGCGACGCGAAGTATAAATATTTAAATGGACATTTCTCGCGAATTAACTATCCGAGTGCCGTGAAACGTTGCACGTTAAATGCTTATACAAATGTTGATCCACTGGCATCTAATTTATTTCAATGGTTTGCATTATCACAAGATGGCTGCTGTGCGTAATTTTAAAATCTCGTTTTTACTTCTTGTTGTCTAATCATGCGATTGAAGTTTGAATACCACACGTACACAATAATCTTAATGTAATATTACAAAAATAAAAATCCAACCTGGCGACCATCTGAAATATTTAGACGGTTCTCAATATCTACGAATCTGTTACAGCAATTAAACTGAAATTTTGTATGTTGATAGAGGCAATTAACATGAGCAGGATATATGAAAATAGGCTGTATAGTTCTTCACGGAACTACTTGTTATTATATAGATAATTCACGTGAGGATTAAGAAGGATGCGACCGTGGCCTTTAGTTAGGAGAGATCCCGGCATTTTCCAGGAGTAGAGGTGGGAAACCACAGAAAACCACTTCCCGGATGGTTGAGGTGGAAATCCAGCCCACCTCTTCTCAGTTTTTCCCCACGAGGCTCATGGAAAATAAAATGTATCTCCAATGTCAACTATATTTTACATATATTGAATTCTGCCACCAATAGCAACTTTGTTTAAAACTCTGCTCACAAAATATAACATATGGACTTTAACACTTGATCCCTCGCTTGTTGATCCGTGCAATACAGACAAGTCAATGAGAGTATCCTCGTGAAATTGGCTAACATTTGATACCTTTATTGTATCTACTGTATAGGTCTATTCTGCTTTCAATCTAATGCATGATAATAAGAGTTGTTGTTGATTCTCTTATGGGCTTTGAAACATCGTGCTCATGTATCCCCGTGTAATTGGGTATGTGTACAATTCGTCTGATAACCTATGTCACATTGATATCTGTGATTTGTAATTGAGGTAGGATTAGGGTAGGAAGTGTCTGTGGTCTTACGTTAGGTATCATCCTGGCATTTCCCTGGAGTAGAAGTGGGGAAATCACGGAAAAAAACACCTCCAGGCAGATTAACTGAGGTAGGAATCGAACGTGCCTCTTCTCGATTTTGCCTCACGAGCCTGAATGTATCCCGTTCCCACCCTCATGCCAGAATTACATTATTTGTCAGAAGTGGAAATGGAACCCGGACCTTCACGGTGAAAGCCAAGAATGCTAGTCACTACGCAGAGAGGTAGACGGCACTTGATAGCAATCCCTTGTATCTAAAGCTATGTAAAAATAAAACTATAAACTGAAGTTAATTTATGGCACATGTGTCATACTATTTTTACACAGGTTTGAAAACAAATCCGTCACCTATGGAGAGAAATGACTAGTGTACAGTATTTTATCTGCATTGAATTCACTGGCTGTCGCTCGATTACTTCGGAATATCGTTGAAGCACACGAGGTGATTTATGTGGAGGAACGGGAGTTAAAATATGGGGGTTGTAAATAATCTCGTCCTGCGTGGACCAAACGGTCATTTGTCACCCGGCTGCGACTGAGTTCATACTTCAGCATCCCAGGAAATAGCCTGGTCCTCTTTATTGCGGGGTTATTGTTTATTCAGCTGAAGGAAATTAACTTGAAGGTATTATCCCCAGACTTGTCTTTGGCCACCAGCTCAGCGAAATTGATAAGGTGTTTTTGTTGATTTATTTGGGGGCTTTGCGACATCATGGTCATGTAGACCTGTGTACTTGGGTGTGTGTGGAATCTGTCTGCTAACCTGTCTTATTTTGATGTCTGTATTAGTGTGTGTATTTGCAAATCAAGCGAAGATTAGGCTGCAGACGGACGTGGGCATTTGCCTGAAGTATTTTGCTTTGAAGCCTTTTTCAGTGTTGCCTTGTTGACAATTGATATTGCTTCTTTTCAGTCGGTCAACACAAAGAGTTATTCCATTACTGGGACATGAGAAAAAATGACCTGAAAATATTGCAAGTGATTTTTTTTTTAGCGTGTGGCTTTTAGTTACGGGAGTGTCCGAGGACATGTTCGGCTCGCCAGAGTTTGTAGCTGCTTATATGCGGACGCCCATGGGGTGAGCTAAAAGTACCGTCGCGTGTAGAGTGTTGTCTGGGGGAGGAAAGTGTGATTGTAAGGACGAGGAATTGGAAGGTAGCGGCTGTGGCCTATAGTTAGGGACCAACCCTGACATTTGCCTGGAAGGAAGATAGGAAACCACAGAAAACCATCTTCAAGGTTGCCGGCGGGGAGATTCGAACCTCCTCGCCTCCCAGATGTGACCGACTGCCTGCAGCCACGCCGTAACGACCACGGCTAACCCACCCGGTATTAAATGGGATGAAAATGTATATATGCTATATTTTAATCAATAAACATATGTAAATATTTTCAGGTTATTTTGTGTCATGTTCCAGTAATTTGGAATAATTTTGTGTTTACTAATCTGAACATTTGCAATATCAATTTAGAAGTGCAAATCCACGGAAAATCACTTCCAAATTGGCTAAGATGTAAATCGAACCCACCTATTATCAGTTTTGCCTAACGAGGCTGAGTGTAGCCCAATTCCAGCCCTTAGACAAGAATTGAATTCTTTGGTAGAGCTGGGAATCAAAAGGGGTGATACCAAGCTGCGCTGATGGGTTCTCTCCACGGGGTGAATTAAGAAGATCCTAACAGGGGTAGTTGCGTAGGACGTGTTTCAGTGTCCCCTACTCCAAACTGGACGTTAAGGTAAATATTAACAGAAAGTGTCAACCTAGGGGCGGATGACCTCGCAGTTCCGCCCCTTAAAACAACATTAACTTTCTAACTAATGTGTCAACCTGCACTGATCTCCACAGTGTTCTTCACTATCTATTCTTGTTATCTCAAAGACGTATTTGATGCACTTAAAGCTCAAGTTCGGCCATTATCTTTGTGTTTCACATTTACTATTCAGATCTGCACATTTTAATGTTTATGTTGTGGCTTCGTAAAAATGTCTTTGTATGCAAGTTAAAGCCTGCACTATAAGTTTTAAAACGATATTGTGGGAACCAAAATGCTTATATGTATTGTTAGGGGTTTAGGTTCCCTAACTGTGTGTTTGATGAGGTGTGGCCGACGCTTCGATCAATTGTTGGGGGTTTGAGTTTCCTAACGCGCGGTGAGGAAGAGAGAGGGGGAGAGAGAGTGCTGAAGGAAAGCGATAGCAGGCAGGTTTACCAGCAAGCAGTGTTGAGTAATTTAAATGCTGACGTTTGTTTATGAGAGTAGCACACAAGACAATGGCCGTGAGATAGTCAGGCACCGTAATGACCTGAGACTCACTGCTGGCGTCTGGCCGGCATTAAAAATAAATAAGAGTTTAAGAAATACATCAAAGTAACTTTTAAAAGAATGTAAGAGATTTAATGGTAGTCTTATTGTGAAAGGGTGTGCAGATTCGGTAGTTTGAACTTGAGCGAATTAAAAGCACAGTGATGGATGATTACAAATTATAGGTGTGGTGTGGTAAGGAATTGTACCTGGGATCAACCCTGTAGAAGTACACTCACCTAATTCAGCTGGTCGCTCGGGCAGGGCCTCCGGCGTAGATGGCTGATGACGGGTAGAGAGAGACCTCGTTCCTAATTGTAGGCGTGCATTTATTAGAAGTGGCATGCTGCGTCAGGGAATCAGCACATTCTTGTTCCACTTTGGGGTAATAATAATAATATCGTATGGCCTCGGGTGCCTGGTGCAAGCTTTGTTAATTGACACCCAGAGGGTAGCTTGCATGTCGAATTTCGTCGTTCCTTTGAACGCTATGAAAGTCAAGGAGGTTAGATATCTAAACTCCTTGACACTACAGCGCTTTCAAGTAGAGAATGGAGGAACTTTGTGTTGGCGGAAAATCCCGAGATTAATTTTGCCATTGAATACGGCCTACTGAATTCAAATGGGTTCTTTAACATGCCAACAACGTATGACATGAGTGTCGTGACTTTGGGGTTATAACATGCTATTGCTATGTGGAAGTAGCCGGTTAGGTTTGGAGTGTAATGGCCTGATGGTTTGTTGGTGTTGTTGCTTCCTTCTATGTTTTTTGTATAAGATGGGGTGAAGAGTGGTGAAGGGTGGCTGATGAGGGGGTGGTTACACCCTGTAGGAACCCTAGGGTGTAACAGTATTCTGCTACAAAACAAGGTGCATTCGTAAATAGATGGGCAGAGCATTCTTGTTCGAACACCTCCACTTTTGGACTCCTCGTGGCAATTCACACAAAATTGTTAATTTCCTATAACTCGAAATATTCCACCTCTTTGACTGTGCATGGATAACATGTTAGCTATACAGATTATATCTACGGAAACTCTACGAGTTCCAGGTGTACGTAGCTGTCAGTCACCTCATTGCTTAACCAACTTTTCAGGAGAGGTTGCCTACCCCCACTCCCTTCCCAGCATGAGCTGACTGAACTCTCTGGGTTTAACCAAATTAGCGCAGTTCGACCTTCCCGATCGAAATGGGATCTCAAGGGTGACCACCAAGAATGCTAGCTTCTGCACCATGATTTGGTAAGGATTAGGCTTACTGTGCTCGACATTGCAAGTTTGATTCCCGTTATAGTCAGTTGACATTTCAGATTGATTAGACGCGTGAGACTTCTGGAACAACTTTAAAGAATCCTACTCTAGGGGATACAATTCTGGCACCGTGGATTCTCTAAAGCCGCAATTATTGTGAGGATCCTTATATTCACAAGTTTTTTTTTTATCGAGCCTCTATGGACTGCGTGTTAACAACCAATCTCATTTCAGTGTCTGCGTCTTTTTCGTTTGCCGGCTTTGATATCTTGCCAGTATCTCTTGAGCCCATCTATCAGCTTGTTCATACGCATCTCTGTTAAAGGGCCTGTCCGTCTTCTGGGTTCTGCCTCCACCATAAAACCCTGATCGCTTTTCACCAACCTTCTGAAACTATTCCTGTCTTTGATTTTATCCACCGTAATGCCCACCAGTCTCATATCTTTCTCACACTCTAGGAACCATTTCAACTTGGAGATCTTCGATTTAAGAAAATTCCAGATTTAATCTGTTTAATTCAATGAGTGTGCTGTCGACTATAGATAGCATTCAATGGATATGACTTCGTAGAATGAAAACATATCTGCGAGCTCTGATTTTGGTAAACTAGAGGTTGTGTCCATCACTGGTTTGTTAAACGACCAAGTAAAAAATCAATCACATTTGTAATGATTTGTTACAGACGATGTCATCGTGATGCATGTAGCTCAAACCATATTTTGGAACGGCTAGAAGGTAGGTGCACGCACAAGTAAATTGGTCCCTAAAACCATCAGCACGGCTCTTTTCAGTTCACATTAACTCGTAAACGCGGTGTCGTACATAAATTGTGCAGTGACATCATAAAAAGTGCATATTGCATGTACAAATAAGTGGTCTTTTTATTTTAAACTAAAATTGCGTTGAACTTTGGACGTTACCGCCACTTTGAAAAAGAAAACTTTCTTTGGCTTATCCCAATTATTTGTGGTCACCGGAGCCAATCAGGCTCATTTATGGTTTTGGCCGGGGATTTAAGACCGGATGCCCTTCCTGACCCCACGTGATTTTTCAGGTGAAAATTTCAGCCCGTTGTCACTGGGATTCAACTTCCGGGTGAAAGACTAGCAGCTAAGCCACTGCACCATCAAGATCCCCGTTACCACCATCTTCTTGATAATAATGCATGTACGTACAGCATGTACGTATGTCCAGTGGGACAATATATTCACACAATGTATTTTATAAACAAAATTCAAAATACAATAACCGCTTCCTTGAAATTAAAAAATACAAATTGTGTATTAAAATAACATTAAAAACATGTTCAGAAAAGTATACTTACAAAGCATTCATTTGATAAATCTTAATGGATTGGGAATCATTTTCGCTGGAAGTATTAGGTATTTTCAGATTTATTTAAAAAACAATTCTGTATTTTGTATTTTCACGGATTAAGATAATATATTTTGAATTTTGTACCGAAAATACATTTTGTGAGTCTCTGGATGTTTGTAACTTTAACTTATGTGTTGCGCTCATTAAATACAACAACGTCATACCGCAAAAAGTTATATGTTTTACTTACAGTAAGTAAACGTTAGAATCTCTGTTTTAGTATGTCTTTTCAACTGTGTGATCGTGATATCGATTCGTTTTTTGCCTAAATAAACGACATTATCAAAAATAATTTAACGTCGAAATGAAGCAGATATCAAATATTTCAGATTAGCCTAAGTTCATTTTTTGTGAAATGGTGACTTCTGAGATGTGACGTTGTTGCATTTAATGAGTGGTTTGTTCTGTATTAGTTACTCCTCTATACCATTTCACCGATTTCAACCAAATTTTGGATATAATTTACTGTGGGTTCTAAGACGCATAGCTGCAAAATTTCACTTGGCTACATGAATTTTGATTAGTATTTCTTATTCTTCTGATTTTGTCCCTTTGGCACTCAAGCATAGGCCACTATAGGAAAAATTTTGAAGTTATCGCACGAGGATGGGGCGGAGCTCACATTACGTCTCTCATTGTGAGAAATAATACTTGGCCCCGAAAAGCACATGTTTAGCCCTTAAACGTATAGAGTAGAGTCTCGATTTTCCTACCTAAACTGGACTTGGAGTGCGTCGGTCACCGAAAATGTCGGATAACACAGAATAACTTTGAAAATGAACTAAAACAAATAGGTAGGCTATAGTCTACTGAATTATTAAAACAAAGCCCATGTTTTACGGTACTCTATTTAATGAATTATCAATTCAATCGTACTTGCAGTATTGAACAAAACAGCTCCGAAGAACAAAAACTTCTCAACGATGTCTGCTTGCCGGCTGATTCACGTTTTCTTCCTGTGAGATCTTGCCATCGACGAAAAATCAACACCTCCGTTGCGATTGCCTCCGGCTGTTTTTCCATGACCGTTATTGCCCTATTCAATGTACTCAATCCTTCACTGTGAGACTATGTTTTAAGATTGTGTTCTGCATTACCTCGTGCGTCTTATTCACCATCCTCATTTTCGTCAGTGCTTGCCCCACGGCTGTAACCTTCACACTGGGTGTCCCAGAATTTTGTGTACACCAAACGTTCAAATTAAGTCGACCAGTGTCGGATAGCACGGAATGTCGGATAAGCGAAGGTCGGTTGAGCAGGACTCTACTGTATATTTTAATTATTTATGTTCACGTTACATCCAATTTATTTCAAATACACTACTACAGAACCCACAATAACACATCTGAGGTCATTTTAGGGTAAGATATCTACGTTGTTCCACTCCTTAAAACAATAATTCCATCATCAACAACAACACATCTCATCAGATAAACCTGCACACAACCAAGAACACAGGGCTGAATGACCATGATGTCGCCCTAAACGAATTAAAATCAGCATACATTTGATTCGTACAGTTCCAAAACTCGATATCTGTATATTTCAATAAAATTTCCATTGATGTTTGGTTCCACTACCTTTAAGCGCTTTATCAACCAGTGTAATCGGCTTTGCATGGTGAGAGACCACGCTCCCCGATATAGGCTGGACAGTAAGAGGTTTATAACTCTTACTGTAAACTGAGATTACAGGCAACTATTATCAGTGTGGATTGTGTAATTAACAAAATTTAATATTATCAAGACCTTAATGTAGCCTATGCCTCAAAAGAAGGTAAATGTTCATCAGCCTAGCTCACCTGATTAAACATATCAGTTACCCTGATAGTTTACTCTTTAATCACTGTAAGAAAATACGGCTTTGTGATGACCAAAGTTATAGCGACGATCACGGCTAAAGGACAGCAGTTTGATTGAATCTAAAAATAAGTTCCAGAACTCCTTGGTAGCTAAAACTTTCAATGTGGGTGTCTATTAAAAGTTACCGTACTTTGCTTGATGAAAATTGTTGAACTTTGATATGCGCTGGTTGAAAGTTATGAACTGAAAGAAGCAGCATCGATCGGTAAGTATTACACTTTAATGATCAAGGCTGGGTAATGTTACATTTTCTATATTGTTTCATAAACGATGACATGTAGCCTATGTGTTTTCTCAACAGAAGCCTTTGATGCATCGCATCACACTTGTAAGGGTGATGTGGAATAATGAAATTGCCGCAAGCTCGTGTAATTCTCAGTGAAACCGCCGTGAGATGGGAACAATGATGTGATGCGAGCACTGTATTAAATACAGTGTGGTATGTGAGACGAAGCTAGAGCCATTGTTGTGGCGACAAGATCTCGCCGCGCTCCGCCGTCCTTAATACACAGATTGCTAAGGAGGGTACATGCCTCTACAAGAGACTTCGTATGCCTTTGTTGCAGATACAGAAGCTGTTGTATGTAATATAGAGCTTGGTCTAGCTAGTGAGTGGTAGTACGGTAGTGCTCCGTGCTCATGTGGTTTACAGCCAATCACGAATGCAGTCAGGAATATCGTCTTATACGTAGTGACTGCAGGATAACCGTAAGTCGAGAAATTGCTGGACATATATTTATGTAATATGAAGCAACTCGACCATCTCATATTCAAGCCGTTATCAGCGATCTTCAAATTAGTGTCAATGGATCCATAAATGTGTCCAGATCTTTATTAAAACATTTTATTTTTGATTAAAACTAGATTAATTTAAAACAATTTTCCCTCACGCTAAATAAATAAAGAAGAAAATTGACCTACTAGGTAGGATTTAAAATTATTTGTTTTTAGGCTCAGTTTGAAATAAGCTATATTTAGCGAAGGAAAAGCTTCATTGGTAACGGAGTTATTAGCTTAGTTTCTTGGCGTGTGTTATTTAATTTAATGAATGTTTATTTAGCTTATTGATTTTTATCAGTGTCTGTTTTATTTTTTGTAAAATTTCAAACACCCCTCTTTCTACGCCACTGAGTACAGTAGTAACGGAATACCCGGTAATGTGTTCCATTATTTCAAACTTGTGAACCACTGAGGAATTCAGTAATCGACTTATTAAGTATCCCAGGTGTATGTTTTTTAATTTGGATGAACTCGAAATGTGTCTATAGGTTACAATACAGCACTGAGACCTATTGTAGAGGATTTCTCTTCAGGGTAGACAGAAGAGGAAGTTATTAATCCCTACAGTGCCAGGGGTCGTATATATCGGCCGAGGGACCTACTGCTCAAAATGCTCTGGCCTGATCTATAAAATTATTACTTCCAGCTACGCAGTGCTATCACTGTCGTTACCCAGACAACGCGGAAGTCATTCTCTCTCTGCATGTATCGATGTGTTTGATTTCCGTGAATAACTGGATTGATTCATTATAAGTAGTCTTTATACGTTTTGCAGCCACTTGCCTTTCCGTACGTATGTTTAGCTCTTTGAACGAAGCGGAAGTATGTTTTAACATTGAGTAAAGCGCTTAAGAGTGAAGTTTTGACTGATGACAAGTTTGAAGAATATCCTATTTAAATATAACAAACAATTGAGTAATTTAATGAAACAAACATTTGAAAGCGTCATATATTTACCTGCTAGACAAATGAATGTCGTCATGCTACCTTAAAACAAGATGTTCAGGAAAGAACATATAGCCTACTTTCTCCTAAATGTATTGGTATAGTTATACCTGTTTGCCCTTATCACCTCCTATTTTCTTCCTATACGAAGTGCAAATTGGCACACTGGGGTTTAGCGGTGTCCGGACATAATGTACCACGGACAAAACGTACCACTTGATTTTCGAGGATAAAACGTAGCCTACCACCTAGGTCATTATCTACCTAAGAACGGTTTTCCCGTAATCCCCAAATATTTACGCTAGGACATAACGTACCACTTGATGTCAGACGGGCATTCCAGTTACAGGTTCATTACCACATAAACATCAGTGGCGATCACACTGTGCGGCTTTAAACATTTTGGTATTGTGCCATGGAGTTGTGTACAGTGAATAAGCGCGGTTTATGTGCGCTCATCGCCGGATACGCATACAGGAAGAAACATCAGGCGAAGGACGATACTCTTACTTGGATTTGTGTAAAGCAACAAACGGAGAAGTAGTGTACGAGGACATGTTCGGCTCGCCAGTTTTGTAGCTGCTTCGAGGCGGACACCCAATGGATGAGCTACAAGTACCGTCGCGTGTGGAGTGTTGTCTGGGGAGGAAAGTGTGAATGTAAGGACAAGGAGTTGGAAGGTAGCGTCTGTGGCCTATAGTTAGATACCTACCCCGGCATTTGCCTGAAAGGAAGATGGAAAACCACAGAAGACCATCTTCAAGGTTGCTGGCGGGGGGATTCGAACCTCCTCGCCTCCCGGATGTGAGCGACTGCCTGCAACGACACCGTAACGACCACGGCTAACTCAACCGGTAACGGAGAAGTGTTGTGTGTTTATAAAATCAAGAGGAGATAAAGTGATTAGTGGCCCATCAAACAGTCATGTGTGTGGATTTCCGAACGATGCGCAGCAAGAAGTAAAGAAACGGACGCAATTGGCGAAGAAACGGGCGAGGGAAGAAGAAACGCCTGTTTCAAAAATTCACACCCAGGCTCTGGGTGATCTTCGCGACAAAGATTAGTGTAATTCTTCATTCTGATCACCAAATTCTCTATTTTACTTTGTTTTATTTCACAACACAATACATCCTTATGAGCAGGTATCGTTCTACACCTAATTACATTTGTCATCTGTGTCTTATCGTTTCCACATTACATTATTATTATTAATGTCATTGTCATTTCCTACAGGGTACGACTTCGTTGCGAAAATGCCCAGTCAGCAGTCAATTACAAGAGCCTTACGTCGGCAGATATATAATGCGCAAGGGAAAACCATAGAACCGAACAACCGCCAAGAAGTGGTTTTCGACGAAGAAACCCTGAAGATGGCCGACGGAACTTCTTTCCTGCTGGCCGACGATGGAGAAGAGGACATAATTATAGTTTTCAGTGGTGACAAGGGCAAGGAGAGTTTGAAATGTTTTAAAATATTTAAGTGTTCTAGTATACGAAGCCTCCGTGGCTTAGGCGGCAGCACGCTGGCCTCTCACCGCTGGGTCCGTGGTTCAAATCCCGGTCACTCCATGTGAGATCTGTGCTGGACAAAACGGAGGCAGACAGGTTTTTCTCCGGGTACTCCGGTTTTCCCTGTCAACATTTCATTCCAGCAACACTCTCCACTACCATTTCATTTCATCTGTCATTCATTTAATCATTGCCCCAGAGGAGTGCGTCAGGCCTCGGCAGCCGGCACAGTCCATATCCTCGCCGCTAGATGGGGGCTTCATTCATTCCATTCCTGACCCGGTCGGAGACTGGAAGCAGGCTGTGGATTTTTCAAGTGTTCTAGTATACAGTTTTCACAGATATATAGCATTCATGCGGATTTTGGGAGTACGGATGAAGAAACTAACGTCAATCCCGTTGTTTTTGCCCTATTGCGCAACAAGAAGAAAGAAACCTACATTCGATTGTTTCAATTAATCCGTCAAGCTGTTCCGGAGTGGAATCCAGAAACAGTGAATATAGATTATGAAATGGCGGCCATGGCTGTGATTTGAGAAGTTCTACCTTCAGCACAGGTAAATGGATGCTTTTTTTAATATGAAAAAATGTCTTTAGCGCAAAGTACAAAACAGGGCTCTCAACTGAGTACCGTGAAAACGAGGATGTCTGGCTCCACATCCGAATGTGTGCAGCACTGGCTTCCTTTAAACCAGAGAATGTACAAGATGGCTGGATGGAGATTCACTCTGAAGCTCCAAAGTCTACCACGTTAAGCCTGTTTTTGATTACTTTGTTGTGAATTGGCTGGAGAACCCAGACTTTCCAATATAAATATGGAACTGTCACCAAAGGCGTCATGGGACAACAAATTCTGTCGAGGGCTGGAACAACCGTTTGAACACACTGTTAGGAAGGCCAAATCCCAAAATAAAAGACGTGGTGTTATATTTGAAAGGAGCGGGAGAAAAGACCAACTTCCCCTTCATGAAGTACGAATTGTACATTGAAAGTTCATAGAGAAATAAGCAATATGTCAAGTATAATGAACGGCTTGACAGAATAATGAAGCGGTATGAAGAGAATGGAAACTTGAAATCTTGCTTGAGAGCTCTCTCATATTCGCAGAACTTGGAATGAAACTTTACATGACGAACTTTCTATTCACTTAAAATGAAACATCCCATGACGAACTTGCTATTCGCTAGGATATAAAACCCACTAAAACAATAAAAAAGTAAAGAAAACGAAAAATTACGAGAGCTTAACCAGAGCTGATTTTAAACACGCCAAACTGTTCATGTTTATAAACATTTTGCCAGTCCAAAGCCTGGATAAAGTGTGATGGCAAACCAAACACTCATCATATTTTATGTTATTTTATGTTATGTTATTGTCCACGTATTTATTACCAGGATTAATTGAGAAAAACCGATCAAGTGGCCGTGGGGTTAGGGTTTCATGCACCCTAAATACTTCCCACTGTTTCAAGTCATTAGCTGACTCTTCGCAGGTAATCAGCTGGCCAAGTGGTACGTTTTGTCCGGTGGTACGTTATGTCCTATAACCGATTTGAGCAGCGGCGTTAAAACATAGTTTATAATAATTTACCCCAGCATTTTGCAATTTCATCAGAAAACACTCCAAACAACGTAGGAATTAATTATATTAACACCGACAACTTACAATAATTGAAACTTCGTTGGTCTAAACGTATCGCTGGGAGAAAGACATTTAATACCCCTACTGCACAGCTAATTTTTAATCGCAGCTATCCCTGGGTGCGAGTGTGCTCTATCGGCAACAAGAGGAAAATTTTCAATTGCACCCTAGGAATGGGTTCACTAACTGGCCGTTAAAGAGCGCAGCTCGCATCTAATAGGCTGTGGTTAGCTCCGGCAGAGTTCAACTGGTTGCTAGTATATGTCACTCGTGCAGATCCATCGGAAAATATTGTTTTAATGAAATATATATTTTCCATTCCAAAATGCACAATATAACGCTCAATTTTATAACGTCTCAGTATTCATAAAAAACAAACGTTTGGTGCTTTCCAGTGGGTCAACACGAATGTACCCAAACGAGTTGGGTTGTAACCAAATGAAAAGCACCAAACATTTCATTACTAAGGCAAGACGGAAAAATGGCTTCAAACCCATAATACTCATGAAAAAATTAATACTTAAAAATGAAGCAAAAGAATACAACTCTGAAAGGTTCCGAACCCCGGCTGGTCGGGTGAAAGACCAAAGCTCTAACCACAGATCCAATGATGTCCTCCCGAAGCAAACGTTATGAATTGATTTACATTCAACGTCCTAGCAAATAATGACTTTGAATAAACGGTTTCTTCACTGGAGTATATATACATTATAACCCATTTCATACAAAGGAGGCTATATTGCAAGCAGCATACTCAAATTATTAAAAATCCCTCAGTATGCCTTCCCTCGGAGGGGAAGTAAAGCCGGTGGTCCCATGTCATAGATTTATGGCATGTTAAAGAACCTTCCACTAATTGAACCTGTATGAAGCTAAATTGGATAGGTTAAGAATGTAAACAACGCTCTTAGGTTTCTACGTTCGTTGCCAAGAGCCGACTGAGGTGGCGTCTAGTAGCTAAGTTCTGAACTTAGCCTAGTAGTCGTTGACGGTGGCGCTTGGCGGCAAAAGTAGGAACTATTTGAAAAATTCTAAGTTGCAGTACTTAAATTTAAAAAAACAGATATCACACACTAATACAGCCATCACAATTAACACCGGTTATCAGACAGATTCTACACACACCCAAAGTACACGGGGCTACATGACCGCGTTGTCGCAGCCCCTGAACTTAAGTACCAACCAACCAACCATACTCAAATTAGTGAAATATAGGTCAGAACTAGCGATCAGCTGCCATCTTGTATGTAACCGAGACGACTCAGCTTTTTAAAGTCACTTCTGCACTATATTATTACGATATAAACTTTTAATTTCGAACGGGCCACGTCCTTTAGAACAGTTTAATCGATCCTCGGTTCGATAATTGGAAATGGTGGGTCCCATGTTTTGTATTATAAAGTTTGCATAATTCACACTGCCGCCATCCTGAAATGGGACGGCTGATGACATGGGTATAAGACGCGTCCAATATGAAGGTATGTTTTTACCAAATTTGGTAAAGATCCGTTGAATAGTTTGGACGTAATTTAATTTTATGTTTTATCCATTTGAGTGGCCTCCATTAAGTTTTAGAAAGATGGCTTCAATGTAAAACATGACACTGAGGTTCCCTTTGCTAGTGCTACCTCTGTACCAAATTTCGTTCAATTCGATTTCGTCGTGTTTGAATTGATAGGGGTGGGGAGAGACATGCAGAGTATACACACATACATACACACTCATAGACAGAAACACAAAGTTTTGGCCCTGTGTATATCTCATAAGACTACTTTCATTTTTTGCAAAATCAAAAGTAGGCTCAAAAAACAGGTAGCAGATATTTTTTTTTATAAAAAACTTGTAAGTTTCTTAAACTTGACTGATAATAGCTCACCATCGAAAGGGTTATAAATATTGGCATGTGTACTATCACCGCATGGGTGTATGCAAATTGGTGCCGAAAATTCTCAGACTGATAATGTGTGTCACTTTGATGTCTGTAGGTTTACTAGTATGGGTACTTTTATACGAGGAGGGATTTGGATAGGAAGCTGTTGTTGTTGTTGTTGTTGTTTCATTGGAGATGCATGTACATCATAGTCATTTATCCCCGTCTACTTGGGTGCGTGTTACATTTTGTCTGATAACCGGTGTTATTGTGATGGCTGTATTAGTGTGTGTATTATATATAATTCAGGTGAGGATTCAATTAATCAACGTATAATACCTGTATAGCACGTTGTATTTCAACAAGCTACTTCAACCAACATTCAATAATTATACTCCTTCTAAAGAACAAAGAGTTATAGCTATACCTATGCATTCAGAAGAAAGTTCTTTACTGAACATCTTGTTTATTCATGAATAGTGTGTTATATATATAGTAAAGCTAACCAATTTAGTCAAATAGGGCAAAAGGCGTGTCGACTGCCTGAAAGGTATAAATTGATAGTTTGCTCAGGCAACTCAGAAAAATGGCTTCAAAATTTCACATGTCAACACGGTGTGAATCCCACCACGGTGTTTGCTCAGACACGCTACACACCCGTGCCCACGCTACTGCAGACCTGTGTCGCATGTCTCGGGGCATGTCGGTAAAGGTGAATGTTCTGGATTGCTTTGTTGATGTTTGTACATTTAATGGCCACGAACGTTCAAACCGTTATTAATGGAAAGTAATCTGTGGGACGCATGCAGAGGTTCTATGCCGAAGGTCGCGGGTTCAAACCCGACCGAAGTCGTCGGATTTCTTAAGAGCGATAAAAATCCTTCAGTATGCCTTCCTTCGGAGGGGAAGTAAAACCGGTGGTCACATGTCATAGATTTATGACATGTAAATCAATCTTCACTAACTGTACTTGCGCGAAGCAAAGTGTGTTGGTTAGGTTTGATTAATGCTCTTAAGTTTCAACGTTCGGCACCAAGCGCTGATTGCGATGGCATCTAGTACTAGCCAAGTTCACAGCTAGGTGTCATGGACGGTAGCATTTGGTAGCGAAAGTAGGAACTACTTGAAATTATCGTCTGCTGTCCTTACTTGAATTAAAACAGATAACACACACTAATACAGTCAACACAATTAACACATGGTAGATTCTAGACACACCCAAAGTACACGGGGCTACATGACCGCGTTGTCGCAGCCCCTAAACTTAGGAACCAACCAATCAATCTGTGGGACGAGGTAATACACTGTTCTAAACTCTTCCTTGCTAAAGTAAACGTCACCCGTATTGTGGAGTTTTCCAGGTATCGCCAAATACATCAGGGCTGCTCCCGTTATTAATGTCTACATGAACAGCGCAACACATTGAGGATACCTGTGTTCATTAAGGTAATGGACTCCTCATATCTCACGAGTGTGAGATTAATTAACTTGTGTCAGCGTTTATCATTTTGGAGACATTGTAACCCCCTTCCCCCAGTATCAAGCTTCCCTTTGCTTTAGTCAGCATGTCACCAGGCCTTACAGAGAAGTTCAGGAACTGGCATGTACACATAAAACAACACACAAGGTTGAACACAGTTTGTTGAGTTATACATTCTAATATTCATTCATTCATTTCGTATCGGCCATTTATACTGTGGCGGAGACATCTAGCGGGAATAACTTTTACTTGTACCGGTATATGTTTTATCTCTGACGAAAAGGGAACCTTTACGTGTATATATTTTATCTCTGACTTTTTCATATTGTTTTATTATTGTTGGTCTCCTAGTCAGATTTCCTCACTAGTTCGTCTTATAAAATGTGTATGTCATTCCCTCTTAATAAATGTGCCAAACAAATGTGAGTACGACATCATTAAAACCACAGTGGTGACCCTGACGTGATATTTGAGTGAATGTTAAATTATCGTGTAATAAAATAACGACATTGACCATGCCTCGCACGGACAACACACCAACCGATGCGACGCTATCAGGTATGCCTACATCTCAATACGAACCTCAAATTTCACGAGTGTCAATTAAAATCCCGCCAATTTGGCGTAAAAATGTTAAGGTTTGGCTACTGCAGATCGAGGCCCAATTTGCTACAGCTAACATCACACAAGAGCTTACGAAGTTCAACTATGTTATCGGCTCACTGGAGCCCGACGGTGCCGAACTTATAAGTGATTTGTTAGTAAGACCACGTTCGAATACGCCTTTCTTAGACCTGAAGGTCCGGTTAATTGCTGAATTTGAAGAATCAGAAGGACGGAAAGTGACGAAATTACTCACAGAGCTTGACTTAGGAGACAAAAAGCCAAGCCAGCTTTTACGAGAAATTCGCGCCCTTGCGGGGACACAGGTCAAGGATGATTTTCTGCACACAATCTTTCTGCAACGACTCCCAGTTAATTTAAGATCGATACTAGCATCCTTCAACGATACTCTAGACAACCTGGCCGCATTAGCTGATAGAATTTTAGATTTCTCAAACCCCTCGCAATTTTTATCGGTGATTCAATCTCGCCAACCCGCCGCAGAACCTCCTACGCAGCAGGTGGACAGGATTTTCAGACTAGAGTCACAATTAGAACAACTTACATTATCTATAAACAGTCTGATTTCGAACCCACATACAACCCGTCATCGAACGAGAGCTCGATCTAGACCTAGATCACCTTATCGCCAATATCGACCAGATAGTTCATTATGTTGGTACCATTTCACATACCAAGACAAAGCTAGGATGTGTGTCAACCCATGCTCATATAACACAGCCTCCTCTGCTTCGGAAAATGCCCAGAAACCCTCGCTAGACGCGGCACATAGTGATGTGGGCCAAGGAAATTCTCGCCGTGTATTTGTAACAGACCGTTCCTCTGGTACACGATTCCTGGTTGATACAGGAACAGATGTGTCAGTCTTACCGCCCACTGCATATGACAGAAAGCAGACACGTAAACGCATACTTTTTCCGGCTAACGGCTCACCAATTAAAACCTACGGCGAGCGTTTAATGCAACTTAACCTCAATCTAAGACGTCCATTTTGCTGACCATTCATCATCGCTGATGTCCAACACGCTATCATTGGTGCTGATTTCCTCAACAACAATGAACTGCTTATCGATGTCAAACATAAACGTCTTATTGATAGCACCACCAGTATGTCCACCTCTGCAGTGCCAGTTAAACGTCTAATTTCAGAGAGCATCCATTTACTTGACCCTCAGAATAAGTATCCAGAACTATTGGGAAATTATCCAAATATATTTCGTGACAACCCCAATTATTGTGCACCCGATATCACATTCTTTCATACCATTTCAACGATAGGCCCTCCAGTTTCGGCCAAGGCTAGACGACTATCCCCAGATAACCTAGCACAAGCAAAGATGGAGTTTCAGAAAATGATAAATCTAGGTATATGTAGACCTTCCAAGAGCCCTTGGTCCAGCCCACTCCATTTAGTTCCTAAAAATGATGTTTCCTGGCGACCTTGTGGAGACTACAGGGCCCTAAATGCAAGAACTATTCCAGACCGCTTCCCTATTCCACATCTACAGGACTTCAACAGCCGCTTACGTGGCAAAACAGTTTTCTCCAAAATAGATTTGATTCGAGCTTTTCACCACATTCCAGTCGCTGAAGAGGATATACCTAAAACTGCTGTCATCACTCCTTTCGGCCTCTTTGAATTTCTTAAACTTCCATTTGGGCTTTGCAATGCAGCACAATCATTTCAAAGGTATATCGACGTCATTTGGAGAGATTTAGACTTTGTTTTCTGCTACCTTGATGACATTCTCATAGCGTCTGTCGATGAGCAGGAGCCTGAGATTCACCTGAAATTGCTTCTGGAATACCTAGATAAATATTCTATCAACGTAAACCTGTCCAAATGTATTTTTGGGGCCTCTGAAATTTCCTTCTTAGGGTACTCTGTTACGTCTACAGGAATCAAACCATTACCTGATCGAGTTGAAGCTATTCTTTCATATCCACAATCTAGTACAATCGTTGATCTAAGACGATTCCTGGGATTGGTAATCTTTTATCGTCGGTCACTTCCCAATGCGGCAAAGACCCAGCAGAGCCTCTTCAGGCTATGTAAGGACACACACAAGCGTGACCGCAGGGCAGTTAAATGGACATCAGAGGCTGTTCAAGCTTTTAACAACCTCAAGAAACAAATTGCTGATGCTACCCTACTTGCACATCCCTCAAGTGATCTACCATTGGCATTGACGTTTGACGCATCCGACTTTTCAATTGGAGCCTCACTACATCAATTCCGTGATGGTACAGCAGAACCTCTTGCATTTTTCTCAAAGACTCTAAATGACACACAAAAAGGGTACAGCACATATGATCGTGAGCTTCTCGCTGCCTATTCTGCAATAAAGTACTTCCGCCATTTATTGGAAGGTAGAAATTTTACACTTTTTACAGACCACAAACCTCTAACGTTCGCATTTCAGCAGCGCCTAGATAAAGCATCTCCACGGCAACTCCGACAGTTGGATTTTATAGGCCAATTTACAACTGACTTGAAGTATCTTCCGGGAAAGGATAACATTCCAGCAAATTTTTTCTCCCGCATTTCATCTATCTTCATTACATCACAATTGTCATTTGATGATGTATCTAAAGCACAGGCATCCGATGAAGACCTAAAAGCTCTGCTACAATCAACTACCACATCTCTTCAATTCAAGACCATCAATTTACCATCCGGAGTAGAACTAGTCACTGAGGTTTCAACAGGAGAGGTGCGGCCATATTTACCTATCCAATTCCGCAAGCTTGCATTTGAAATGCTTCATAATATGACGCACCCAGGAATTAAAGCATCTACCACACTTCTACAGAAAAGATATGTGTGGCCATCATTCAAGGCAGATGTCAAACTCTGGACAAGATGCTGCATAGCCTGCCAGCGCTCCAAGGTTAGCAGACATGCCAACAGTGCAATTAATACATATGATCCAGGGGCTCACATCTAGTGGGACGTGGGTTAGCGACCACGGGACCCCAGCTGAGTCCGGCATTGCTTCCACTTACTTGTGCCGGGCTCCTCTCCGTCTTCTTTCCTGTCGACCTCTCTTGGTTAACTCTTGTTCTTTTCCGACCCCGACGGTATTAGGGTATCCTAGGGAGTCTTTCACTTTCCCGCCTTAGTTGGCCCTTGTCTCATCTTTTCTTTCTTTGGTGTAAATGTGTGTGTGCGTGACAGGAGGTGGAATCCTCCCCTAATCACAAGCTGAGTGGTCGTGGCGAGGTGATGAATGGCTACTGGGTGAGTAGTCACAAGCGACCCACCTCCAGATACCTGGCGACCTCTGGAGAACCTTAGCCTTACCGCGGGCAAGCGGGGCTCTGCCGGGGGTTGACTTTTAGTTCCCTAGCTACTCGTGGGACCAAACATAGCGTCCATTATTTCACAGGGTGGCTCCCTTACAAAGCCGTCTTTAAAATTTAAGAAGAGGAAGTTTATGCCTCTAGTTTCGCCGCTTGATGAAAAGGATTCAACGTTTTTCCCTCGGTACCTTATGGTAACAAGGACCGATGGGCAAAATTTTACAAACGTTGATCCTTTTGATTTACATGATGCAATTGAGGGGAAATGGGGCGATGTAGACACAGTAAAAAAGCTGCGAAACGGCGCACTATTGATAAAAACTCAAGGAAAGAGACAGACAGATGGTCTTCTTGGGACGACAAGTTTCGGTGGTATTCCAGTTGAGATAGTGCAGCACCAGTCCCTAAACCTGAAGAAAGGTTTAGTATTTCATAGGGACCTGGTGAACACTACCGACGAGCGTATCCTGGAAAGAACTGGAAAGCATGGCGTTGTCGAGGTGAGACGAATCAAACGTAAGATGAATGGTGTACTAGTTGACACCGGGGCGTTCATCTTATCGTTTGAGTCGGATAGCCTGCCCAAGAGGATCAAAGTGTCAATGTACACTCTCGATGTGCGACCGTATATTCCATCTCCATTGCGGTGTTTTCAGTGTCAGCGATTTGGACATACCTCATCTCGATGCTCGGGAAAGCCTATCTGTCTTTCCTGTGGCAAGGCCACTCATGAGGGAGCGGAATGTACACCACCTCCCGCATGTCCAAATTGCAAGGGAGAGCACTCTCCTCGCTGGAAGGAATGTCCTGCCTTCCTAGAGGAGAAGAAAATTCAAGAAATAAAGACCTTAGACGAGCTCTCCTACACTGAAGCACGCAGAAAATATCGCTCCATGGCCTCTCTTATTTTCTCAGTATCATATGCTCAAAAGGTATCAAAAGAATCTAGTAATCAAGCGGCAAATTTGACAACGGAAACAAGTTCTAAAAGAGTTACCACTGTTAAAGGGGCTACAAATAGCCCTATTATCACCCCTGTTACGGAAGAAGGTTACGGAATCTTCTTCTGGCATTCAACAAAAGGCGCAGGTGCCTCCAACTAAACCGGCGCCATCGGAGAAGGCAACTCCTCCGATAAGGCCAGTGAAGAAGCAATCTCCGACTCGTTCGAGGAGGAAGTCTTCGCCGGCCACGGCTGGACCCATATCCAGCCAAACAAAACAGGGAACAGGAACGGCGGGTAAGAAAGAGACTGTTCATCGCCGTCTCTATTGCCCTCCTGCTGTAAAGGCAGCTCCAATACCTGCTGGCAATTCTGCTTCCACGACCACCGGAGGAGCAGTGCTAGCAAGTGCTGCATTGTTTGGCAGGACGGAGTCGTCAGGGGGGAAGGGACCAACTACTTCCCCAAATAGACGTCAACGCCGGTTCAAAAAGAAAAATAGTCGGGACGTGCCGGGGACGGACTCCCAGTCATCGGACCGGGAGAAGGTCCCTCGTCACCGCTCTCGCTCTTCACCAAGGACGAGACCCGGAAAGTCCGGCGATAACCGTTCGCCAACCAAGAGAGCATTCGCTCCGTTTTCTTCGTCCTCCGAAGGAGATGTGGAGATTGAGGAATGCTCTCCTACCCTATCACCTACTCCTAAGGATAGGGATGGTTGGCAAACGGTTAAGCATAAGTAGACGACTATCTTCTACTTAAGTCCACACTATGGCACTGTTACAATGGAACTGTAATAGCTATTTTCGACATCTCGCTGAAGTACGCCAATTGATTTCTCAGTTTACGTCAAACATTGTCTGTCTTCAGGAATCCAGGTTTCGTCCTGGACATGAGACAACAATGCGACACTTCAAACTCTTCTCTAAAGACCGGGTGGACGGAGCTGTGGCCGCCGGTGGCGTCTGCACTCTCGTCCACTCTAGTCTCTTTAGTGAAGAGGTGCCGTTGCGTACTCAGCTAGAAGCAGTTGCAGTTCGTACTTCGTTGCCAGTAATGGCAACAGTATGTAACGTGTACATCCCGCCTGATTCTAAACCGGATTACGGACAGCTGGAGGATCTAGTCTCTCAGCTCCCCCCTCCTTTTCTCCTTCTGGGAGATGTTAATGCCCACAACACCATCTGGGGCTCCGCTACCACTAGCGGTAAAGGGAGGGATTTTGAGAGGCTGATCAGGCGGCTGGACCTGTGTTTGTTGAACACAGGGGAACCTACGCACTTCTCTATTGCTCACGGCACTTATTCAAGTGTCGATATTACCTTGTGCAGTCGTGCGCTGGTTCCCCTGCTACAGTGGGGTGTACACGACGACCTTTGTAATAGTGACCATTTTCCAATTATCGTTACTCTTCCAAACCAGAGAGCCATCGAGTTACCAAGTCGATGGCTTCTCCGTCGGGCTGATTGGCCAACTTTCATGGCACGTGCGGTGTTTGCCGAAGATACCTTTGAGAGTGTCGACGATCATACCATTCACATAACGAATGGTATTTTGGCTGCTTCTGAGGAAACAATACCTTCCTCATCCGGAAACTCACGCCGGAAGCTTGTCTCTTGGTGGACAGCCGAGATTGCAGCAGCCATTAAAGATCGTCGACGTGCTTTCAAATGCTATCGGAGGCAAAACACTATGGCCAACCTTATCACCTTTAGAAGGATGCGTGCCAGAGCCCGATATCTGATTCGGGAGAGTAAGAAAACGACGTGGGAAAAGTATGTGTCGTCTATGACGGCGCATACTCCTTCATCTCAAGTGTGGACTAAGCTTCGCCGGATCTCCGGACTCCCGACATCACTGTCGATACCCGGAGTATCCATCAATGGAGACATCATCACGGACCATCTCGCCATTGCCAACAGCATTGGCTCGCACTTCTCAGATGTATCCTGCTCCGGGAGTTACGATCCTACATTTCTGACTCTGAAGCGGGAGGCAGAGACTCACCCCTTGTCCTTTGCCACTGCTGCTTCGGAGTCCTATAATGTACCATTCTTTGAATGGGAACTGCGCAGTGCGCTTGCACTGTGCAGGGATACGGCTCCTGGACCGGATAACGTACATAATCAAATGTTAAAACATCTGTGCGAATCCAGTATAAAAAAAAACTGTTGATCCTCTTCAATCGTATATGGAGGGGAGTTTCCATCTCAATGGCGAGAGGGGATCGTGATACCGATTCCTAAGGCTGGAAAGGATCCCAAGTTTGTAAGCAGCTATAGGCCTATTTGTTTGACAAATGGCCTATGTAAGCTGCTCGAAAAGATGGTGAACCGTCGACTGATGTGGTTCTTGGAGGATAAAGGTCTCCTGTTTGAGTACCAATGCTGTTTTCGCTCTCATAGGTCCACCACTGACCATCTGGTGCGACTTGAGAGCGCCATACAGGAGGCTTTTTTCCGAAAGCAGCACCTAGTCACGGTTTTCTTTGACCTCGAGAAAGCCTACGACACCACATGGCGCTACGGGATCCTTTCCACCCTTCACAAGTGGGGACTCCGTGGTAACTTACCGACTTTCATTGCGAATTTCATGTCCGTCCGACTCTTCCGTGTAAGGGTCGGTAGGACATTATCGCAATACTATACCCAAGAAAATGGAGTTCCTCAGGGTTCAGTGCTGAGTGTCACCTTGTTCGCGATTGCCATTAATGGCATTGTTGCCGCCGCCGGGTCCGCGGTAGTTCCATCGCTGTATGTAGACGATTTAGCTCTGCATTACAGCTCTGGAAGTATGGCAGTCGTGGAACGGCAATTGCAGTTAGCTATCAACTGGGTCGACAGGTGGGCTCACGACCGGGATTTTCGTTTTTCAGCAGCGAAAACCTCCGTCGTCCATTTTTGTCGGCTACGGAGGCTACATTTACACCCTGAACTACATCTCAGGGACGCTGCGTTGCCGTTGGTTGACACGTATCGCTTCCTGGGGCTCCATTTTGACAGCAAGTTAACGTGGCAGCACCATATACGGCAATTGAAAATGACATGTCTCAGGAAACTGAACATGCTCAGGTTTTTTAGTGGCACTACGTGGGGGGCTGACCGTGCGGTGCTGCTACGGTTCTACCAAGCCCTCGTCCTGTCCCGGTTAGACTATGGTTCTGCGGCATACGGTTCAGCAAGGCCGGCAACCTTGAAAATGCTGGACAGTATCCACCATAGTGGCGTTAGGCTGGCTACCGGTGCCTTCCGGATCAGCCCGATACCCAGCCTACTCGCCGAATCGGGTGTTCCACCATTAAATTATAGACGCCAACATATGCTTTTAGCATATGCTGCCAATGTGCGTCAAATGCCGCAACACCCGACCTATCAAGCTCTCTTCGGTACCCAAAACCACCAGGGGTACGCCAACCGGCCTCGTGCCACTCGGCCGGTTGGTATTAGACTTAATAGTTCGTGCACTGAAATAGGAGTGGCTGTAGGTCCCTGTATGTTCCGGACATCTAGCGAGGTGCCTCCGTGGCAAGTCCCGCGTCCGGAAATTCGGTTAGATCTTCACCAAGGTCCTAAGGTGAACACGGATGCTTCCGTTTACCGGAGGCAGTTCCACAGCATAGTTCACCAATTTCCGGACGCTGGCATTCTATACACGGATGGTTCGAAGGTGGACGAGAAGGTGGGTTGTGCTTACGTTATTGATGGTGCAAATACCAAGATCTCTTTGCCTGAGGCCTGTAGTGTGTTCACTGCGGAGCTCGTTGCCATCTATGAAGCTCTGCAGTTTGCACTACAGGATGCACGAATCCACTTTCTCGTGTGTACCGACTCTTTGAGTTCGTTGCAGTCAATTACTACATGTTTCCCGCAACACTCCCTAGTGCAGCGAATCCACGACCTACTAGCCGGGCTGTGCCACGCTGACACTCGAATCACCTTTCTGTGGCTTCCAAGCCACATGGGAATTGCGGGAAATGAGTTAGCAGATCAAGCTGCAAAAGAGGCGGTATCACTACCACCTCGACCAATGGAGGTACCCGCTAGAGATATTCGCTCTCAGTTACGCCTACAAGTTCTGGCTTTTTGGGAGAGTCCGTGGCTAGCTGACCCACTGCCCAGTAAACTGAGAGCGATCAAGGGAACTACTCGCGTGTGGCGGAGCTCCTTCCGGGCCCGGAGAGAGTCCGTCATTTTGTGTAGGCTAAGGATAGGTCATACAAGATCCACCCACTCGTACCTAATGAGAAGGGAAGACCCCCCACTTTGTACCTGTGGAGTCGTATTCACCGTGGCCCACATTTTCACCCAGTTTGTGGATCTTGCTGACTTACGAAGAAACCTTGGTTTGCAGACGACACTCAAACTTATGTTAGCCGATGACGCGGTGGCTGCTGATCGCGTTATCCGCTTTATAAGTGAGAGTGGGTTAGGGCCAGCAATCTAAATTTTCCAGTGAACATTGACTCAACGACTTGTTCGTTTTTGAATGATAATGTTTTGTTATTTTCCCGTAATTTTTGTTTATTTTTATAATTTTTATTTTTTATTTAATTGTTTGTTTTTGTTTTATTAATTTTTGGTCTTTTTAACCCTTAGCTACACGCATCTCTTTCACTAACATTCGTACACGCTAGCGGCATTCCATGCCGCAATATATTTTTTCATTCTTTTTCGTAATTTAGTGACTTGCTAAACGGCTAAAATTGATTTGTATGGAGAATTATACCGAACCCATGAGAATACATTGAAAAAATCTTATCAGTATGT
This sequence comes from Meconema thalassinum, assembly GCA_946902985.2. Classification (NCBI taxonomy): domain Eukaryota; kingdom Metazoa; phylum Arthropoda; class Insecta; order Orthoptera; family Tettigoniidae; genus Meconema; species Meconema thalassinum. The sequence continues at coordinate 1,764,676,568 of OX336388.2, forward strand.
ATGAAATTCTTATTAAAAATATATTATTGTGAGGGATGGGATAAGGACATATTTACTAATGTAATAAAAAATTCTTATCTACATTTATTGGACAACGGAGAAAAGATAATAATTTTCACACTCAAAAGAGGTATTGAGAATCATTGGATTGAGATTGCCCTTTTTTTCAGGCTCATATTACAAGACATTGTATCTGATGCTCAACAAGCTCAAGAAATACACTAGAGTAAAAGAAAAACTGTTTATCGGAATCATGTAGGCCTATACACTTAGATTCTTGGCTTGGAAAAGGACACTTTCTGCTAATTTACAGTACGAAATAATATACAGTGCCTAAATACACAAAATAATTCTGCTCTAGGACTTAAAAATCGAATAGATCCTCTTCATCAAGTGACCCTTCTTGCACATCAAGTACTGGGAGCAACCTCTCAATCTTCTGTTTTTGACAGCCATGTCGAGACCTATAAACAGAAGGCAAGCGTGCAGACTATGTGCTGACATCGATAATAATGATAGAAGCATAGAAAGAAACAACAAATGTAAAATAAGTTAAATACTTACATTATTTCACAACGCCGATTCCAGCCAGTTGTTACACGCTAGCGGTACGGAATGCCGCATTCGCGCACCTCGCAACTTTGACAACCTGTCTCAGACTAACTGGGAACCAGACAGGCTCCGAACCTACCCCCTCCCCTGCAGCACATGTCGAACAAAGGATATAGCGGGCGATCTCACAGAACTCGTAAGTGTTTACCACGTCAAACAAAATTTTGCAAAAAACGGCACTCAGTGCCGCTTAGCGTGTATCTATGGGTTAAATTTAGATGTCCACCTCAAAATTTTAAATTCAATTCAAAATTTGTATTCTTTAATCTGTGTTAAGAGGGACAGATGACTTCGTAGTTCCGCCCCTTAAAACAACAATAACTAACTAACTAACTAACATATGATCCAGTGGAACGACGCTTCTTTCACATACATGCGGATATTGTTGGCCCCCTTCCACCATCTGAAGGATATACATATATCCTTACAATCATCGATCGATTTTCAAGTTGGCCAGAGGCTATACCATTAAAGGACATAACAGCAGAATCAGTAGCTCATGCCATCCTATACTTTTGGATAGCTAGATTTGGTGTACCAGCCGTAATCACAACTGACCGTGGCAAGCAGTTTGACTGCTCGTTATTCAGTCATCTGATGAAAATACTGGGCATACACCACATTAGAACGACAGCTTACCATCCTGCAGCAAATGGGAAAATAGAACGTTGGCACCGTCAGCTCAAAGGCGCACTTCGGACTCAGTTAACCAACAGCTGGGTACCCCAACTTCCAACAGTCCTGCTAGGCCTCAGATCACTCATCATACCTCACCTAAATTCCTCCTCAGCTGCAGTCATTTATGGAGAGCCTATTCGCCTACCAGCAGACTTCTTTGAAGAATCACCACCGACAGACCTTCCTGCTTTCGTCCTCAAGCTCACACAGCATGTTCAATCCTTACTCTTAGTCCAACCAAAACATCATGCTGTTAAAAGAACATTTATACATCCTGAACTGTTGCGTTCTTCTCATTTGTTCATCAGGAATGACTCTCATCGTAAACCCTTGCAGCCTATCTACGATGGACCATTCCGTGTAATATCTCGCTCCGACAAACACTTTGTGATTATTACCAACCATGGTGAAGAGACTATTTGTATTGATAGACTTAAACCAGCATTTCTACTAAATAGTGAATACACTGGCACAGCTACCACAATTTGTGCCAGTAGCCAACAGCAGATTCATAGAGACATCTGCATCCCACAGACTCAACTGAAAGAGTCCTACACCCGTTCTGGAAGAACTGTTCGATTCCCAACACGATATCTCTCCGTTGTCACTGAGGAGGGAGTATGTGGCGGAGACATCTAGCGGGAATAACTTTTACTTGTACCGGTATATGTTTTATCTCTGACGAAAAGAGAACCTTTACGTGTATATATTTTATCTGACTTTTTCTTATTGTTTTATTATTGTTGGTCTCCTAGTCAGATTTCCTCACTAGTTCGTCTTATAAAATGTGTATGTCATTCCCTCTTAATAAATGTGCCAAACAAATGTGAGTACGACATCATTAAAACCACAATACATAGACTAGCAGGAGTACCCATTCCTCGAACGGTCTTCGATATTAATAACCAGAGCTACTGTTGCAATGTTTAGGGGCTTGGAACCTGTATGTCGACAAAGAAAAATGATTAGTTAAAATATGCTCTCAAACTAAATTTACCTAACGTGTACTTCCTGGCGTAAAAATAAAATTGAAAACCTCGTAGACGAAACGCAATACACGTCACATACAAACTGACCCTCACCGTTATGCCAAATCCACAGGAATACCTCTTTAATAAATTATAAAGGCTTGTGGTGCATGAAAATTCAGTTCTTTTTAGCCTCCAATGGCCAAAATTCCTAAAAGACATAAAATATTATTTCAATTCATGAATTTTTGAAAATATTGTTGCTGTTTGGAGATATAATAGACCTTCTGTTCGACATATCGCAGTTTAAATTGCGTGAAAAAATACAGATGAATTTTACAGCTTAATTTGGTTCCGTGATAACATTTTAGCCAATTGCAAACTTTCACAGTTATGTAATAAATGGAACTGCATTGCGTCTTATAGAAATAAATGGACCTCTGAGATTCTGTTGCCATGGTTACCGGCTTGCATTATTTCATTAGTTTATTAAATGAAATTAGTTTTCTGCGAACATCTCAAAAACTGTTGGTTTTAGGGCCTTAAAATGTGGTTTTCTCACATTGAGGGGCTGAGGATGAGCTTTGTCTCACCCTTCTACGCCGTCCTTACTTGAATTAAAACAGATAACACACACTAATACAGTCAACACAATTAACACATGGCAGATTCTAGACACACCCAAAGTACACGGGGCTACATGACCGCGTTGTCGCAGCCCCTAAACATTTATGATAGGTACGGGGAATAGTTACATCAATGAACAGTGTCGTGCCTCTGATGGATATTTGTACCAAATATTACGTTGATCCACCCAGACATTCTAGAGTTATAAGGGAACAAAAATTGTCCACAGACAGACAGACAGACAGACAGACAGACAGACAGTAAAAAAAAAATTCGCGCGCATCCGTCATAAAACAGTCTGAAACGCGTTAATAACGCAAATTTCCGTAGAAATTCAGATAAAACAGACAAACTTTCATTTTTATACAGTATATAGGGAGCACGTCATTCCAACTATCTTTAGGGGCAGATGACCTCGTAGTTCCGCCTCTTAAAACAACAATAACTTACTTACTAACTAACAACTATATCATTCTTCGGGCATTGATGTATGCTCAGTACGCCCACATTCGTTCACGGTGATATTCTTATGTAAGACGCTTACACTGTTTAAAGACAATCAACATATTCATAGCAAGTGTGTGTTATTCAGCATAGTATTTATTTTCGTTACCAACATGGACCATACAGATGCCTATTACAGTAATTTGCTCGGGGCGCTGTCTGTATAGAACGTTCATAATAATTGACCACTGTTAATTTCACAAAATTATACAGGTTGACAAGGGATATTGTTGATCATTCATTGGAAGGCTTTGCGACGTACAGTACTTGAGCTTGTGAGGGATATATCTGTTAACCTGTGTTATTGTCGTGGCCATAACATTGGGTGTATTAGTAACTGGGACAAGGACCAGGCAGGAGAGTGTCGTGGCCTCATGTATGGTATCATCGTGACATTTGTCTGGAGTAGAAGTGGGAATAAATGATAGACATCAATGAATCATGAATCTGATCAATAGAATATTTATAACTTTTTGAATATTAATAATTCCATACATGTTTCAGACTGGGATGAGTCCTTCTCCACAAATTGAATTATATGATATTAATGAAATAAATGGATATATTTATATATGTATTTTTAATTTACTTGAAAGTTAATCTACGAGGGGTGATCATAAACTAAGGTTACAAAGCCTCGAGTGTAATATGTACATTTTATTTCATACAACCAATACAGAAAACTTCTTCTTCATTCTTTACTCGTGTCAGAAGCATCAACTTAATATGCAAATATTTAAAAAAGGATATTAACAATGAATACAGGACATCTAAATCTCCGCCATACACATACGCAGGGCCATTATATAAACAAAAACACACACCGAGCAACAAATTTGAGAGCTAGATGATTTTTGCCCATTATTGGGCGACGTCAATAGCGCTGGAGGTGGCTGTAATCAAATCTTTCATAGTGCACTTTGAAGGACATAAGTCACACTGACATAAATGTTGGATTTTCTGCTGCTTTTCACAATCACAGAGTGATGAGTCGCTTGAGAAACCACACTTCCGCAGATTTACATTTGTTCTGCCGACTGTGCTTTTCCTTGAAGTTTAACCGATGTGCGGAGAAAACCCTTCCTAGATTTCAGCCTCAGTGTGGCAGCATGGTATTCATACAGGGGATTGGCTTCTGAGGTAGATGATTGGAGCCTTTCTTTGTTAGCTGCTACCTCCCTACGAATCTCACCAGGAGCAATACCAGCTAGAAGTTGTGCCTTCTCAATAGGTGTTGGTTTTAAGCATCCTGTAATGGTCCTGCAACTTTCTTTGAGAGCGATGTCGATCTGATAGTATATACATAAGGTGATTTTTCGACATAGTCTCCAAACCAGTTTAGGCACTTGTCGCTTCGTGGGGTGAGTTTGAATATTCGCTCATGGTAAAGTCCTGTCGTTTCTTGTTCAGCCACGTTGTCGCGAAGTGTTTCATCTCCTCGTCGGAAGCGAATCGTCGACCTCCTAGGTGCTCCTTCAAGTGAGGAAACGACCCCATACAGCCCAGAAGACCACCACGCTGTTGGAGCAGTTTCGTTGCTAACCCTCCATACATCCCAGACCTCGCTTCAAGTGACTTTCACTTACAACGCGCACGACTTCACCGCTGGAAAATAATAATTATATAAGAGATACAACAATAGCCTTAAATTATGAAAAAGTAGGCTATATTTTATTTTGCTGAACATCCTGTTTTCTAATATTATCTTGAAGCTCGTAGCATCATTTGAATGAATAGATGATTGGTTGGTTGGTTCCTTAGTTTAGGGGCTGCGACAAAGTGGTCATGTAGCTCCGTGTACTTTGGGTGTGTGTAGAATCTGTCTGATAACCGGTGTTGTTGTGATGTCTATATTAGTGTGTGTTATCTGTTTTTAATTCAATAAGGACTGCAGTCATTGAATTTCAAATAGTTCCTACATTTGCCGCCAAACGCCACCGTCAACAATTACTAGTTCAGAACTTGGCTACTAGACGCGACGAACGTAGGAACCTGAGCGATGTTTAACCTATAAGTTAATTTAGCCTCACACAGGTGTAATTAGTGCAAGGTTCTTTAACATGCCATAAATCTATGACATGGGACCGCCGGCTTTATTTCCTCTCCAAAGGAAGGCGTACTGAGGGATTTTTAACGCTCTTAAAATTCGAATAGAAGAATTCGTTCTTTGTATATATTCCACTACAAATTCATCCTGACCCACTGAAAGCATTAAAAAGTAGTAAGAAGAAAGTGTTAATGTGTTCTGGAAAACTGCAGTTTACACCCGTCTGAAAAATTAAAACTAAACAGAACACTAAGTTTCTGTAGCCAATTATAGTACAGTACTTAAAGAAGTAATAAGGGTGATGCGACGCGCACAAGTTGCTTTGGGATATAAGTCACGTAGTGCGCGCCAGGGAAGTTCGCAGCCTGCAGAAGGAACTTCAGGATTCCATTTAATAAAGGATCCCATGAACCAATGTATGAGGTTTATGACATCCATATCATATCTGTCTAGCACATTTATAGGATGTGTATTCTTAATCCCTTCACAATATTGGATTCCTAATAACTTATCTGTTGATGCCTACTGAACCACAATTTACATTTCTCGAATGCATAAACAGCGATCTCCTTAAATGCATCATATATTTGAATTAGACGCCCGAATGTAATATTATAAAGTGCGGAACCGGTTAATATAAGTACACAGTATCAAAAGAGAACATAGTAATATTACGAAATATATTTTGTTATATCTGTGCAGATCACCTCGCTGTTCCCACCCCTAAAACAACAATCATCATCAATCCGTTCTCCTGTTCATTTCACCCTCCCATTTTTCGGTATTCATATTAGTCTTCTCTCGTTGAAGTACACTTAATTTTCGGGTCCCAATTACGTGAATTTGTAGAAATTAGGTTTGTGTAATTTTAATGAGTTCATTGTGCCTCATGAAATTGACTGCATTCGGCGCGGTTTCAATATTAAATGTGCGTGTATGTATCCTATATGCAGTGTGTCCGCAAATTCTCTCCGCAGTGGAGAGCTACGCTGGTCTCGTCTTATCGGACATGTTGCGTTGGCAGTACATTCACTTTATGTTGTTACAAGGAAAACAATTACATTAAATTAAGTATTGCAATTATATATATACGGTACTCAATACAATCACAGTAGGTGTTGTAAGTGATTTCCTCTTTCTTGAAGGCATAGTTCAACACGTTATTTGCGAACACCTATACCAATGTTTCACGTGAAATTGAATACATGTGCAATTCCTTATTAAATCGCGTACAATGTCACGATGTGGACACCTCGACACCTCTCATGCTCCGTAAAGTTTCCACCAGCATGGAAAACCTCTTCCACTAACAACACACGCTCTTTAGTAGTCAGCATTCGCACTTGACTCAGCTTACACAAGAACTGGACATGAACACAACTTACAGAGCCAACACTGTCAAGCACAGGCACTCACTGTCGGTTATAATGAACCGGGATTCCCCACCCTACCACTTCAGTTGAAGGTCAACACGGAACAAGCGCTGCGGCGAGACTGCCTAAACAGTGATATGAACGCACTGCCAACCTAAGACGTCCCGCAAGGCGAGACCCACGTAGCTCGCCGCTGCGGAGAGAATTTGAGGATACACTGTAGCTGTCAGAATAAGCCCGATCCAGGATATGTGAGATGAACAAAACAAGGAGACAGGAGCGAAATAAACAAAGCGTGCAACGTAACCAGTGGAGTCCTGAGCACGCATCAGAGTTATCCAAATATACCGTTTTGAAAACTCAAACATCCCCCACGTAGATGTCAGGCTCACCGTACGTTTGTGTTCTACGTTGATTCATATTTTGAAATTGCATTTTTGTTGTCGCTTGGACGACGTTTATTTGGGGTATCTTTGAGTATGAGACTGCATGTAGACTACAGGAGCATTTGAATTGGAGAAATCTCTCTTCATGGCTACTAGCAGGTCTGTAATACAGTATTTGCCCCGTTTGCTGCCTGGGGTATCATCATGGCAAAATCATCGTCGAGCAATATTAAGATTACATTTTCTGGACTGTAATACAGCGCCTGAGAAGACAGCAAGGTGTTGCGGCGCAAGGTTTCAACATAGTATAAAAGAAAGTCCCCGATTTTTGGATGTAATGGGTAGTCTCTAGAAACACTGGATGGATTTTGATGCGGTTTTCACCATTCTGTAAAGGATTTCCCGATGAAGGTTCTTGTAGAAAACCATTCATTTATGACCAAAGGAAGCCGAACGGTAACAATTTCAGTGAATTGAGTAGAATAAAAACCTGTCGTCCGTGCGCCTTTTAAGCCTACGCTGGGTAAACCATTAAAAATATCTATATACGGTACTATAAGTGTAAGAATTGTTCAGAATGAAAAGTTCTACAAAATAAACTGGGACAGCATCTCTATATATAGGCTAATACATAGCCCACTGTAAGTGTCTTTACGTTTTCATTTCTTCCAACAATCTCCATTCAGTGGAAATTTAAATTACTACGTTCGGAGCAAGTTTACGAACTAGCGAGCGAGCCTACCACCCCAGCTTCAGTCAGCATCAAACTGTCGAGTCATGTCGAGTTAGGACTTCAAGGAATATGTGTTTGGAATTTCGCGGTTCACATCGTCTATTCTGATCTTGCGTCTGGGAACTGCGCTCCTTGCACCTTTTAAGCTTATGCTGGGTAAACCGTTACAGATACCCGGCGAAGCCGGGACGGGTTTCTGGTACTGTATAATGTACCCGACTGGGGGTACTGGGGGTTCGAACCAATGATATTTAAATTCAGAAAAAGAAAATATTCATAAGATATTCACAGTCACATGGACCGAGAGTAAGGCCCCATGGAGCAACTCGTGCAGTGACTCAAGGCAATTAATGTCCGTTATCTTGATACATTGCATACAGGCCGTATCTGACTCACGGAGAGCGCGTAGTCATGCAGATGGACAAATTGAAGCCAGTAGAGAGAGGGAATTCCCTCCCTCTGAATGCAAACTAAGAATAAAAATGACAACCCTGGTTGCGATACAACACTGCATTGTGGTGAAATATCTGGTTTTTAGGGAAATTACACAAAATTGTTATAATATTTTGGCATTTTTTCAAGAACGTGCGACGTCTAGTTCACAAGATAGCTCCAAGAAGGAGACCACATTAATTTAATTTTGCAAGTTCTCAATATATAGCCGAGCTTTCAGCCAGAGATTATGCCGTTTTCATCAGTCCAGTGGGATGTGATGCTGTATCACGAGCAGTCAGTGGTGAATCTCTGAGCAGATCACTCTGTTTCAACAAGTAATCGCCGTTATTACGCCAGTTGGGCCCGGTAAGGGCGAATGAACAATATTAAGTATATTCAGTCTCCAGAGTCCAGTTGGACGTGACGCTGGATCACAGTGTTTAGACCGCCAGTACGAGTCGTCAGTAAGCCAAGTTGGGCCCATATCAGGGCGAAAGAACAATCTTCAGTATATTCAGTCTACCGTAGGCGCCAAGGAGCACGGTACTGGTTCACAGTATTTAATTTGGTGTCCGCCGTGGCAGGACATACTGTTTCGAAGTCATCATAGGACGTGGTGCTGGGCCACCAAAGTAATCAGTCAGTCTGAACGGGACTTGACTCAACGTGCCTAGTTCAGTACATCGAACACGAAAACCTCAGGGAAAGGCCACGTAGCTTCGGAAAGAACTATACGTTTTCAAGATTACAAGTAAGGCGGTTCGAGACCAGGCAGAAGTTGCCGAAAGTAGAAAGAACTCCGCATATATAAAATTGTGAGGATAAAACGAACAATACGCTACAGAAGTGAAAATTAGGTCCGAGTGAAGCCAAAAACGATAGCTAGAAACAAGTATCACTAGTGTTAGAATAATATAATGGTCTTTGAAAGAAAGCCATGAGATTATAGGGCCGCGTAGCGAAAGTAAAAGTAAAGACGCATTTAAGTATAAATCGATGCGCAGTTAAAAGTGGAAAGTACCGAACATTGTCCAAAAAGAACATTTCGAGCCTTGTTGAAGTCAATGAACAGGTCGATAATTACATAGTTTCACAACATAACGTTGTTAAAGGAGAAGCCAGGTTAAGTTAATAAACCGGTGGGTTTAAACCGTGGAAAAACGACAGAACATTGATTCGAGACCTAGGGGGTCCGATCCAAAAGCCATCATAGGACAGATCGTGCGGCTAGACCTAGGGGAGAAGTCGTCATCAGGGAAAAAATCGGAAGTCATCGCTTGCGTCCTGAGATACGACAAGAACAAATACACAGTGTGTAATCAATTGTAAATAGATAATAGAATAGGACAAAACCCAAGGGTTAACACGTTTGTAGTGTTACATAGTGAATAAGTGAGAAAAGTTGAAACGTGTTGAAAGGTATCGTGTATTTGTGTAATTGATAATATAAATTTATGTGAAAGTGTTCTATAATTGAGATCCATTATGTGTAGAAATATAAATATGTCATATCAGGTCAAAATCACGTGTGTTAACGAGAAAGGAATTATGTGTTGCCATATTGCTGGAAAAAGGTACTAGTTACAACAATGTGGGTGAAATCTTTCACAACGGGGGATCCTGAGTTGGTGAGTACCAAAATGAATTAAACATATTGAGCCATTGTGGACCCATAATTTGAAATGTACTATTGTGAAATGATTAATGATAAAGGGATAACAGTGAACAGTGCTCTAAAGTGTTACTTCTTAATGAGGAAGGGCGTAAAATGAGGCCATGTAACGAGTTAAATATTGTACGGATAATACCCAAATGCGTGTAAGCATAAAAATAAATTAATAAAAGGGTGGAAACAAATTATTGTCGAAAGAAATAAGTTAAATAAATAAAAATCAGTGACGTTTGTTATGCAAAGTAAACGTAACGAAGGTTGAACGCAACTTAATTTAATGAGAAAGTAAATAATTAGAAAAGTGAAAGATATCTTAATACAGTTTAAAATAAAGCAAAGAAGATGAAAGTCAGTGATAAAAATAATAAACAAACCCTATACGGTTAAATGATATAAATTAAAAGTAATTGCAAATGACCTTAGCATCACAAGTAAAGGCAATGAACGGCCTAAGGAAAATAAATGTAATAATAAAAGGACCACAAAAATAACGAAACGGAAATAATATAATAATGTTATAATGTAAAAGTAAGTTCATTATCCTCGCCAAGATATCTGGACTACAGTAATAATGAATTGAGTATCCAAGAAATGTACTATTGTCGCAAAAAAATAGGCTAGACCAATGTAAGCTTAGGGCTTTGAAATATTGAATTAACGTGCAAATATTGGATAATTATTATAGTCTATGGGAAATTCGTCGGTTGACCAAGGTAAGGTCTTATAATTTGTTCCAGTGAAAGGGTAAATGCTCACTCAAGTATTGTGTAATTCTCATGTAGCCAGGGAGCACATGAATGAAAAGGGATCGTAAGACTGGGCAGATGATATTTGTCTAGGCGGGTGGCCGGAAGCAGGGTGGGATCGATTCCCTCCTACGAGCTATGCCGACCTCCGCAGCCAGGTAGGACATAGCGTTCCTAGGTTGGTTGGCATTTGTATTTGGAATGCCTATCACAGCAGACTCATATGTTGGCCACAACGGGCTTAAGAATACGTTTGTTTTAGTTATCCTAATAGCAGAGAATAATTATCCCAAAAGAAGCACGAATAAATGTGAATACTTAGACTGAGCACAGTCCATAAGAGGAATAGAATAAAAACGCTTGGATTCTCAATATAGAGGTGGTCTCTCTTTGAATGTTAAAACATATGGTTGGTTAAATAGTATGCTAGGTCAGGAGGGACGGAGTTGTTTACAAAAGGGTCGTTACTCCAGTCGAGAAGAGAGAGAATTAATGAGGGTCGCGCTACCAGCGGGGACCATAAACCTGTTGACATTGCGTTAAGACAGAACGCAAGGGGAACCTTGTGATTTTATTTGAAGAAACGAATTACAGCAGAGGTTATTGCCTGCTAAATAATTGTTATCATGCATGGATTATTTATCCCGTAATAATAAGAATCATAACGATATGATCAAAGCAATGAGAAATAATAATATTTGCATTTTTGAAAATGTAAAAATTTGGTTGCATGACCTTAAAGAAAATTGAAAACGGGTAATAAAAAAGCACTAAAAATGGGACTTTGTGAAGTGCGGGCTTCATAAACATCCTATTCTGGGGATCACAATGGCTGCAATAAAAATAATTGGCATGAAGGTGGAGAAGTAAATGGTACTCATGTGGAAATAATGTTATATGTTTTTGGGGGATAACTTGTGTTTGGAATGTGTCGAGAAAGAGATTAAAAGGATATAAATAAATGTAAAGAATAATAAGTTCAGATTATAGCCAGATGAAGGCATTGTAATATTGAAGGTAAATATCCTGAGTTTGAGCCTGACCAGGGGAAACTTAGTTGAAGTGACTGGATACCCTCATTTTGGGGATATAAGATTTATAATATCTAAGACTAAAGTATTAGTGTAAGCAGATGGATCATGATGAATCCATTGGGAATGAAGCAAGATAAACTAAGGGTCATTTTTATTATGTTTGAAGGTAATTCCAACCAATATATTAGTGTTGTGACTTTATAACGTGAAATATTGAGTCAATTAAAGATATCAATTTAAAGTAGTTGGTGTTATAGTCTTTTTGTGCTTGTTTTTCTTATAGTTCACATTCTGAGTACATGGTCAGACACTGGGAATAACCGTACACGCCCTGAGCTGAGAATAGTCGGATGATGACCTGATTTCCGTTTTCCTAAATGGGCACAATAATACGGTGTAGGGTGAGCCCCCACTTGTATTTTGGTTTGCTCCACCCCTTCCCTCCCTTCATTTATGTACTTTTATGGAATTTGCTTGTTTTGTTTCTGGGTGCCTCTTGTAATTAGGTTACCGTGGAGGATGTTGGAGTTTTTATAAAAGTACATTCAATAACGAAACCCAGGACGAGGTGGGATTCGAACCCACGCTCTCCCGATGACAGCGAAGCATGAGCTAGTGCGTTAGTGCTCATGGCCACCACGGCCGGTTGATAGAAAAACATTGGTCAAAATAAGACCAGTAGTTGGCTAGTCTCTGAAGGATAACTGTAAGGTTAGAAACACTTAATGCAACACATCACCTCGTGATTGATATCATAAACCTTCTTATTTTAAATTCTTATGAGAAAAAACAGTCACCTCCGTAGCGTAGCGGTCAGCATGGTTAGCTGCCGCCCCGGAGGTCCTGGGTTTGATTCCCGGCTCTGCCACGAAATTTTTAAAAGTGGTATGAGGACTGGAACGGGGTCTACTCAGCATCGGGTGGCCCAAATGAATGGAGGGGGTTTGAATCCCACCTCAGCCATCCTCGAAGTGGTTTCCCGTGGTCTCCCACTTTGTCTTCGGGCAAATGCCGGGATGCTACTGTACCCGATAATCCGGAAAGGATCCTGTTGGAATATCCATTGGCCCCGCTGGATTGCCTATTTCTAACTGCACCGGCAAATACTACATTAGAAATCGCTTCCAACATGGACTTTAGGGATTTACAGACAGCAGTTACAAGAATATTGTGGATCAACAACCAACTACACGGGGCACTCACCTTTACTTACCTCGGGGACTGGGACTTCAGCTTCGCCTACACTACATCCACAATACTCTGCTCCTTATATTTAAAATGAATCACACTCCAACAACAATGGAAAACAATTTGAACAAATTTATTGACAAAAGGGGTAAACTAATCAAGTATAAACGAAATAACAATAAACGAATTTAACAATAGACATTAAAATTAAAAACACGCAAACATTCACACCTCCTTTCAACTCTACATATTACTACAATGCTGTATTAAAATTATGAGTATAAATCTTGGCTTGGTTTTAGGCCAACACTGCGTAAAAATAAAAACGTTCAGTGAAGCCTCTTAATGGCATTCCAGACACATGGTTTCATTCACAAGCCTGCGTTGTAGAACGCACGTGCTGAAACTTGGTTTCATCAATGAAATATCGGCACCACGCCGAACTCGAAACTGGTATATACAATAAATACAAGGCTGTGAATCTACACCTGTTAATATTATGTCATCTCTCTCCAATGCTATCGGTGAATCATGCTCGCTAGTCCACAGAGAGACTGCTTGTGTGTGCTTATACAAAACACGTTAAAATTAACATTTAGATCTTACAAAAGTTCACATAACTACTTTGTTTCTTCAACAATCATACTAAAATTTTAATACACACTTTCATTCGCACTCCGTAATCGTTCTAGACCAATACGATTCCACATATTCTCTTAACAATGAATAATCATTCACACCAAAAACATCCGCTCATAAACACACAATGTTCCAAAACAATTGATTAATAAATCCTATTAAATTGTTTAACTAATGAAATCATTTCCACAAAAATATTTACATGTAATATGTTTATAATAATATCCTTTATCTAGTGTTGCTAACGCGACAGTTTCGAGATCCTAACTTCTCGGTTACAATATAATTCTTAACTAAATATATACACTGGTTTGTCACATAACCATCCTTCTATAACTTTCTGTAGTTTTAATATACTGCATACACCTCGTCTTATATAGGTTTCATTACACTATCGGTATAGTACAGTCGACTGATTAAGGTAAAACTGTACGTAATTACATAACTTCGGGTTTAATAAAAATTTAATAATTGTATTATATACGTGAGTAGACAATATTTCTCATTTTGCATTTCCGCTGAAACCCTCCTGTTAACACAGCTAAATCGTTAATTCACAAGAACTGAACTACTTGTATACAACGGCTTTTTATCAAAGAATAACAATACTTTGACTTCCTTAAAATGCGGAATTCCCTCGCCTGAGCACTCCATAGCTCTACAAATCCTCATATAACAGTATATATGGCATAAACAAATATCATCTACTATGTTAAACAATAATCAAAAGGGATTAATTGTTATTAACGTATCTTATGTAGGAACTTCTCTCAAATAATGGCATGACCCTCAGTATCATTGCACATGACTACTGGACTGCAATTATACATACGTAAGTTCTTCAAACGAAACTTCCAATTGTAATGAACGATATTAGACAGTCGTGATTAACCTCCTAAAGTTTACTCCACAACAAGATAATTAACTGTTAACTCGTCTGTCGCAAATACATGTAATAAAAATAATACTCCTGTTTCATCTCACTTGTCAAGCTATAAATTGTTAATCGTTGTAATATCATGTCGACAAATGACGTGATGTTACACAAATAGGATAAAATAACACACATGTTATTTATAGTGTCAGATAAAATTCAATCTTGACCGGGATAAACTAGCTTTGAATTCCTAGCCAAAGATTTGAATAATCTTCTATCAAAAGGCATTTCCTCTGACTTATTACATGAACAAAGCTCTTAGCTTTACAGATAATAAGAAAGGTTTGTCAATGTCGTAATGTTTTCCCACTCTACACAAAGAATGTTCATAGGGATGAAGACTTCGGTCTTATCAAACGACTAGTATTTCATAGATCGTCGACAGTTTATGTACAATAATGATATAACAATATCATTCGATGTTTCTTCTGTTCTTGAAATAATATGACGTTACATTAAAGTGCTCAAATTAAATGTAATAAGAATTTAATTTGAAGCTATGACATAATGTCAGAATACTTGGTTTGAATGAAATTATTAAAATTCGAGAGTCGAAACGACTAATCTCCTATGAGGCAATATGATTTCTCAAACAAAATATTTAATGTCAGTTCCACAACTGATCCGTAGAATAAAATTGAAAAATTGATGAAGTGCAATTATCTTCTAAATAAACTTGTAGCATACAAATCTCAACACACATCTGAAGTGTAAAATACATAAAAGCACTGAAATACATGAAATTTGAAAATATAGAAATATGTAATAAAATCGCCGAAAATATGGAATAAGATCGCCGAAAATATGGAATAAGATCGCCGGCTCAGAATGTTACTAATCAAGCTCTATATAACAATTGAGATACACTAATACCATATTTGGACGAAATCATGAAGATCTATGTAGGCATTGCCACAATACTTTTGATGTTTCCTCAGTACAAGACACTGAGATGGATCTGCATTCGAACCTCGGATCTGCGACCTCGGAGATAAGAAATGTCTCTCTCTGGAATTCACCAACATTCGCCTGGGCTCGAACGACATCCTTCCGGCAAATTCTTCTGTGTTGCTGGGCTACCCTAGCATCTTGACATATCTCTCCTGTAAAGTCTTCATTCTCCGTCGTAAATATGTATCAGCTTCATCTTTGGAATATAATTTTGGAAATATTCATATAAATGGTGAATGAAATGTTTCCATTGCTAATTGATGTTATATTAGAGTTCGTAGACTGACGAAAATGCACAAGATGGACCTACACTACGTCTGTATTCAAGAATACGTTGTCTAACGAAGCTCCATCGTTGTATCTTAACTCCTGTTATCGAATATGTCTCTGGCGCATGACTGTTTAGTTCATCATATCAACAATATTAATTATGCTGAATGATAATGTTTGAAGAATAATAATAGTCGTTCTATTAATGTTTATGTGTTGCGCCAATATTAAAAGTTCTCCGCCACTGTTCACTTGAACTGCGTTCGTCAACTTCACGTTGCAATTTATAATGATATTCAGCTTTATTTCCAACACATCTGGAAATCTAACTTGACAGGCCTATATTGTCGAACCGGTGAATTTTAAAGCGCTCGACGTTTCACAATATATAGTAGGCGACCTGTTCTTAATATAAATTCGCTTATTTAACTTCAGATCTCAACTATATAAGAGATATAATCAATAATATGTTCCTCGCAACTTCACGTAGAATGGAAGTGCGGTGATCTCTAACGCTCCACCTAGCTATCCTCGCGTCTCCACAAGTCGACAGTCGTCGCACTCGGACTAAGCCTTGGGATCTCCGTTAACCCAGTAAAAACACTTCCTTACACTTCAAAGTCTGCTGGAATAAGAACCTCGATCCTTGGATCTCCCTCTCCAAGTCGAATTTTTGGCGGCCATATCAATCTCCCACCATAATTTTAGCGCGTAGATTACTAATGCTTATTACTGCGTAGATTAACCGATCTGCGGTATTTAAAGTATCAGACATAATTTCTCTTAATATTCTCTTCATTACCAAATAAGAAAATCTTCTTCTAAGGGCCTAAATGCATAATTTCATCATATTGTGTAATTAAAGTTGATCCCGTCTTCAATAAGACCTGTTCTCATTGGCTCTGGGCTGGGATCCAATTGCATAATTTATAACAATATTTCTAATATTAATCTCCAAACTCGCTGTTGCTATGCTAAATATAGCCTTCTAGAAGCGTCCATTGTGCAATATATCACGTGATCGGGCTCTCCCACAGTCTCGAGCTTGTAACACTACACTCTCGTGTCACATTTCCAGAAATTATATTTGCTGGTTAAATTTTTTCATGGGGACGGAAAATACTCTCATTTTGTCCCTGAATAATTCAATTTACGGGGGCAGTACCTAATGTAAGGCCTCGGCCACCTCCTTCCCTCTTCCTTGTCTATCCATCCTAACCTTCAAATCCCTTCCCTCATGAGGCCCCTGTTCGCTTTGCAGATGAGGCCGCCTGGGCGAGGTGCTGATCCCACCTCACCAGTTGTATCCACTCCGACCAGATGTTCCCAGCTCTAGGACACTGCCTGAAAAGGCGGTAGGGGTGAGTTCCCTCGCTGAGTTCGTGGGAGCCACCGCCCCGGAGGGTAAACTGGATAAAAAAAAAAAAAAGGAAATGCAGCTGTATTTTAACCACTGGGGAATTATTTACTTTTGTCAGTAGACTACTTCCCACTCAGACCTCCACACGGTTTAGTGGCTAGCATTCTTGGCTGTCACTCTGGAGGTCCAGGTTCAATTCCAGGCTCTGACAACAAATGTCATTCTGGTCTGAGTGGTGGCCGGGGTACACTCAGCCTCGTGAGTCAAAACTGAGAATAAGTGGGTTCGATGCTCACCTCGACCATTGTAGAAGTGGTTTAACGAGATTTGGCATTTCTACTACAGGCAATTGACTGGATAGTTCCTATTTAAGTCCAAGGCTGTCTCCATCCCCATTCTTGGCTCAATTACAAATGAACTCATTAATAATGACGCCACAATAACACAGGTTACCAGATAAATTCTACACGTACCCAACTATATGACCACAATATCTGAGTACCCTAAATGAAACAACAACTTCTCGCTCTCAAAATAAATGATCTAAAATATTTTGCCGATGAAAGAAAATTTGCGTTACTAAATCCAGAAGCGAATTCTCTAAATTTGTAATACTGCTGCAACCTACGTCCCTTCCGATGTGTTGTTGTTATAGTCGTAATATTGTAGGTGAAACAGCTCAAATTGTCTGGACAGAAACTGACAGTGCCATAATGCCCTTCAAGGTATCTTTCTGAATGAAACACTACTCAAAACTCCCGAGGGAAATGAAACTGTTTAGTTTCATGATATATTTCAATAATAATTTACATTCAAACTTACCGAGCTCCGTATTACGTAAAAGCTCATGTGTCTCTACATCGATCTCACGGACCCTGCAACGCCCCCACATTTACTCTGCATCCAGACCACACCCTTGTGTTCGCTGATAAGAAACACAGGCAGGTTCATTGTACTGCACAAAGATTGTCGTTAGAGAGCCTCATCTTTTCCGGGCTGTTAAACCGAGCACGTGTTCTATTTCAAGTCCGAGTGTGTTGGAAACCAGAACTAGTGAATGTCTTGTGGCTGTTTGAGAGGCCTGATTCAGATCCTGGGCAACCTATACATCGTGATGAGAATGAAGACGTCCAGTTCCCGAATCTCACACGGTACAGAAGAAACATTTTTCTTGTTTTTTATTTATTTTAGGGACGTGGAAAAATTTTGGCCAACAACTCCATGTACTTGAAAATACAATATATGTATTTTATCTGTTAACCTACGTTTCTGTGGTGACTGTTATTATTATTATTATTATTATTATTATTGTATATCCATTTATTAAAAAAACTATTTTACACAAGTATATTGGTCTGGCTGCGTGACTGAGCGATCCCCAAGGTTGTGGATTGAATCCTGGCACAGTCAGCTGGCAGATGAGGATGCGCGAATGCGAGGGAGCAGTCTCAGTAAATTTACTGCCACGTTAAAGATCCCCTTCGGGGCAATATTCGACATTCTCTAAAATCCTCAGTAGTTAAAAGGGACGTAAAACCAGTAACATCATCATTAACAAAAGTATATTAGAGCTATAGTCCAAACAAACTATCTTTGAATGATGATAGAAAACACGGGGCAGATATGGTTATTAGACAGTTAAAATCAATATAGGATTTTTAAGTTTTGCATAGCCCATATTGTACAGGCCGCGGTGGCTGAGAGTGCTACCGTACTAGCTGGTATCGGGTGAGCGTGGGTTCGAATACCACCTCAGCCGTCCTGAAAATGGATTTGATGGTGTCTCGTTTTCACCACCAGGCAAAGGCAGGGGTGGTTCCTTTCAACGGCCAGCTTCCTTCCAAAATCCCTTCCTTGAGCCTTCCTTAATTAAACTCAAGTTAGTGGTCGCCTGGGCAATGGGTCTGTCATCAACTGACGCTCACAGACCCCTTCTTGCGATGGTAGAGGAATGATCCCTGGCAGAGAGCGTGGATCAAGCCAAGCTGGGAGGATAAGTGATTTAAGCGAAGGATATAATCATAGTCATGAATCGTACTGTACAGATTTTTTTAAAATTGATTTTATCCTCCAGGTTGGTGTTTCCCAGGGACTCAGCGAGGGAACTCACCACTATCGCCTCTACGGGCAGTACCTTGACCTGGGAACATCTGGTCGGAGTGGATACAACTGATGAGGTGTGATCAGCACCTCGCCCAGGCGACCTCACCTTCAAAGAGAACAGGGGCCTCATGAGGGATGGGATGGGAGGGGTAGATGGGGATGGATAGGCAAGGAAGCGGGAAGGAGGCAGCCGTGGCCTTACAGTAGGTACCATCCCGGCATTTGCCCGAAGACGAAGTGGTAAACCACGGAATACCACTTCGAGGATAGCTAGGTGGGAATCGAATCCCCTGTACTCCCCACCCGAGGCTGAGTAGACCCCATTCCAGTCCTCATACCACTTTTCAAATTTCGTGGCAGAGCTGGGAATCGAACACAGAACCTCCGGGATGGCAGCTAACCATGCTGACCGCTACGCTATGGATGGTTGTTTTGTTAATGGTGATTATTTTAGGGGCTTTGCGACATCGTGGTCCCTCGAAACAGCAACAGAGCCACGCAAATCACGTTCTGTGCAGCTAGTGGGAGGATATGCAACGGTCACGTAAAACTACAATCTTCCTTCCTTACTTCCTTCCATCAGTCAATGGTTTCTACCTTTACAACCGGTGAGGTGTGTGATGTAATTCCTTCGTCTAAAATGGGAGAAGCATATTGCTGTAATAGTCACAAAAACAACGACAACATCCCAACTCAGCCTTCCTACAAGTGGTCTTTCGTGGTTTACCATTTATACTGCAGGAAAATGCTGCTGTCGTTCGTGATTCATTTGATGGGCTTGAACATCGTGGGCATTTCAACCCCGTGTAGTTGGGTGTGTGAATATACATACATTAGGAGAGAGTGATTGATCCATTGACTGATTGGTCATTGATTGTTAATTTAATCGGATTAAACAGTCCCATTGGATTTTCATAATCATCTCTCTTACATGAAATACATCATAATTACATGTACATTGTACATACATACATTTTCATTTGTAACTGTTTTGCCTTTCATTGTCCAGTCTAATATGCATGCGAACAAGTCGTTTCCATGGTCCCCTATTACCAGTTAGCACTGCGGCCTGCTCTGCTTCTACACCTCTCACTTTGAAATGGTTCAACACTGAATCTAACCATCGCCTCCTAGGTCTACCTCTGCTTCTCTTACCCTCTTCATTAACCTCTTAGGTAATCCCTCCTCCCCTATTCTCTTCGCATGACCCCACCATCTGAGTCAGTTCATACGAACACTTTCATCTAGCGTGTTCATTTCTAACTTTATCTCTTTACTAGCATTAGTGCCCGGCTTCGCCCGGTGGATTTATTTGTTTTGTGGATGATAATGAATACTACTAAAGAACTGGCACATGGTACTTAAACTAACAGAAAAAAATTAAAAATATAACTTTTTGTGGTGGTGGTGGTGGTGGTGGTGGTGGTGGTGGTGGTGGCGGTGGTGGTGGTGTTGGTGGTGGTTGTAGTGGGGGTGATAAGTAGTACAGTATAATGGACGTAACATTCAGATCATTTTCCCCTAATGATAATAATGATAATTTTGAATAGGGAAACAGCTATTTACTAACTACAGCACTGACACATGTAATTTACAAACAAATTTAAAATAATGATTAGAAAGAGGAGTAAGTGAAATAAAAGACACTGCCTAGGGTCTATATTACATTGGCTGTTAGAAATGTAGAGACCAATAGTGTCGTCTTTTGTCGCATAACGCCGTAGGAAAATAATCAGAACACTTTGGGAAACTTCGGCTGCCCCGAGCAATAGTATCATTTATCGCCACATAGCGCTCAAGGATAAGGGTCGGAATAAATGAAGTTAAATTTGAAAGCACCAACGCTTATTGCAGCTGGTAACCTCAATGTACTGCACCAACACCATCGCACGTATACAGAGGCATAATATTTCCATAATGATAACTGTTTTAAGGGGCCAATGAAATCTTTTTCCACTAATTAATCCCCGTGACTGCAGTTTATAAACAGAGCAGTATGCAACTATTTTCGCTATTCTGCACCAGAACACTGGTAGGGGCGACGTGATGCTGCTCGAATTGCCAGCCAACAATAGACTTATTAAAATATTATTACAGTTACACTACTACGGACATGAATGTTTCTTGGGCCTTAATACGTGATTTTCAAGTTCATTTTGTCTGTTATTCTAAATGTAGGGTATGGAGAGCGTTGTCCAAAATATCAAGTGGACAGTGTTACCACCAGGTCTTCAAGGTGTATGTAAAATTAAGTGCAATTAGGAGAAACGGTGTAGATTTGTGATAAAGGGCCTAAATGCAGGGAATGGAGTGGTCTGTCCAAAATTTAAAGAGGACAGTGTCACCCGCAGGGTTCCTAAAGGTAAGTATACAAAATGTGGTTCAGATCGATGAAAAGGTGTAGATTTGTGCCAAAGGGCCAAAATACAGAAAATGGAGTGGTATGTCCAAAATGTCATGCTGACAGTGTTACTCGCAGGATTCCAAAGAGTAAGTATACAAATTTTGGTTCAGATCGGTGAAACGGTGTGGATTTGTGATAAAGGGCCAAAATGCAGGGAATGGAGTGGTCGGTACGACATTTCAAGCAGACAGTGTTACTCGTCGGGTTCCAAAGGGTAAGTATGTAAAATTTAGTTCAGATCGGTGAAACGGTGTATATTTGTGACAAAGGGCCTAAGTACAGGAAATGGAGTGGTTTGTCCAAAATTTCATGTAGACAGTGTTACTCGCAGGGTTCCAAAGGGTATGTATACAAATTTTGGTTCAGATCGGTGAAACGGTTTAGATTTGTGCCAAAGGGCCTAAATGCAGGGAGTGGAATGGTCTGTCCGAAATTTCATGTAAACAGTGTTACTTGCAGGGTTCCAAGGCATAATTATCCAAATTTTGGTTCAGATCCGTGAAACGGTGTACGTATCACCAACCATAACACCAGCGCATGCGGATAAAGCTTGTCAGGAGCGCTTGTTCTTCCGACTTACTGAACAAAAATCAATCTTTAAGGTTACCTGAAAGGTGTAGCCTAACGCTACATAGCCTTAACTATTCCTCTCGAATCTGGCTATCATATAATAAATGATTTTTTCTAATCGGCCTGGTAGTTCCAGAACCTAGCGCGTATAACCTCACAAACACACAAACACACAAACTCTTCAGCTTTATTATATTAGTATAGATTTACACATGCTAGTGCAACAATCACAATAACGCAGGTAATCACATAAATTCTACACACACACCCATGTACACGGAGCAACATGACCACGATGTCTAAGCCCCGCAAATGAAATATTAACTGTGCATACGATAGCATAGAGAATTGTCAATCGGTCAGTTTTCCCATGTGTCCTTTAGCAAATTTTACCGGACTATCATGATACAGAGTAAATCGTTGTTGCCCAGCGACAACCTGTCCATCAATGATGCGGCGTTGACTATCATGATACAGTATTAGTCGTTGTCGCCTAGCGACAATATGTCCGTCAAGTTATTAGATCGGTAAAACGGTGTAGACTTGTGCAAAAGGGCCTAAATGCGGGGAATGGAGTGGTCTTTCCGAAATTTAACAAATCTAAACTATTCCTCCTGAATCAGGCTATTATATAAAAAAAATATTTTTTCGAATCCGACTGGTAATTTCAGAGATTAGCGCGTTTAAACACATAAACACACAAACACATAAACACACAAACTCTTCAGCTTTATTATATTAGGAAACTGACCGGCAACAACTGGGGGAGCACATCCAGATGTCCTCCGCACATCCGCCCTCTCTCTGTGCTTCTCCGCTGCTGAATATGCAGCACCTGTATGGCACAACTCCAGTCATGCCAAACAGGTAAATATTGCCCTAAATGAAACAGGACGGATTGTAACAGGCTGCCTGCGGGCAATCCCTGTTAACAAAATATACCACCTAATGGGCATAGCACCTCCAGATATCCGAAGAAGAACGGCAGCTGAAATAGAAAGAAAGAAGCAGGAGACGGACCCAAGACACCCCCTATTTGGAAGTGAACATCAACTACCAAGACTGAAATCGAGAAAAAGTTTCCTCCAGACGACACAACCAATTCAGACACCACCTGCAAACCGTCGAATACAACTCTGGCGTAGCTCATCATCAGAGAAATATTCGGACAACCTCAAAGAAGAACTTGCTGCAGGTCATCACCTCCCATACGAGACATGGAAGGTCCTTAATAGACTGAGGACTGGAGTATCTCGGTGTAAGGTGAACATGAAGAAATGGGGATTTATCTCAGAGGACGAACTATGTGAGTGTGGTGAACATCAAGACCACCAGCACCTACTCAACTGCAGGAAACTATCAGAACCTGTCTCCATGGACGATCTGGTAGCCGCCAGTGATAAGGCAGTTCGTGCGGCGGAATTCTGGGCATCACATAGAATATAAAGATGCACATATACTTTGTAATCTTTGTATATATATATTTATAATATGTTATGTTCTGGACACGTATAAATAAATAAATATTAGTATAGATTACGAGTAATTTCCTGCCATTTTCCCAACTACTGTATTTGTCCCAGAAATCATTCGTGCTACCCTCATATCAGTTACCTCTAGTTTATGTATCAGATACCCTGAATCTACCCAGCTCTCACTTCCATACAGCAAGGTCAGTCTAAATACTGAGTGATATTGCGAGTGTTTGGTCGCTAAACTAAATTCTATCTTGCAAAATACTGTAGATTGCAACTGAAAACATTGGATTTTCTGCAACAAACTATAATCTACACTAAAATTATGAATGTAAATCCATGATGCACTTGCCACGATCTCGTAATCATCTTTAATTGTCACTTACAGCCCGTCATTTATGCACGGGCAAGACGTCTCTTGAGTACTGAACGATAAGGATTCTCATAGATATATGCTACAACTTGTACAAATTAAAAATGCGTGACCTTATGCAAGTAAATGATTTACTGATTTTGGCCGTACTATGGAGAGAGAGAGAATGTGTGTGTGTGTGTGAGAGAGAGAGAGAGAGAGAGTGAATTCTGATAAACTGTGTGATTAGGGTGTCTGTAGTAGAGAGTGCGTATTTATAATTGAGGCAAGGATTGGGAAGGAGGTGACCGTGGTCTTAAGGTAGAAGCCATCCCATCATTTGCCTTGAGTAGAAATGGGAAGCCACAGAAAACCAATTTTAAAATAGGCGAGGTGGGAATCAAACCCATCTCTCGTCAGCTTTCCCTCGTTAGATTGAGTCTGTCCTAATCCAAAGCTCAGTGCAGAACTAAGGGGGAACATACAGCTTAAGGAGTCAATATAATAACTAGTTTAATATTATAACAGTGCCTGTTATAGATCTTATATCATAATTAGAATAGAACAACCTCCGTTCCAAATCTCGGATAATATTAGTATTATTTATTACAACCATCACCTGATACATGGTGATTATTACAGTAGTTACAGCAAATCCCTAATAGCCTAATACAAAAATCCTTCTCAGTAAGATTAATAAATCGCAACAGAAATTTAACCATAAGTCACAAACGTACAACAAATTTACATTATATTAAATGTTATAAACAATAAGCAAAGCAAAACACAAATCTCTTTTAAGTTAACAGCCCAGGGGGTGGTTTGCAGCAACTCGCCAATCTTCTCTATTCTCCGCCATCCTCTTCAATTCACGATATGATTTTGTGTCCGTGTCTGTCATTAACTGTGTGATGTATGCAACACTAATAATTCCTATTAATTATGTACGATCGTAATTTTATCCTAATTGATACAGAGAGGCTATCCTAGACTTTATATATACAACTATCAGAAGTACCCCCACTTCGAACGGTCTTCGGTATTAATAACCAGACGTTATCAATTGAGCTACTGTTGCAATGGTTAGGGGCTTGTCATTCCTTCACAAGTTTATCAGAACGAAGTTAGTTTTCTGGGTATATCGCAGACACTGTTAATTTAAGGGGCCATAAAATGTGGTTTTCGGTGACACTTTGTTGACTCCATCGTTTTGTGTCACATATTGAGAAGTGCAACATATGCTTTGGTCGTCCTTCTAGGATATTTTTTTATTTTTCGCCTATTTTAGCATGTATTTTGAAAAGTTATTCCTTATACCCACAATTCTATGAGAAGTACGTTGAAGAGTTTTATAAATGATTGGTGTATTGCCTCATTGCTAAAATACATAATTATACGATGCTCCAAGCACCCAAACATAAATTATAGGCGTACATAAACATAAATATATATCAACCACACAGTATCAAACAAAATCATCTTTACGATGAACCCGTTTGTCGTCAAAAGTATGATTACTTAAAATGTGCTCACAAACTAAATTCACCTAACGTGTACTTCCTGACGTGAAAATAATATTGAAAACCTCGTAGATGAAACGCAATATATGTCAAATTAAAACTGACCCTCACCTTTGTGGAATGTCCCCATCCCCAGGAATACCCCCTTTAATAAATTAAAAAGGCTTTAGGTGCATGAAAATTCGGGAATTTTAGCCTCCAATGGCCCAAATTCCCAAAAGCTGCAAAGATCACTATTTCAATCCAGGAATTTTTGAAAATAATGTTGCTGTTGGGGGTTATAATAGAACTTCTGTACAACATATCACATATCGCACGTGTAAGTCACGTGTACGAATTGTAGGGTACCCATGGACCCCCTTAATCGCATTGTTGAATTTTACAGTCTATGTTTGATTCCACGACAATCTTATAGCCATTTGCAAACTTTCACAGAAATTTAATAAATTTAGTGGCATTGCTTCTTACAGAAATAGATGGAAAGTTGGATGTCACCTCTTGTGATATGCCTACTGTTGTCATGGTTACCGGCTTGCATTGCTGCATTTGTTTCTTCTTGATCTTCTTCTTTCGGATGGGCCAGCTAAGGACCACGAAGTTCAACCTTTCAGCTTTGCGAGGGACTTGATGTTTGCCCAATATTGGCGCATTCTCTGGCTATGGTTCTCCTTTCTCTCTTTTGTCCATATGATGCCGGTTTTCTTAAAGGGTGGTCTGTCCTGAAAACTCTTCTGTTTAAGTATCTTTCTGAGATGTGATCGGCTTCTAACATCACTTTTCATTATCTTCATTTCTTGGGTATCCTTGTTAACTACTGTTAGTGACGGTCTCACTCTCTTTCTATTCCCCCAGTAGTTGAGAAGCCGGTTGGTTAGTCTTGTTGGGTTCATCCATGAGACATGTCCGTAGAAAGCCAGACTTCTCTCCTTGGTCGCATCTGTGATTTTCTCAGTATATCTATTGCACCCGTTCATCCGAGGCATGCGATGACCCATCTGCCATTACATCGCATACCTGGCATCCCAGGCCATAGTGGAGTTAAATGAACATGAAATAAAATCAGGAATGTGTCGGAAATTCAGTTGAAATATCACAAAAGCAGAGGTTAACACGAGGTAAAGTATCTCTAGGGTCGTTACGGGCTTAAATTTAATCATAATAGCAAATAGAAATGGGCGCCATCAACTGAACCCCTAGCAAACCACATCCTTTCTGATTAAGCCTTAATTGAGACAAAGGAAAGGATTGGGAAACAACATCATCATCAGATCACAACAAAGATAAAAACAAAATTTATTTAAACTTGATCAGTCAGACAGAAAAAGAAACATAAACCCTGCCTAAGAGTATGGTCGAATGTAAAAGTTATGATGTTATAGTCCTCACAAATCGAACCATCTCTGCACTCTCTTAAATAATTTTCATCCACATGAAAAATAAAAATAACTTAAGTTCGCTTGAGTTCTCAGGGCCTCCGTAGCACTATGTCTCTTCGTCACTGACATTTCGTGATCACTGAGACCTAACTTTCGTTAACGTAACATCAGTAATGTGGATGTCAAGGAATGTTCATCTGTCTAACACAAAATATCATAAAAACACTTATATTTAATTATTCAATCATTTATGGCTTAAATGGCATTAATCAAAGTTGGATTTCCCAACAATCACTCCTTAAAAATTAACGATTAATTTATACACCATATTTACATAATCGCTAACCACTACTCGGTTGTGAATCAAAAAAAACTTCACTACTCATCTGTCATCACCATCATTATCATGTCAAAATAATTAAATTTTTCTCACATCAGCTATCATCCCGTTATTCGTTATACTCAAATAAGAATTATTAATTCATTACCATCAGATCATTTAAATAAATATTATATTCATCAAATCATTAAATCATTTGTAACTCACCGACACACTCTCATTTCATTATCTCATTTAAATTAAATTATCTCAATCCATCCATTTAAATTATTTAATTCATTAATTTAAGTTGCAATTCCTCAGTTTATTTAAATCATATCGTTTTTAAATTAATTTAAATGTATTTAAATTTTATTGTTATCAGCTACTTTAATTAATTATCACCATTTAATTCATTTATTTATCAGCTGTTTAATCAACTATTAATTTATTTAATCCATCTGGTCAGATCATTAATATGCTTAAACTTCAGATTATAATTCCATAAATTCTTCTTCTTTCTTTCTTTCTTTCTTTCTTTCTTTCTTTCTTTCTTTCTTTCTTTCTTCGTTTTGCCCACTTAGGGAGCGCGCTTGAACTTGTTGACTCGGGTTGATGGAGCTTTCCTCTTCTTCTCCTCCGAAATCTCCTCATGAACTCGCTATGCCCCTTCTTACGTTCCTCCGTCCATTTTTTTCCAGTGGTCTTTTTAGCTTTTTCGGCGAAAGTGTGATTTGTAACTCGGGTTCCAAAAGTCTTGCGATTCATGATGCTATCTTCTGTAATGTTTATTTCCTTCAAGTCCTGTTTGATTTCTTCTAACCAACTGATTTTGACCTTCTTTGAATTAATTATATCAAGCAGTTTTTTTGCATATCTGGTGTTGTCCATTCGGCAGATGTGACCATAAAATTTCAATCGTCTCTTACGCACGGTATCAGTGAACTTATTGATTATTGTGTACAAGTCTGTGGTTTTCCTTTTAATCCATTAACATAAACGGGGCCATATACTTTCCTGAGAATTTTACGTTCCTGGATTTCGATTTCACCAATTTGAGAGTGGCCTTCTAGAGATATAGTTTCGGAGGCGTACAATGCTTCCGGAAGAACAACTGTCTGGTAGTGCCGTAGATTTGCATTTCGTGACATCACTCTTTATTATAGTGATTCCATGTTATTCGGTATGCTTTCTGAAATTTGGTAGGTCTTTCTAAATTAGCTTTCCTGTCCAATCCAGACGGTACAATAATTTCGCCTAAATATTTGAAGGAAGGTACGTGTCTAATTATTCCATAGTTGGTCTGTAGTGGAGATCTCTGGATATTCTGGTCTCCATTTTCTATGAAATGCGTCTTCTCATACGACATTTGGGGTCCTGTCTTTGATGCTAACTCATGTAACTTCTCTATGGCATACTTGGTTTCTTAACTAGTCTTGGTAAACATAGCTAGATTATCAGCAAAAGCTAGGCATTTTACTTTTATTTTCTGTTCCAGAGTACCAATGCTTATGCCTTTGATGTTGTTTTCCCACTCCATGATGACTTTGTCTAACACTAAGTTAAAAAGCAGTGGGGAGAGGCCGTCATCTTGTCGAACTCTGGTATGTACTTCGAAAGGCTCTGATAGTTCACCTAGAAACTTCACTTGAGATGTTGTGTCAGTGAGAGTCTGGCGGATTAAGTCCCTGGTTTTCCTGTCAACTCTGAGCTCTTCTAGGGTGTTCATAACAGTTTGTCTGTCAATAGAATCATACGCCTTCTTAAAATCCACGAAGGTGACAATTGTGTTGGTACTGCGGCGTATCCTTAATATCGTCTTTAGGCTCCAAATCTGCTCCGAACACGATCTACCTTTCCTAAAGCCTGCCTGGTATTCACCAATCAAATGATCAGTTTGTTGTTCTACTCTGTTTAAGAGTGCTTTAGATAATACCTTGTATATAATTAGTAAAAGTGATATACCTCTGTAGTTGTTGGGGTCCGCTCAGTCGCCCATTTTATGCAACGGATGGATAATGGCATTCTTCCAGTCCTTCGGAATTATTTCGCTCTCCCATATTTCTGTTAGGAGTGTATGAATTCTCCTTAAGAGGTCATCTCCTCCTATTTTCAACATCTCAGCAGTTATTCCATCGTTCCCAGGGGCTTTGTTATTTTTGAGCGATTGGATTATCTCTTTTATTTCTTTAGATGTTGGGGGAAGTGAGTCTGGGTTTGGTACAGGTTTTTCAAACTGCAGTCTTTCCACTGGAGGATCACAGTTCAGTACAGTTAGGAAATAATCAGCCAGTATCTTGCAGTTCTCCTTACTGTTTGTTTCTAGTCGTCCATTACGTCGACGGAAACTTAATATTGGTGGTTTGTACCCTGACAAGTCCTCACGGAATGTCTTGTAAAAATTTCGAGTGTTGTTTTTCTGGAAATCCTGTTCTAACCCTTCGAGTCTGATTTTGTTTTAGGCATGTTTTTCGCGCCGGATTGTTTTAGAGGTCAGTTTTTGAGTTTTTAGGAAGTTCTCCCATCTTTCCACTGTTCGATGTCCATTCCACTGATGCCATGCTTTGACTCGGTCATTGACGGCTTCATCGCACGTTGTGTTCCACCATCTGTGCTTTCTTTTCCTAGGTGGTTGTCCTAATTTCATGGCTGATGACTATAATGTTTTGTGAAGGTCTGGACACTCCCTAGGATTTTCTTCCTGTAAATCTCGTACGAAAACCTCGGCATTCTTCCTCAAGCAGTCCGGATCAACTCTTGGAAACCGGTTGCCTTTAGGTTTGGATCTGTTTGGTTGAAATTATTATTATTATTATTAGAAAATCTTGGATTATCAAAAAATTATTTATTTATTTAATTTCCTAAAAATTGTTTAATATTGGTTATAGAATATTGTCTTAAAATTTTTCCTGTTCCAAGCTATACCTCATACTTTATTATCATGCCAAAATAATACCTTGCCATCACAAAATCACGTTGGATCTCACTATCCCAAACTTTACCATGTAATTTCACTTTGTCAAATATCACATTTGAACACCATAATTATTTCACATAACACCATAATTATTCAGCACACAGCATGAATTTCAAAAATACGCTAGTCTGGGTTCAACGACCGCATGTCTGCCTCAAAACTATCATTGGCAATATTGCAAACCTTCTACTGGCAACCTCAAAAACTCCTATCAAAAATGCTTCACATCATCACGTAGCATGATACACAAAAAATATAACTGGCTTCGGATGGTTAACGCACATAATCTACAAGAACTGTAATTAATATTGTCATGTCTAGACAACTTCTTAAACAATAGGAAAATTACCTTAGTAATCGTAATCCAATTCAAGATTTGGTTTAATTCAGAGTATAAACTCTGTTAAGATCCTCAAGATTTACTTCAAAAAACACCAATGTGTTATATTAACTCACATCAAAAATATCTGATAATGATCTGCCTCAAAATAAATTCTTACAATAAATAACTCGTCTTACAAGACTCAATTACTTGAAATATTTCTCAAAGGTATGAAATCACTCACAAAGAGTATCAAAAATATTAACTGTTAAATGAATATACTCTCAAAAGAGTATTGCAACAAACTATTGGATTGGCAAAACAAGAATTACGAAGTGTAAACCTGCGGACATTTATTTTTAACTTATTTAACAAAAATCAACTAATATGTGACAGGTAGTTTATTGTTTAATCCTCTTACGATCATAATTACACTCAGATCATAATATGAGACCCTCAATTGGCAGGTTAGGTGAGTACCACCACACAGCTACGCAAGGTAACAGGCCCCGCCTCGTAGACTAAGATGAAAAATCCCTAAAATGACAGGTTAGGTGAGTGCCACCACACAGTTACTCAAGGTAACAGGCCCCGTCTCGTAGACTAGTGAATAAGTGTACATGATTGGAATCAACAAGACTCTAATTGTCACATAAAAGCAATATGCATTCACTTGAGTGAATAAAATTTAACATCACCAAACCATCCAATAAAATAAAAAATCCCTGCTGATGAACTCTACATACTCGCTAGTTTGCAATGAACTGACGAAAAACTCTAACTATCCAATTGCAGATCACGAGTTCGAAACACTCGCTAAAAATATCCATAATCAAGAAATACTACCCTCACAGAAAAATATAAAGATCAAATCCTGCTTAATAAAGTCAATCAATAGTGAGAACGTTGGATAAATGTACCTGCCAAATCATATGGTACCAAGAAGTTCCGTGAAGAACTATACAGCCTACTCTTCATTCCAATGATTATTCTACAGAATAGAAGTATAGAAGTTACATGTATTTTAAAATTGGACATATCAGCAGGCATAGAATCATGTTGGCAGCACTGACTTGTATTAATTACTCCAAATTATTCTAGAATAATGACGAAATTAAGTTGGTATTATCGAAATATCTAATTAGTTCAAAATATACCTGGTATAATGTAGCCTAATAGAGCACTGCAGTTGGCAGCCCTGGTGACTGAATATATTCTTAGTTCCATCTCTTAAGGTACAGATTACAAAATTTGGTTGAAGTCCAATGGACGTTACATGCAGTTAGACACTGGATCTATCAGCACGCGTAAAAGCATGTTGCCAACAATGTCATGCGTGTGCTGGTCAGAAATAATCTGAAATATTATGATATCTGCTTGTGCCAATTTTGGATGAAATCCATTTGTTAGTATAGAAGTTACATGTATTTTAAAATTGGACATATCAGCAGGCATAGAATCATGTTGGCAGCACTGACTTGTATTAATTACTCCAAATTAATCTAAAATGTCAGGTGCTATACATGTGCAAAGTATAGAGCTGTTGGCTTGCATACTTTCTGATATATTGATATTAGGGTAAAAAAATATAGACAGCATTTATTAACAGTTGGCAGCCCTGATTGCTCTTACCAATACTTATAGTCATATCTGTTATGGTACACATAGCACATACGAAATTTGGTTGAAATCCAACTGATAGTATAGAAGTTACATGTATTTAAAATTGGTACTATCAGCAGGCTTATAATCATGTTGGTAGAACTGACGTATATAAGTTACTCCAAATTAATCTAATATGTCAGAATATACGTGTGCATAGTTTATAGTTGTTGGCCTGCATACTTTCTGATATATTGGTATTTGGATAAAAAAATAGAAAGAGCAATTATTAACAATTGGCAGCCCTGGTGGCTCTTAAGAATACGCTCAGTCATATCTGTTTATGTACAGATATTACATACAAAATATGGTTGAAATCCAATTGATAGTGTAGAAGTTATATGCATTTAAACATTGGGCCTATCAGTAGGCTTAATCTTATTTTGGCAACACTCTCATGGTTGGCCTCCGGAAAATTAAACTTAAATAGTCTTATCTACATGTGTGCCAATTTTGGAATAGCTCCCATGCATACCTTGGAGGATATCCAACATGGAGCTCAAATTTCTAGTGCGTTTTTTCAGCAGTTGGTAGCACTGACATCATTTTCAAATATGGACGTGAGATATTCCGGTGCACATCTTTACTCATACTCAATTTGGTTTTGATGCTGCAGCCGTTTAGGAGTTGATTGGGGGGACACACACACAGCCAGACAGACAAACAGAAGGACAGACAGACAGAAGGACAGACAGACACACATTTCCCCGGATCGATCTCATAAGTCTACTTTTTCCTCATTTTTGCAAAATGTGAAAAGTAGGCTAAACACCATATTTTAGCAAACGGAGTGGTAAAATATTCAAGCCATGTCGAAAAAGTAATAATAACACTCCTATCAAAAATACAAGTGTGCCAAGTGTTCATGTAAAAATCATATCAGTAATGCCATAACTCTTACAATACCTTCATATTCCAGATGTTAATAAAATTCAAAGATCGTCGGTAATCCAAGCGTTTGCCACAGATATCTCGCAAGATCGACTAAAAACGCTGTATTAATCACTGAACTAACACCTGACTCCATCCAAGTGAACTTGATGTTAGGAACCGAATCCATCGCTCTGAGCTGCCATCACGTCTCCGTATGCTCTCCCTCCGTTCATGCTTGACAGACGTGCGTGAGCTCGGCTCCTCAGTTTAAGTGAATTAGAAGGCGTTATTGTGTAGTAGGTACATCCAAAATAAGTGGTTCACGTGTGTATAGTAAGTGAGCATAACCTGTGTTACGTTATTTCGAGTGATAACCCTTACATACATAACAAAATCATAATTAAACCAGGATGACGAGAAGCAAGAATAAGCGTGCTTCTAGAGACGCCAGCGATAGTGCCAACTTAATTGAAGAGACCGTAGTTAAGGTACTCGACGAGATTCTCAGTTCGGGTAAGTTTCTTGAAACTATTATATCCGCTATCTCTGTGAGAGTGACTGAAATTGTTATCAAAGAACTGGAACTTCAGTTCAATATGGACCTGGTATCTGACCTCACTAAAAAACTTGAGAGTCGTGACTTTGAAATCCAAGCACTGAGAAATGAGCTTGAAGAAAAGTACGACTCCTTAGAACAGTATAGCAGGAGAGCCAATATCAGGATTTTCGGTGTGCATGAAAGTACTCAAGAAAATACAGATGAACTTGCTCTAAACGTATTTAAAGATATTGGTGCTAGTGTTAACCTCCTTGATATTGACCGTAGCCATCGTGTTGGACCCAAATCCCCTGGAAAAACTAGGCCCATCATTGTGAAATTCACTTCATTCCGTACGAGGCAGGAGGTGTTCCTAAAAAAAGATTGCTCAAGGGAAGCAATGTGACCATCCGTGAGGATCTCACCTCCACCCGACTGGCGATTCTGAAGGCTGCAATTTCTCGATTCTCGGTCAGAAATTGCTGGAGTTCTCAGGGCGATATCCTTATCAAGAAACCGGATGGTACCAAAATCAGGATTAACCGTATGAATGACTTACCTAACTATTCAGTATCTACAGTGTAAAAACTATTCACCTAGCTGACTGCGGCCAATATATGCCATCTTAGTTCTAATTATTATTATCTGTTTACTATTATATTATATTAGTCTTAGTTTACCATAATACATTTCTGTTAGTTCAGTTATATTACCCTTATTACATTTCGGTTAGTTCAGTTTTCATTTCTTAAGTTGGCAAACCTGATCGACAAGAATGTTACCTCTGACAGCAGCACTCTCGCAGCCACCCCCTGCAGTGAAAGGAATTTCTCCCGCACTCCCTCACCCCTCCCCTCCCCTACCGAACCGTTTCCATTCGATTCAAATAACAGGCTACAATTAGCTCTCGCAAACAATGACCTTATCTCGACTCGAGATTGACTGTTTGAAAATGTGTCACTTCACCCAACCGGAATCCATATAGCCCACGTGAATGTACAATCCTTATCGGCACATTTTCATGAACTTGAACTCATTATACCTGATTTGTTCCATATTTGTTTGATGAGCGAGACGTGGCTATCACCGCTAAATCAATCTAAATCATTCCACTTTCCCGGCTACACTCTAATACGTAATGACCATGTTGGGAAGAGAGGAGGTGGGGTAGGAGCTTTCGTTAAGTCAAACCTTAATCCTAAAGTCTTAGCATGTTCTGATAGCCAGTATAATAGGAGGCCTGAATTTATGCTATTTGAAATTGATGCCGCCCATCAAAAGTGCGCTGTTTGTGTTGTTTACAAAGTACCTTCACTGGGTCACTTGGAGGACGTGGAGAATGCGTTACTAAGAATCCTACCACTTTACCAACATGTAATAGTCATGGGCGATTTCAATACTAATATAGGCGACAACACCAAGTCTGAAACTCGGCAACTGCTGAATATGCTTTCGTCACGAGACATGAAAATATTAGAACTATTACCAACACATCACACGCGTACTTCACACACGACAATTGACTTGATATCAGTAAAGAACACTGACAAGGTGCTTCAGTTTGGTCAGACATCTGTACCCGGAATTTCAGCCCACGATTTAATCTATATCTCCTACTCATTAAAATGTCCCAAGACCAAACCAAGGACCATCATGTACAGAGACCTCTCTAAAATTGATATGAACTCCTTGACAGAAGACGCTCTATGTATCCCATGGCACGATATACTGACTATTCACAACATAGATGATAAGGTACACACAATGACCGAATACTTGACAGAACTTTATGACAGACATGCTCCAGTAAAATCTGTTCGAGCAACGCGACCTCCCGCACCTTGGCTCAGCCCGGATCTTAAAATACTGTTGGCTAAGCGCGATGTGGCACATAGAAAGTTTAAGAGATTGCCAACTCAACAGAATTATGATGATTACAAAAAACTTCGAAACAAAACTTCCCAAACGGTACGTAATGCTCGAATCAGACATGCTCATAACCTGCTAGGAGGTAATATTAAACCCTCTGCGGCGTGGAAGGAACTAAGAAATATGGGAATAGGTAGAGAGAAAATTGACAACCCCATTAATCTACCTCTTGACACACTCAACGAACATTTTACAACTATCGGACACTCAGTTGACCCTGACATGAAACACAGAACTTTGATCAATAACTACAGCATCCCCACCCCTAACAGAGAAACATTCCATTTCTCGCATGTTACCCCCTCACAAGCCAGACGTGCTATTCGTCGAATAAAATCGAAATCTAAAGGGATTGACAATATAGAAATCGAATTATTCAAACGTATCATTGATATTTTACTTCCCACAATAACACACATATTCAATCACTCGTTAATGACAGGTATGTACCCATCGCTTTGGAAAGCGGCCTTCGTCATCTCAATCCCAAAAAAAACACAGGCTAAACATGTAAGCGATTATCGCCCAGTCAGTATACTATCATCCCTCTCCAAATCACTGGAATTTATCGTCCACGAACAACTCTCCTCCTATTTGCTAGAGCACAATATCCTTGATGAACACCAATCCGGCTTCCGCAAAAATCATAGTACTAGTACTCCACTACTCAAGGTCACGGATGACATAAGAAAGGCTATGGACAGTGGGCTTGTAACAATCCTAACACTGCTTGATTTCAGTAAAGCCTTCGATTCTGTTGACCATGACATATTACTCTCTTGTCTATTTAAAATTCATCTCTCCAAGAACAGTATCCAATGGATGGACTCTTATCTACGTGGACGTCAACAATGTGTTAAAATTAACTTAAATCAAATGTCTTCATGGCGTCCAGTTGAGAGAGGAGTCCCTCAGGGGTCAGTCCTTGGACCGCTCCTGTTTTCAATATATATAAACGACATTCCGTCATCAATCACTAAATGCAAACACCACCTATATGCTGATGATGTACAAATCTACCTGCATTCAGCACCAGAAAAACTATCGGAAGCAATCGGCACCTTTAATGAAGACTTAACTGAAATCTGTAACTGGACTCGCTTACATGGACTACGACTCAATGAGGCTAAAACCCAAGCAATCATAATCTCCCATCCGAAAATCCTCCTAAAACTAAAAAATGAACCCACATTACCAAAATTACGCTTGTCCGATTCCCCAATCGAATTCCGTGAGTCAGTTAAAGATCTAGGCGTTATTATAGATAAACATCTTTCCTGGACGCAGCACGTCTGCAATGTTTCCAGAAAAGTATTTTCCGCATTGAATTCACTTAGAAGATTCTGGAATATTTTCTCTCGTGTATTAAAGGAACGACTTGTTTCCTCCCTAATATTGCCTCATTTTGATTACTGCGATGTGGTATACAAAGATCTCACTGTTACTCTCAAAAACAAACTCCAACATGCACAAAATGCCTGTGTACGCTACATATTTAATTTACGGTACTATGACCATGTCACCCCCGCTTATGAGCAACTTAACTGGTTACGTCTAAATCAACGCCGCGACCTCCATTCTTTATGTATTCTTCAACAAATACTCTCAACTTCAACTCCAGCTTACCTGCACTCTCAGCTTCACCGCCTCTCGTACGAGCATACTCTTGGAACACGGTCAAAAAACGACACACTCCTGCTGATACCCATACACCGCACAGTACGCTATACCAACTCCTTCGTTGTTGCTACTGCACGACTGTGGAACAATCTGCCTCGCTCTGTCAGAGGAGCAACCCCGTCCAGCTTCAAGCAGCGTTGTCAGCAGTACATGCTCACTAAGTAAATGAAAGTTGAACTCAACATTTATGCTTATATTCTTACGTCGTATTACATATATTCAAACTTTCCAATTCTCACTTTCTCATTTACTCTCTATTTAGATATCTAAATAACCTCCTTCAGTAACGACTAATTATCCTCATCATCATCTTCATCACCATCATTAGTCTACTTTTTTTCAGTAGTCTATTTCCTTTACCTTACTGTAATTTTAAACTTACTCCTAAGTATCTTAGTTATTCACCCTAACAATGCAACAATTTACAGCCTACACCACCAAGCTAATCCAGTTTATATGTATTTTATATTGTATAAATATTGTAAAATTGTTAGATTTAAGTTGTATTTGTATTGTATATTATCAAGCTAATCCATTTCATATGTATTTTATATTATATCAACATTGTAATATTGTTAGATTTAAGTTGTATTTGTATAGTTCATCATTAATTATTTGTATAATCTGGTTAGATGGAAGAGAGGGCCCAATGGCCCTAATCTTGCCAGTCAAAATAAATCTATCTATCTATCTATCTATCCGCCTAGCACGACATGATGAAATGAAGAGTATCCATCATGGATATTGTCCAAAATTCTCCACAAAAGTTCGAAAACAGTGAGTACCCCATTCTCTCTTCGGATGTGTTACGCCACTGTTCAGTAAAAAGTTCGATCGACATTCAATAATAATGTTCGTCTTCACTACGATCGAATTGCACTGGTAGAAAATTGTGACTTCAAAAAGTGTACTTATTTGTCAGATACCCTGTATCTGTGTTCTTTGTGAATACATTTTATAAATGTTCATGACGTGTAACTTTTATATTGCACGTGCCACTATTCACAAAGTGCATAAGATCACACATCTTAACTTGCCAAAAGCAGTAATGTTTGAACGGCCCCGTGGTCGCCTTAAATATGTCCGGTTCAAATGCATTATAAAATATGCTGTAACACCGCTGAAATAAGTTAAGTCCATCTGACCTTCCGTAGAAAAATGTGTAACTGTAACTGGACTGAACGACTGGACTGCTGAAATCCAAGTCCCAACATCTCAAACTTGAAAAATGTCAGAGTATAATGATCAACTCGTTGACTATCACATCGTAACAAAATGTCGCCCACAGCACGACACGTTCCGCTTCACTGTCCATGTGTAACATGAGGTTAAACACTGGCCTCATTATACTGCTTCGCTACGCGGCTACTCATTGAGAATGTAGCCGAAATAATGTTTCTCATTCCTAGTGGAATATTGCGTGTTACTTCGGTAAGTTATAAGCTTGTAAAAGCGTTGCTGTTTCACCTGTATGTGAATGCAATGTTAAAAATAACATGTGTCTGATCACCGGCTTCCTGGCTAAAGTTAACGGCTTGCTTGACTCGCCCTTCGGACAGCCTGTGCTCCAATACCGTACTCCTAAGATTACATTGCCGGCTTCGCTTAGCGACTCTCTCCTGCATGTAATTCGCCGTACTGCACTGCCTTATAAACTGTATCGCTCCACGACTTGTTGCGTGCACCTACTGTTACCGCACAACTTACTCAACTCAACTTTATTGCTTGAATGATACTCCTCGCTCTTGTCACTGCGTGCGGCCACCTCGCCTGACCTAGCACGTGACGTCCTCCTTCCTTCCGCTGTCGGACGTCACAGATCTAACCTCGACCCCTATCTTCTGCTATAAAGTCACAACATAACTTAAGGAGTTATCCATCTTTCTTCAAGTTGTTGTCAATAATATTTCTCGTTATTTCCTTCTCTTCTGAGTTTTTAGTATTTGAATGGTTCATTATGGTTCCGTATTGATGCAACAATTAGTATTAATATTTTTCAAAAGTTCCGCCTAATCAATACCTTTATATACATCCATTATTTCTCCCGTGATTCCTTACGTTTGAGGGGAGTGGCTCCTTCTCCCTCAGCCTCCTACGTCATTTCCTGCAACTCTTCTGACTCGATCTGAGAGCTATCTTTTCTCCTTGACCACAAATCTCAACTACGGTCCTACCACAACTGGCGTAGCCGATACCCTCAACTAGGTATCGGGTACACTATATAGCTCCAGATTTGGTCTTCTTCTGTACTCGTCATCTATTTATTAGTTTATTAAATGAAATCAGTTTTCTGGGAATATCTCAGAAACGTGGTTTTAGAGCCTTAAAACATAGTAGCATCCGAGCCACCGAGGGGCTGAAAATGAGTTTTGTCTCGTCCTTGTAAGCCATAATACAATAATAATCATAATAATCATTTAATAATATAGGGATACGGATATAATAGACCTTTAATACCACACCCGCCCGTGTAAATCACGTGAAAAAAATCAAGAGTACCCCTTGACCCCCTTAAGCGCATTATATACGTATTGAAGAATTTTACAGCTTAAGGTGGTTCCATGATAATCTTATAGCCATTTGCGAACGTTCACGGTAGTGTAATAAATGGAATGGCATTGCGTCTTACAGAAATAGATGGATTTCTGAGATTGTTATGCCATGGTTACCGGCTTGCATTCTTTCAATAGCTTGATAAATGAAATTAGTTTTCTGGGTATATCAAAAACTGTTGTTTTAGGACCTTAAAATGTGATTTTCGGGGCCTGAAGGGCTCCCGAGTTTTGTTTCTCACATTGAGACGCTGAAAATGAGCGTTGTCTCGTCTTTCTACGCCCAATTCAGCATGTATTTTAAGGGGGTAGGCCCTCTTTTAAGAGAGGTATGGAGAAGAGTTACATCAATGATTACTTTCGTGCCTCTGATGGACATCTGTACCAAATTTTACGATGATCCACTCAGAGAGTGATGCGCGTGCAACGTTGTACACAAAAAAAAGACAGAAAAAAGTGTTGTTTTTCGCGCGGAACCGTCATAAAACAGTCTGGAACCTGTTAATAACTCAAATTTCGATGTAAATTTTGAAAAACAGACGAACTTTCATTTTTATATATAGAGAGATTATACACTATGCATTTCCAAGGAAACACACACATCTGTCTAATAGAAGCACTGTAATAAATTTTCAAAATTCAAATCGTGACTATTTTCATCCATTTTCCAAAATTTGGTTCGTGCTTTGAATTGAACATCACCGTTTCCCTCATATCTCCCATGTTTATACAAATGTTTGATCTTTTCCTTCTTTTTAAACTACCTATAGGTGCTAAAACTGCACCTAAAAATGAATCTCACACATTTCCACAATACTAATGAATTAAGCGTTATCATTTCATTTATATTCTGAAAAAAAAAGAGAAAAATAGTTATAGCGCTTTTGAGAAAGGCTAATTAATGTCACAAAGGTTTGAGTGAGACTCATTTTGTAGCTGCACGTTTACCACCCACTTAACATAAGAAAAGTTCAATCATTCCTATAAACATGACAGATACGAGGGAAACGGTGAAGGTCAGCATAAAGTGATAACCAAATTTTAAAAAATGAATGAAAATAGTTACGATTTGAAATTTTAAAATTTGAAACATTGCTTCTAATAGCAAGATGTGTGTGTTTCCTTGGAAATGTATATAATTGTTGTACAAGATTTATGACAGGCACTGTTATAATATTAAAATAGTTGTTGTAATTCCTTAAGCTGTATATTTCCCCTTAAATTTCTCGGCAGAGCCCGATTTCGTATCCGGACCTTCAGGCCGACAATCTCTAGACCAGTGTTTTCCAACCAGAGTGTCGCTACAGTCCGGGGTGTCGCGTGCTACCATCAAGGGTGTCGTGAGCTTCGCCGTACTCACAAATTCGGGATAGAAAACGAATAAAGCACCTGTGAGAAAGTAGTATAATTGCTTCCCCTCGTTCGGCGTATTAGCCTGGATGGATATTTCCCAACACTAAAATGTAAACCAATATGACTGGATAGGAAATCATTTTGCACCTTCCAGCTCTTGTGAACTTCAACTTATCGAAGGGGAAGAACTGGCGGAACTTGAATACAACCAGACTTACCAAGAGTCAGAGTTAGATAGCTTCTGGGTTTCTATTCAACAAGATTTTCCTCACCTGAGTAAAGACTCTCATAGTTTTGTTGCAGTTTTCTACGACATATTCGTGTGGAAGTGCGTTTTCTCTTATGGCTAATAAGAAAACACTTCAACGGGGAAGTTTGAGAATGTTATTTGAGGAAATGCGTGTGAATTTTTCCTGCATCTGACACGATATAAAGCAGATTTGTAATGACCGCCAAGCCCACAGCAGTCATTGAATTGGAACATCAAGGTGCACGTTTCGGATCTATGAGAAAGGTGTTTAATACAGCCTATTATATTTGGAAAATCATATACTGTATATACTATGAAGAATTAAAATTTCATTAAAATGAATCTCCTTTGTTAAAATAGTCCATGTTTTTAATTAAAATAATTTAAGCATTCATGTAGAATTATTTGTACTAATAGGGTGTCGCCATGAGAAATAATATGGAAAACTGTGCTCTAGACAAAGAAATAGAGCATAAATGGCGTATTGGATGAAGCTGTAATATACTGCACATACAGCATGTTAGAAATTGTTAGAAATAAAGGAATTATAAATCTAGGAGTAGTTTGTTCTTGAAACTCCCAGTGTTGCTAAATGCTGCGTAGATCGGTGCGCGTTTGTACATATCCTCATATTTAATTTCGCAGACGTGTCCAAGGAATGCAATTAACAAGCAATTGCGGTTTGTTCAATCCATTCCTATGTGTGATTCTCTGTGACAAGGTCCTTCAATCAGTCTGTCATCCTGGTTATGTAAAAGCATGCTTGGCATTCTAGTTGACGTGCTGAGAGCACCCGGACAGAAGTAGCTTCCCGTTCACAGTCAAACAACCTTTGAAGTTGTGCCTGTCCACAGTGAACAGTACGGCTACCCGCAGCAGCTGGCGCCA
Source organism: Meconema thalassinum (assembly GCA_946902985.2). NCBI lineage: Eukaryota > Metazoa > Arthropoda > Insecta > Orthoptera > Tettigoniidae > Meconema > Meconema thalassinum. Next base: position 1,764,718,871 of record OX336388.2, read on the forward strand.
AGGGGTTAACTTGCCACGTGTGAGCCAGAGCACGCTGATAGCACATGTGCTTTCTGTGAAATTTTCAGAAACTGCCTGAATACATCGGTGCGGAAAGTCTAAGCACTTGGCGCCATCAACCCAAATCACCACTCGTGAAATCCGTGATGGTAACTCTACGAAATTATCTTTATATCGATGGATTTTAGAAAACAATTAGAAAATGCGGATTTACTCCAAATTCTACGAAATTCACCTTTTCAAGGCTACTTTTTAAAATTCAAGTCTATGTGTGTTCGAGTCTTCAGTCTTTTGGCTGGTTTGATGCAGCCCTACGTGCCTCCCTGTCCAGAGCTAATCTTTTCATCTCTTCATAGCTAACACACCCTACATCCGATGCAATCTGTTTGGCATATTCTAACCTTGGTCTGCACTTTCAGTTCTTGTCCTCGACCCTTCCTTCCATAACTTAGCTTGCTATTCTTTGGCATCTTAGTATGTGTCCTTCCAACCTATATACTCTCTTCATTTGCAGTCATCAGAAACATCTCTTCTCTCCCACTCGTCTTAATACATCTTCATTTGCAACCCTATCTACCCATCTGATCTTCATCATTCTCCTGTAACACCACATTTCAAATGCTTCAAACCTCCTCTTTTCTGCTGCACCAATAGTCCAGGTTTCACTTTCTAGAGTGCCACGCCCAGGCAAAGGCTTTCAAAAATGACTTCCTAATAACTTACCTAAATCTATATTCGATGTCGACAAATTCCTTTTCTCAAAAATGCTTTCCTTGCCTGAGCCAACCTACTTAGCTCTGTATACTTGGATGGGTCCAGAATATATATGATAACCTGTGACAGTGTGATGTCTGCACTAGTGTGATTATTTGTAGTTGACGTAGGACTTGGGTAAGAAGTGCCCGAGGTCGTAAGTTAGGTACCATCCCGGTATTTGCCTAGTGTTTAAGTGGGGAAACCATGGAAAACCACCTCCAGGATGGCTGAGGTAGAAATCTAAACCACCTCCTCACAGTTTTGCCTCGCAAGGCTATGTAACCCGTTCCAGCCCTAAGACCAGATTTAAATATCTTAGCAGAGCCAGAAATCGAACCCGGACCTCCTGTGTGACAGCCTCTGCGCAAAGAGGTCAACTTCGAGGAATTGACATTCGTGAGTGACATAACGAATATAAATTTGTAATAGAGTTTATCTCACAAGTGAACGAGTAAGTTTACACTGCATTAGGAATGCAAACAGGAGTACTTGGAGCGCAGCTCCTCAACACTGTAGCTCCAAGTTTGCTGTGTAAATAGTTTGCACATCGTTCGAAGAAGTTGCATAAGTCTTCACTGCATTCAAATAATTCAGTGGACATAAGGTAGATTCAAATTTCTAGATCTCACTAGCATACCAGTATCATTTTATGGTTGGGATCAGATAGTTTTATCAGTCTCAGTTTATACTATACTCCGTCCAAACAATCTGCAAAGCGGGGCCGATAACCTAGATGTTAGACCCCTTATTTATTTATTTACTCGTGTCAGGAACAAAAATAGTACATAAGAAATTATGTACAAAATGGGCAACGAAAATGACAAAACCTGAACATTTAAGGCTCTAAATAATGCATGACCAATATTTTGCCATGTCACGTCGATTTGGTGTAGCCTTCACCAGATCCTCCATGGTACACAGTATAGGACACAGACTGCACTGAAGCAGATGACCCATAGTCTGTTCTTCACCGCATTCACAAAGGACCGAGTCGCAGCAAAATCCCCATTTATGAATTTTGGACTTGGATCTGCCAACCCCAGATCGCAATCTGTTGAGAGACTTCCAAGTTGTCCAAGGCTCTGTATGTCTTGCTGGGAGCCTTTCAGATGGAGCCATCCACTGAATAATGTGGGGGCTTCTGGTCAACCAAAATGTAATCCTCAAAACCTGAGGTTTGTCCGTTAGGCACTCAGTTGTGTGAAGAAAGCTTCTTCTGGACTTCAGTCGAGAGTGGGCTGGTTGAAGGCTATACAATTTAGACCACTTAAAACAACAATTATCATCATCATCATCATCATCATCATCATCATCATCAATCTACGAAAACCAGTGTGAAAACACGTAGTCTACGTATAGGAGTGACTCGGCTGACTGGTCCAATGAAGCGCGACGCCACTGAAAAATTAGCACAGGAGATGGCGCGACCTTGGCTTCAACCAATTCTCGCAATGGCTGGGTTGCCAAGCTCCACCCATCGCTTTCTCATTTCACTTCCTCCGTGTGACGCCATGCGCAAACCTACTTCACAGATGAGTTATAGTCAGTAGCGTAGCCAAGATCGACCAATGGCAGGGGTTATATTTAACAGGGGGATAACCGTATTTCCGGGAATTGCTGGACATAGTAATATGTAGCAACTCTGCTATCTCTCACTCAAAGAGTTAACGGTCTCCAAATTAGTGTTAATGCATTGTCTAGGTCCTTATTTTAACATTTTATTTTTAATTAACTAAGACTACATTAATTCATATACAACCTCACTCCCGCTAAGAAAAGAAAGAAAGCGGACTGCCTCGCTAGGTTGGATTTAAAATTATCTGCGGCTAGGTTCAGTTTGAAAATAAGTAGCTTAGCTAAATTGATAGCCCTGGGATGAGGGAGTTATGCGTTGTCATGAAGTCCCACTGGACCGAAAACGATAACAGTACATCTCCAGTCAGTGATACAGACACAAATCACAACCATAACGATTTCCCACATAGCATGAGCAATACTCTCATCATCAGCGAGTAGCATTATTTAATTTAAGACATGTTTATTTAGCTTGTTAATTATAATTTTTTTGGTAAAAATTCCTCGTTTGGGGGTGGGGGTGGGGGGGTTCTTACACCCAATAACACCCCTCTGGCTAAGCCACTGGTTATAGTCCCTACATTCATTCTGCCTCATACGTAACGTGCTTGATTAACTGGATTTAAGTACAGTTGTATGTCAAATAACGTGTTGGTCTGGACCACGAAGTGGAAATCCGTAACTTGCTACGATGAGTAAGGATCTAATCCATTAGCTACCTGTTGCCAGGTTGGCCGTAATGGGAGCAAATCAAATCAAGCAGTTGTTAGCTCTTTACCCACTCCCATACCTCGTGGATTCCATTTTACTCGGATTCTCACTTAGCTTTGATTTGACAACCACTGCTATGAATACTTATAGTTTCTTCATTACTTATTTGTTATATTTAGAGTCTTTTTAAATATATATGATGTGTAACATCTTTCCACTCAGTTGCTGTATAATTTTTGTGGGGGTGTTTTTGAAGAAATGAAACGGAAATCGGACGGAAATGCAAAGGAAACAATGAGCGCGCGCGGTGGTAGAGATAGGTACCACGACGTGCTGTCGGCCATGTGGCTATGTGGAATGTATATCGCATACGGTTTACTTCAAGGGTTTGGGGCCCCATTATAGATATTTCTACAAAAAATCATCTTCAAATTGTAGTTCATTGGTGTGAAAATAATCATTATATCATATTTGATGAAAACAATTACGTTTTATTATGTCTTCATACTTTTGCTGCATTCTTATTTAATATAAGCACTCGAGGTACTGTCGGCCAAAATACAGCACTATGAGGAAGGCATATCGCATACTTCAAGGTTTGGAGGCCCCATTAAAGATATTCCTACAATAAATCATCTTCAAGTTGTCGTTCTTTGGTATGAAACTATTCAATAAGTCATATTTGCTGAAAGGATATGGCACTAGAGTTTTAATAGTAGTGATTTCAATGACCAACAGAGTTCACTGTTAACAAGGGATTTTCGCTCCCGGCAGTCACATAACTTAGTAGGATAACATGTCACATGTTACACATCATATGCGACTACTCTAAGGCTCGTGAATTATTTTTCTTTGGTATGGTTTTTGGTGCCGGGAGTCTCCGAGGACAGGTTCGGCTCACCAGAGTTTGTAGCTGCTTTTATGCGGACACCCATGGGGTGAGCTACAAGTACCGTCGCGTGAGGAGTGTTGTCTAGGGAGGAAAGTGTGAATGTAAGGACGAAGAATTAGAAAGTAGGGCCTGTGGCCTATAGTAAGGGACCAACCCCGGAATTTGCCTGAAAGGAAGATGGGAAACCACAGAAGACCATCTACAAGATTGCTGGTGGGGGGAGAATCAAACTTCCTCGCCTCTCGGATGTAAGCGACTGCCTGCAGCCACGCTGTAACGACCACGGCTAACTCACCTGGTATTTTTGCAGGATAAACTACTCACAAATCTTAGTCTCACTCAACGCTGTGATAATATGGAAGCTATTGATGTATGGATGGCATTACCTGAGGATGGTGTTAAGGGTGAAGGTACACCTTTCGCTTGACTATTTCTACTGAGTTACAAAATATATACCTCATAAACTACATGCTTCAAAGAAATAAAAGTTTTGCAGGATTATGAAACACAGGTCACTCATTATTATGCACAAAACACATTTTATATATGAGTCGTCCAGTTGCAAAACTCGTTTAATCCACTTGTGAATAAGGATCGTGATTGTCGTAAAATTATTTATTTAATTAGTTTATTTTATTTTACATTACTTTATTTTATTTTATTTTATTTTTATTTTGTTCTATTTTATTTCGTTTTATTTTGTTATAAATTGTTTTATTTAATTTTTTGTTTTTTGTTTTGTTCTGTTTATTTTGTTTTATTTTCTTTTGTTTTATTTCGTTTTATTTTACATTGTTTTGTTTTATATTTATTTTCCAGAAAACAAACATAAAACCAAAAACCAAAAACCCGAAGCAAAGGGAAAAATTCAAAAACTATATCAATAGCAGAAAACAAAAATCAAGGAACACAAAGCATATTGTACAGCCCGGTGGGGCAGTACCCCCTGAGATCCACCCTGCCATCTTCTACCAAAACCACCCCAACTGGAAACATTATAATTCCAGAACATATCTCTACACAGCAAGCGGCGACCACCTAAGCCTAGGAGGATGGCCAACGGCTTGCAAAACACACATAAACATTTACACTAACAACTATCTGGGGCAGCTACCCTGATGCAATGCTGACCAAGCAGTGCCGAAACGTATAAGAATGGAACCTGGACAGGAGGGATTATCTGTTCTGTTCTGTTCTTCGCCAGCGGCCCTGCCCAACGACATCCGTTCCAGCTCTTCACCAGGTGAGATCTAGCAGGTGCTCAGACTCCTTATTCTTGTAAAACACCTACCCTGACATTTTGCAAATTGTACCACATTTATATCTGTTCAAACTCCCCAAGGGACATCACACTACATCAACTGACCAATAAATACATGGTTAGTAAACTACACGCTTGTTACTAATTACACTCCACTTCACATCCTCATACCCCACCTGACCTTCGTCATAATTGCCCCTGACCGTAGAGGCCAGTAATTACATCATCAGGTTTCATTGTGTTCGAGCACGCGACTCGACTGCATAGCGTCGAGTTCCTGACTCTGCACATTCATTGAATTGTTCATCCTACTCAGCTGGCAAGCTGGTATAACAGCCGGCACTCAGACAATCATCCCCTGACAGATAATTGCATCTTGCAGGGACGCCCCCAATAGATTAAGCACTTACACCAACCACTACACTAGTAGTCTTTCCCAATTACGGGACACTACTCTCATCCTGAAACAGTCTTCTAAATTGGCACATTTACACTACCGTATTTTTCCCACCCCCAACCAAGGGATAAAACATATTTGGTGGAGGCGCCACTACCACGCAAAGTAAGGGTAGGGACTCAAACAACGAACCCCCGTGGTAGAGCGATCCGGACCGCAAACAGCCAAGCAAAAGTGATTTTTTTTCTAAGGAGAAAGCATAATTTTTCCCTTCACTCTAGCAACACAAGGGGAAATTTTTGTCAACCCCCCCCCCCCCTAGAAAGGATCAGAAATCTCATACATTAGAAGTCGCACACATTTCTTTTTAGACAAACACTTAGCTCAGGATGGCACCACATGCAGAAGCAACAGGGATTGTAAGTCATAAAGGCAATAGAGGTACACCAATATTACTCACATTATTACTAAGGTGCCAGAGGCATATACAAAGGCGACAGGCACAAATACGGGCACTCCTGACAAAGGTTGGAGCAATATAGGGCAAACAGCCATGCACCCCGTCAGAGGGTAGGACAGCGCAATGGAGATGCGCACCCGAACACTCAAGTAACAAACATGAACACCTCAATAGGAACCATGTCCAAAGGAACAGAATATACCACCGATTAATCACTACACATGGTCCTGCAATAGATAACACAACCCTAGAGAGGATGAGGGTGCGCTACACAATTTTACATGCCCAATACAGGGAGCTTATTCGCGAACAGGCGTTTCTCCAGTTGGCGGCCACAGTACTGTATAGGACGCAAACACGTCAACACAGCAATTTGCCAACAGGTCATATGCCTCAATAGGCAGTACGCCCAAATTTGGGAAAAATACCGGGAACTCCAAGCCAATAAGGCCATTTTTGTGTTCGCGGCAGGGCCACCAGCCCAGCTAGGAGAGGACATAGTCGTAAATACGCTAACTCAGCAATTCGCGAGGATGTCCCTCTCGACACGTACCGCCACACAAGGGAAGGAGTCTACCGTGGCCATAGGCCAGAAATCGGTCAGACTACCCTCCAACACATTGCAAGAGCACTCACAGACAATTACACGATCCTTACCGCCAGTTCAGAGGGCGATTTCGCCAGAATGGAGGCGGACACCAACATATGCACCCCCAGTGCAAAGAAATACACGGGGATTCCGTGCAGTCCAACAGGGTGTAACACACACGCCTGCACGCACTGTCATGCCTCCACAACAGAATACACGGGGTTTAAGGGATGTTTTACCGCCCACCCCACGAGGCCAGACAGACAGGAGGGCATACACACATACACACATTAATAGAATAGCGCGAAACCTACACAGCCCTTCAGGCAGCAGCATACCTACGCCTATTAACAGGCAGTACGGGGAACGTAGGCTTAGGCCTGCCTTACTTAAAACACCCCTGAAAAATAGTAAAGAAACGCCTCAATGGCAACCTGAGGCCTATGCCCTCTTAACAGGGCGCAGTAATTCACCCCGACGAACGAGAAGGCGCACACTGTAGTGAAATCCACTGACCGCGCAAGCCCATGGATAAATATTCCCACACACAGAATTTTCCACTTGAAATGCCGAAACGCTCCCAAGACCTTCACGGGGGCGCGTACACACAATTAGCACTAAAGACAGGTTCTACCCTTGTAGAGGGTAAACACACAAAAACTCAGGCACAAAACTGTACAATTTTCATGCATATATACATATATTTGGTCCTTAAGTGCACGTTATTTCTTACACTGCCCATACCAGGAATTTTTCTTGTTCCTCATAATAGCGCTCAATCTACGCATAAATACCATGGGACAACACTCACGGTTCAGGGGAAAATACTATAATTTATTTTTAAGGTCACACACTAAACGTAAATACCATACATACAGCCAATAACACTGACAAAACTGTCCCAGAGACACAGGCCCAAAAGGCAACAGGAATTATTAACCTGAACAAAGACGGTCTCGAACCCGCGATCTTCTGAATACCAGGAGCGCAAGGTCGGGTAGCCATTCAATTGAAGGATACAGCGATAAGGGACAGCCACGCTAACGGGAATATATTCACCCCAGGCCTAATATAACAAAAAATTTGGGGATACACAATATATGAAGAGAGGTAGGGTCTTTTACACAACGAGGAACCCAAAGCACACTGTATATGCAGACAATAGGAAGGTGTGTCAGCAAACACACGTACATCTGCTTAACACCTGCAATAAACAGACCACTGGACTAAGCGAGCAAGTACTTCCTACACAATTGATACTTGACACTATCGCCAGTCAGCGATAAGACATACGTGAACATGCGACTTTCACGTGTGCCAGACAGGCTAGGAGCGCTTTCGCTCCGGCTGTAACACACACAATCATTCACGCCATTTTTAAAGCCGGATAACTCCCGAAATTAAAGTACGAGCGTCATTCCGAATAACACAAAACACTCACACTAACGTATATTTTCGCACGCGTATCTCAAACATACAATACGCGCCATGGTACATAAAACACGGAGCGCTACACGGGATCACGGGTCCGAATGTCCAGTAAAACAGGATGCCGTGACAAACAGGAATTGTCGACCGACGAAAGATGAGTTACATACAACACACGGGTTTTTCAACATAGAAGGTCAGAAAACCCTGCCATCGCGACTAGACACCACATAGACCCATTCACAGTGGAAAAATTCACTCCCACCTAGACGGAAACTGGCCAAAATTAAGGCAATCCGCAAGCATGTCCAAATTAAACCAGGAATATGGACACGGGAGCAGACAATTACACGGGCAGCATTGCAAAAACAGCATGCATACACAATCCCACACAGGAAAAAACCATAGGGTCCCGTACAGACACTGTGCCCCATAGAATATAGCTAAAAGGGAAAATAGACATAAGAATATTTAAATTATATGTATATGAATGGCATATTATTACTGTGCACACGCTTTAAACATACACTAGAGGTGGAAGATGCACTGCACTATTGCCATATACAAGCACATAAACGAATGAGCCACACAATCATGAACACAGGCAGGTTCTTTAACATACATATAGGGGCGCAGATTCGTTCTAAGGTACTCGCTACAACAGCCTACTTAGGGCATTAGTGACCCCGGGACTGCCAATAGGGGACGTAGCAGCAACGCCAGGCCTCTACAGAGACAAAGAGACACTTTTCTTGGAACCTGATGATGATGATGATAATTGTTGTTTTAAGGGGCCTAACATCTAGGTTATCGGCCCATTTTCTTGGAACCATAGCGCCCGACACCTGAATACGGGGGACGTCATTATCACAAACAAACGCCTACACCAAACAGGCAACACCGCATCTTAGGCCAAAAATCATGGCAAATTTGGATTACCCCGAACATAGGCAATAGACTTGCTAGACACAAATCATAGATAATTACATAAAGCAGAGGCATTGCGGAAGCAAAGTCCAAGCAAGCTTGGGAGCGAAAGTATGACAGGTTAACACATTGGCCTTCCTACAATGCAAAACACATGTCCACATTCGGACAGTGGCGAAAGTCACGTTCCGTTAGCCTTCATACATAACATTGGAGACTTTCTGTATAAAATGAAAATCCACAGCCTGTTTCCAGTCTCCGATCGGGTCAGGAATGGAATGAATGAAGCCCCCATCTAGCGGCGAGGATATGAACTGTGCCGGCTGCCGAGGCCTGACGCACTCCTCTGGGGCAATGATAAAATGAATGACAGATGAAATGAAATGATAGTGGAGAGTGTTGCTGGAATGAAATTTTGACAGGGAAAACCGGAGTACCCGGAGAAAAACCTGTCTGCCTCCGTTTTGTCCAGCAGACAGGTTTTTCTCCGGGTACTCCGGTTTTCCCTGTCAAAATTTCACTTTCTGTATACAAGGACAAAAAACAAATACACAAAACAGCACTGCATTGTGAATAAGCGAATTCCGGCGCGTTGCAAAACACTGTTGCCGGTAGAATTTTTTTTCATAACAAGACGTGACAATGACTTGCAGACATGATGACACTAGCACAAAAACAATAGCAGTAACGACATACAGTGACACGAATGTTGATATAGGAAATGGAAACGTCATTATAACAGGCTTCGCTTCCAATAGTGTAGAATTACTATGGACCGTATTAATCTCGGGAATACAGGATCCCATAGCCCTACCATTACTGACACTAGGAACATGTCTACAAGGGCGATAACAAGCAACACGCGGCATCTGACACTTAGCCACGCGACACGAGACAAGACTTTTCCGATAACATCCCACGCGCCAGCATGCGGCAGCGGTAAGCGACCTCACACACGCAGCCGCCCTAATCACAGCCACGGACACTCCCTTCCTACACGCGCCCAACAATCAGGGGAGGATGCAGACAGATTCCATGAGGGAACAACCCCCCTAATAATTTGTTTTATTTTTTTATCTTTAAAAACCATTATAGGCGATCAGGCCATGACAATTCATACCTACAGTCACTTGCTACTCTAACGTTATGAACATGAAACCAGATTAGGCCGTGACGTCACAGCGTCACTGCACTCCAACCTCCTAAGGGCAGCCCGAGGGTGGTGCCCACAGACACAAACATTTTTACACAACGTGGATATCACAGATCCACAGCCACTCCACAGACGGGTATTTTAGGAGACGGGAGATGCTTTATGGCATCTCAACTTAGCCAGCGTACATCCCAAGGAAAGGTAGTGAACATATACTGACTAAGAGAGGATGACACACTCCAACAGGAGCAGAGATGGACAGTGCCATCAGGATGGCCATGGTACCAACTACGGGCTACCATACCAGTACCCTTCTTCCTACATATCATGTCACCTACAATATCATCCCACACAGACACACAGACACAATAAAAACAGCTGCACTACATTCCAAAATATACATCGGGGTTGATAGACTTCATGCTCCTAACAAATTAAGGTATGCTACACCTTGGCCCCAAACGCCTACACCTGAGTATTAGAGGTGAGTCGGAAACAATATCAAGCGTAATGCACATCTCTATGTAGAGAGATGAGGCCACATTTATATTAACAAGTATTTTTATTAACTAATCCCGCATGTAAGGGACATAGACTTATTATACCTTGACACATGCTTTATCCTCAAGTGAGAGCGGACACGCCTCATATCCATCCCCATGCATGGAACATCCTATCCACATACCAGGGATTTTATTATTATTACACTTGCATGGCATTTTTAAAATTTTGCACACCTGGGAAAAACCTACCCCATCCACTTACTGTAAAGACCTCCTTGCAGCATCATCGGCTCCCGGCCACCACAAACATGGATTCCAACGATGCACGACCCCCTCCTACCACGCTATAAGCCCATTCAGCAAATAACACCCCCGGATCCTAATAACAAGGGACCCAACGCCCTAAACACCTACTAACACCTCTAGGAAATTACCAAGGCATTACCGCTGGAAATCCGACATGGCACTTACGAGCCTAAAGTAGAGTATGCATTTAGAAGATCCTACAACCCCAGAACACTAAAAATTTTACATAATTACATAGTACACACAAACTTATTTACAAAGCACATTATTTTAACAAGGAATCTGACACCACACTAGATGGTGTTGAGAAAGTAAACGGAAGGAGCAGAAGCTCCACGGAAGGGCAGGGACGGGGCAAGACGCCAACAGATCCTGACCCAGACTTAAGACAGTATTACGTAGGGTTGAAGCATGGATGACTTAGCGCGGGCAAACGTCAAGATCTAGGGTGTGTCTAGCCTACCCCCTTGTCGGACAAAAGTTACACCCACTATGCGCTACGGTCATCGAAGCCAAACCTGCAGGGGAGACTTTTGACGGCTAGTAGGAGAATTAGCCAGCTCCACACTAGACTCAGGAGACGAACATTGAGACGACCACATTAGGACTAGACTCTTAGCTAGTTATAATCTAAGTAGAGCTTCCATGGCGGGGAGCAAGTCTTCCATTTCGGTGAAGTGAAGATAGTGTGCCAAGGGTCCAGCGGGACAACCCCTGGCCACGCAAGACCTCATCGGGACATGGGGCGAAGAGGATTCCCGGACGCTAAATTCCCGGATGATATTATTTTATCGGATGATTTTTTCCCGATCGATGTCCCGTGCCCACATAAATGGATGACAGCGAGTCTCCATAGCTTAAATGGTAACGCGGCGGGCGGCGAGAGATGTAAATGAGGAATGCGGCGTGCTCTCAAAGGGGTTCTGTGGGCAAACCCAGCATAAATATACAAATAAATGACAAATGGCGAATAATGCCAACACAGGCAGGTATAAGATCAGCGGAAAGGATATCAGAGCCAGGCGTTTGCTCTTTAGCAGCGCAGTCGCCCAGGCCTATACTAATTATTAAGAGGGGGATGTCGACAATTAGTATTAAGGGAGGGGACTACGGGCCACTGCTGGGTTCCAGTCCCAGCAGTAGGTCACAAGGGCCCCCCGGAAGGGAAACCGACCTGGACGAGCCTCCGATCAAAATTCTAGTATATAAGATACAGTTACCTTTAAAAGGCAACTTAGACTTAAGCAAATTTAATAAGCACTGTTGTAAAACAGTAGCTACAGCACATTTCGGCACTAGACTAAGGACCATTTCGACTTGTAAATACAATATATATATATTTTTTTTAATTGTTAACTAACATAATTTAGGCTAAGCACCTTTCAATTAAGACAGAGCGTTCGGCACCTGGCAACTAGACGTTACCAGGGTAAGACCGACAATACAGTAAGTTAAATAGGAATATGCGATGCGAACGCGACATAAAGCGTTCGGCACCTGGCAACTAAATTCGTTACCTGGGTAAGACCGACAACACATTACGGAGACACGCGCATGCGACGCGAACGCGATACAGAGCGTTCGGCACCGGGCGGCTAGACGTTGCCGGGATAACTCCGACAAATCAATAAAATAGCAATAAGTACACATAATGGGGCGGAGGCACTGAAGCCGTCCGACCCATCAGCGAGGTATACGGCACCGCCATTGGAGCTGACCGACCCCGATAACACACGAGACGTCCGAAGAGGTCTCAAGGGCGGTGGCATTATCCAAGCCGACCCTTAAAACAGCGCTGTGCGACAAATGCGAATAATAATATTTGGCCAAGGGCATATTCATAACCTGTCTTTATATTTCGGCACAGAGCTCCACCACCGCAGCATCGTGGGAGCACAAACAACCAGGTTCATGACATCAGGTAAAGGTGACGTCACGACACACAAATACACTCATACACTTATATACACGGAGGAGACATTACAAATACACAAGAAGACAGGAGTACACTCATAAGTATAATAATAAGGCTGTAGCCGGCTTAGGTTAAGCTAGACTTAAAAGGTGCACAGTAGACATAACTATGTGTACGAGATATAGTCAAAATGTATGTGGATATTGTATTACACTCTATTTCAGGCACAACAGGAGGCGGCCTCTATGCCCGTTCCACCGGAAAGGGGAACTACCTAATAAACTATTATTTTCCAGATCATCAGCACCATACACATGTCTTTTGTAAATATATCTTTCACACACACACATATGTTATACACTTTCTCTAGCTTAAACACGTACACGCCGCAGCGATTTTAGTCGTGCCCTTAAGGCGACGGCGCCGCAGTCAGCTATGCGAGGTGACCGTGGGTCACCGAGCGGAGCTGAAGCAACACATGACAGACGTTTGAATAAGGAGCGGATGCGATAGCCAGGAAAGACGTGGCTTTGTGAACGTCTATCCTAGCCATCAAGGTGAATTCTTCCACCCACGGAGGGAAATTCACGAGAGGTATGATGATTGAGCGGTTTAGCCACTAAACCACAGGGTGAAGGTTGAAAGGTACAGCTGAAAGACACGAGGTAAAGGTGGCCAAGAAAGAAACGCGCTATGGCCCTATGCATAGAAGAAAGGAGAAAGGTACTCATGAGTAGAAAAAAAATTAGTAGTAATAGTACAATAATTAAGCGTAGCATGTAAGAATTATAATCGAAAATTGTAAGCAATTGTAAAACCGTCAAATATGAAGAATACACATAAAACACTCCATCATTCAAACACCAAACACGTTTCTACACACTTTTGTCTCTTTCCTTTCCATTCTACTAACGCCAAATTTGTGAAGGTGTCCCGTTTCATGCCAACAATAGATCATTCTGATATACCTTTAACTTATACCCTGGGACACCTACACTTTTTTTCTTCCATCTTTTATACAATACCTTGCAGGGAGAAATTTTTTCTCCACACAGCGTCTGACGGCACAACCACCCGTCCAACCATGGTTCCTTCCTTCCTGCATAATACCAACATGCATATAACTTCAAAAGCATGTATATTCTTTGTATTTTATATTTTTATTATTTTTAATGTCGAATTTCATAGTGATTAATTTTAGATAAACAATTAACTATGTATACCCACAACTCACCCCCTCTGAGCACACGCTAAACTCACAACACCACCAGGACAACACGACACCGACACTGAAGAAAAGAAGAAGAGGGACAGGCAGAAAACGACGAAACATCATCACAACGTCACGCCCAATCTACTTCCCGTTCGCGAGGACGCGAACTAACGACGGAGGAGTCTTGTACAGCCCGGGGGGGCAGTACCCCCTTAGAGCCACCCCGCCATCTTCTACCAAAACCACCCCAACTGGAAACATTATAATTCCAGAACATCTCTCTACACAGCAAGCAGCGACCACCAAGGCCCAGGAGGTTGGCCAACGGCTTGCAAAACACACATAAACATTTACACTAACAACTATCTAGGGCAGCTACACTGATGCAATGCTGACCAAGCAGCGCCGAAACGTATAAGAATGGAACCTGGACAGGAGGGATTATCTGTTCTGTTCTGTTCTTCGCCAGCGGCCCTGCCCGACGACATCCGTTCCAGCTCTTCACCAGGTGAGATCTAGCAGGTGCTCAGACTTCTTATTCTTGTACAACACCTACCCTTACACTTAACAAATTGTACCACATTTATATCTGTTCAAACTCCCCAAGAGGGACATCACACTACATCAATTGACCAATAAATACATGGTCAGTAAACTACACGCTTGTTACTAATTACACTCCACTTCACATCCTCATACCCCACCTGACCTTCGTCATAATTGCCCCTGACCGTAGAGGCCAGTAATTACATCATCAGGTTTCATTGTGTTCGAGCACGCGACTCGACTGCATAGCGTCGAGTCCCTGACTCTGCACATTCATTGAATTGTTCATCCTACTCAGCTGGCAAGCTGGTTTAACAGCCGGCACTCAGACAATCATCCCCTGACAGATAATTACATCTTGCAGAGACGCCCCCAATATATTAAGCACTTACACCAACACACTACACTAGTAGTCTCTCCCAATTACGGGTCACTACACTCATCCGGAAACAGTCTTCTAAATTGGCACATTTACACTACCGTTTTTTTTCCACCCCAACCAAGGGATAAAACAATATGCAAAATTTTAAAAAAATCAGAAAACAAACACAAAACCAAAACCAAGAGAGAAAAGCAAAAAGTAAAATTCAAAAGCAAAAGCATAAAGCAAACACAAAAACAAAAAGCAAAAAGAAAAAAGTAGAAAGCAACAAACACAGAAAATACGCGAGGCAAAGTACTGAGAAAGGTTCCTCGTGAAAATGATTCTTATTCACAAGTGGATTAAACGAATTTTGCAACTGGACGACTCATATGCTTCAATCTTGCATTATTATACAGTACCACCAAACTTTCAGCTGTTTTTGTGTAGTTGGACAGTGTTTTCATTATAAATACCCCATAAGTTAAAACATTTACATGAATGTTATTTAGATGTTGGTAACATTCACTGCAACAACATACACCAAAATAGTTGATAAACGTATTCAGGATTTATTTTTCATAATTCTACTCTAAATGTATTTATTATACTTTTGTTGGGTATAAATATTATTTTAAATGGAAGGTTTACTTGATACAGAGCCCGTTAGAGGAGGGTATCCAGGTACCATCCGCCGAAAGAAATGGTACTTCGAAAGACCCCGTCCTTCGAACCCAACGCCTGGGAGGATCGGGTGCATTTATTGTGGGCTTGCTCAGCACGAGGGCTTGATCCAGGGGATATGGGTCATTTAGCACGGAAACAGGTCATAGTCGCCCAAAGAAATACATCCGAAAAATACAAAGCTAGCCATAAAGATCTCCAGTCTTAAGTAAGATTTCGTGCATGATTTATTCAAGTAAGACCCCTAAACTACTTCCGAGGGTCGAATTCGGCTAATCCGCTACTCTATTTACAATAGCGAGTCCTTCCCTAGTTTGACGTTAAGTACCCTCGCGAAGTCCTAGTTACAAGAAACAAAAGCAACATTAACTAGGCGAGTGGTACAAGAAGAATTTACGCGTAGCAAATTTACAAACAAATGACTCGGTATAATTTACATTTAACAGCTAGCAAACCAATCCCTAGGTTAGGATGGTACCACGTCCACATTTTATATTAAATTTTAATTCTGTCTAATGCCTATGTGAACGAAAGTATTACGACGGGACACGTCGTATACAAATGCTTATTACTAATTCTAATGATAGTTTGACCATAGACTATCAAAAAGAAAAACAATTAAATAACACTCTTATGTCTAACAGGAACAATAGGGTAAATACACTCAGGAATGAATAAATGAACACTCTAATACTAGTCTGCCTTCGCGAACTGAGATACTGTTTGTACCCAGTCGTCATCTCATGCATGTGAATTAGGTTGGCAATGCGCAATCATCACTGCGACTTACAAGCTTTGAATCGCGCGGGCCATAATTTACTGACTACTAGTCCCGAAGATTCATGTCGCCGAAAATGAAAGTGTCAGCTCATTTAAAGGTCATCTCCCACATAGAAATGAATTGAAGTCACGGTATCAATCAATCAACAAGCAAATGGTTGCAAAGTTATGGCTGTAATTATTTATAAACAATTGATTAATCCATTGGTTTAGGATAATTATGCTTTTGATTTATTAGAATGTTTAAATACGGTTTAGTTAGTTCAGTTTATGACTCCAGTCGTAGGCAGCAGTATGTGATCTCACTTGAGATTCACTCGAAGAATATATCAAGTCAAGAATAACACAGGTTAGCGCGTCTTACCCCAATGCACGCAAGTAGCATCGGTCGTCTTGGCCGTAGCTCAAAGAACGCCGGAATAAACCAATAATAGGCGAACATTCATCCGTCCTGCCTAATTACCAATAATGTGTTCACGGACACAACAATTACACTTGTTAGCCTTACTTTATACAGAAACTGGGTCAATTAACATTATTGTTTGAACCATTCTATAACACGCTAGATGAATCAATGTCATCAGCTCAAAACAATAAAGGAATTCGCGTTAGCGAGCATCACCTCACTCTTTAAAGTGGAAAAAGAAATAACAGGTGTTAGCAGCTCACATAGCTGTTCCCCCAAAGCAAGGTTATATTAATAACAGTGACCTTGCAAATTCCTAGGACTTGAGACGTAAATTCGCACTCATAAAAAGTCAATATGTCGTCTCGCGTTGCATCTCGGGTAGCAACTGGTTATCAACTGGTGCGCTCAAACAATTTTCACACTGCATTACGCATGGCTTTGGCTTAGTACAAATTGTATTTCAAAACTGATCATTTTAATCTGACAGTAGCACGAAATAAAGTACTCAGGTGCTCTGCAGATTGTATTAAAATGTATAATCACTTCCCTAATAGTGTTTCTGAGGATATTTTACCCTTCAATAACATGTAACATAGTAATAATCACAATGAATACGATCTGAGGTAAGTCGTAAGCAGGCGAGTTAGGAGCGAGCCTGCTACTGGCAGCGCTGTGCTGTGACGCTCTGCTGACATCACGAAACAATTAAATGATAATGTTAATATTAG
Source organism: Meconema thalassinum (assembly GCA_946902985.2). NCBI lineage: Eukaryota > Metazoa > Arthropoda > Insecta > Orthoptera > Tettigoniidae > Meconema > Meconema thalassinum. The sequence goes on from OX336388.2 coordinate 1,764,736,465, forward strand.
ATCCTACCTATCGGGGAAGCTAAGAGGGTAGGATCTTACCAGCTAGTTAAATAAAGGAAAAGACCAGTGACTTCTATTATGTTTGGGTTTAATGAGTACTTCGAATTTGAAGTTTTCTGGTAATTATCAGTGCAGTTAATAAAAATAAATAATTATTACAATCCAAGCACAGGGGGATGGGAGTGTAGTAGACTGTGTGTGTAGTGATCGCTTGAGACACTTACCCTTCGGCTTCCAGCAGCGATTCGGCACGTAGGTAACACTGAAACAGACTAATCCGGAGGTATGACCTCCCGGAGTTTTTATAGAAGCGTCGCGCTGCGTTTGCGGATTTCGCACAAATCTCCCATGTCATAGCCCTCTCTGGGGTCGTTGACTGGGACACGAGGCTACCTGCGTTCATGTAGGTGATAATTTATTGGATGTATAATTATGTAAATGTATTCGTAGATTTCTGAAGTCGGTGTGTGGCATTCGTTTTTTGGGGGGTATTAGTGTTAGGGTATGATGGTGGCGTACCCAAGGGGTACAACAACCCCCTTTGTTGGGTTAGTTATCGTCCTCGATAATTGGACGAAGACGTGGGGGTGGTTTTTGAAAAATAGGGCATCCTCTTCTTTCTTGTAAGTCTTCTTTCTTCTTTTCTTCTCTTCTGTGATTTCCGTTCGGAAATGAGTTGGTGGCGTCGTCGGGGGTGTGTGGGTAGCCTCGTGGTAGATAGTGTGTATAGGGGTGAGTAATGGGGCAGATATATAATGTGCATTATGGAAGTGATCGTTGAAGGTTGTGGATGCGTAGAAGTGCCTTGTATAGTGTGTGCCTCCGGGTAGTGTCCAGCGATCATGTGCAGGTGTATAAGGTGATGGGAACAATATTTCCTTACAATGTGGTGTCAAAAAAATGCAAACATGAGGGTGTGAAGCTTAACATATATACACTGTCAATAGTCATCCTGACGATAATATGAGTATACTGTCGAGATACAACATGTATCCCTATTGCAACGTAGAACAAAATATAAAATACATACATAATTAAAACATTAAAAACATTATAAACATTAAAACATTCAACAACGCCAATTCATCTAAAGGGGTGCAGGAACACAACGAGAGGAAAGAAAACATCCTAGGGGTGGGGGGAGGATATACAATTATCATACCTCTGGTGCGGATGAAAAACTGCCCTCGTGTGCCCTGCACGTGTACAAAAGAGATAGGGTGGAGAGAAAGAAACAAAGAAATGTCGCAGGGTGTAGATTAAGGGAAGATATTTATAAATGGTTTATTCGTGGGGAAGAAATGCGACATTTGTACAGCTGGGAGTTTTAAAAGTACAGAAAGGAAAAACAATGTGTCTTCATTCAATTATAACAATATCATACTCTCGCAACAATAACCTTATCATAACAATACCATATTTACTCAATTAGAACACTATCATGCTCTCTTAACTATAACAATATCCTAACAATACAAAATTTTCTCAACTATAATAATATCATACTCTCGCATCTACAAAAATTCCATACTCTCTCAACTTACAATACTATCGTGAGTGCACTCTTAACTAATATATATACCAGAGCTACTATTTAGGACCTGCAGGTTATCTAGCAATATGTCTATGGTATGATTCGCTCCCTGTGGGAAAGCGAAGTCATCTTGGCAGCACAACTCGTCCATCACAAAAATAGGCGCGAGCTGTGTGGCCGTAGTGCACCTCTCATTGCAGGTGGCAAATTATCATCGTTGATCCGACCTCCAGTGGGGGGATATCCCACAGGTATATCTCCACCGTGGTTCGGATATTCACCTAGAAACGTATGTCATGTGTAGGGGGGGGGGGTCGTGTATGGGCCGTGTGAGTGTGAAATTTGGGGAGGGAAAATTTTGTATTAAAAGATACATACATTAGTGGATATAATAAGTCGCCATCTGTTGGGACAAAACCACACATAAAATCACAATATGGGGTGTCCACCCTGGGCATCTGCGGGGTGAACCTGTGGATGTATACAAGAAAACATGTTATCATAAAAATATACCATGTGAATTCACTGTATTCGGGCACCTCGGCGAGTGCCCAAAATGGATCAACTCCCGATGCATATGCGCAAAGTACGCACCACTATATGCACTGTGTCGGGATTTGGCGCCTCAGGTTTGCAACCTGCGCTGAAAAATTAAGACACAAATATATATAAAATATAGACTTAAAATTAATTCTGGCCATTCGTTACTTTATGATTTCATATAACTTCATGTTTGTTTATTCATTAATCCTTATTTCCTATACTTTCGCATATCTTTATTCTTATTCATCATGTTCCTATATATTTGTGCTACTTCATTCTTTATTCACTATCGCATATACCTTTGTGTTTCTTTATTCCTTCTTCATTATTTCCCATACCTTCGAGTTACTTTATTCCTATTCATCATGTTCCTATGGCTTTGTGCTACTTCATTCTTTATTCATCACTGCATATACCTTTGTGTTTCTTTATTCCTTAATCATTACTTCCTATACCTTCGCGTTATTTTATTCCTATTCATCCTGTTCCTATGTCTTTGTGCTACGTCATTCCTTATTCATTATTGCATATACCTTTGTGTTTCGTTATTTCTTAATCATTATTTCCTATACCTTCGCGTTACTTTATTCCTATTCATCATGTTCCTATGTCTTTGTGCTACTTCATTCTTTATTCATTATTGCATATACCTTTGTGTTTCTTTATTCCTTAATCATTCTTTCCTATACCTTCGCGTTACTTTATTCCTATTCATCATGTACCTATATCTTTGTGCTGCTTTATTCTTATTCCTGATTGCATATACCTTTGTGTTGCTTCATTCTTCACTCGTTATCCACCTGTGTGTGTGTGTACAGGACTTGCTTCCGCTATGAAGCTATTACGTGTTTTTACATACTAAGGTGTGTCGTAAATTGGAAGTCGTAGGTGATACCCTCCGGGGGTATGAACAGAGGAAATCATCGGTGTTACATACCTCGGCCCGGGAGATCATATATTCATTATTTCTTTGTGTGTGTTAATTCTTCTTTCTTCGTGTTTGTTTATTCTTCTTTCTTCGTGTTTCTATATTCTTGATTCGTTATTCACCTGCGTTTGTGTTCAGGACTTGCTTCCGTTATAAAGCTGTCACGTGTGCTTATATAATAACTAACGTCAAGTCAAGTGGGTCGTCTTGGGAAGGAGGATGTATCCTGTCCGACGCGGGGGTAGTTAATTCCCTCATCGAACTATCAAGCCTCCCTCCGCAGGTGTAGCTTAGACGACGTTAGGGCATACAAAATGGGTATAACGGACCCCGTGCTGTGGGAGACAGGCTAGGTACTTCCTCGAGCACGGGCGCTTGCCCACCCTAACACGTCACCGCTATGACCTCCCGTCGGTCGTCAACGTTGAAGTCATAGCATGTCAGGTCCTGGGCTATGCTTGCCCTCTGTCCTGGTTACAACTTACCAATTCCTATTTTCCCCCGGAAAATAGGGTCACATCCATCATAGTGCACCTTCGTGCACAAACCATTAAAAGATAGTGTCAAGCGGTATTGTGTTGTATGGGGTATTATAGTTATACGGGGGTGTTCAGTGTGGTTGTTAGATACCGTACTGAAGGAGGTAGGGTGACATTTATGCTCTAAAGTGGCATGCAGGGTAAAAATGCTGGGTAAAAATAAAACAATTCATGCACTGGTGTTAGCAGGTGATGCCTGGGACGCTAAGCTGTTAGCTTTATAGTTCCGAATGTTTATTAACATTCAGCCATGAGCGATATAGCATGTCGTACACCCTGGTAATTGCATGATTACCAAGTGCCGTGCATTAATAGGGAACAAGTGTATAAATGTGTAATAGTAGAGTGTTAATAATGTATGGCGGGAGGGAGATGTGCTATTAAGTTTGGATGCATTAGTCGCAATATATGGCATCTGTGGCCATACTAATAATAGATTGCTGTCTGTACTCGTATAACATATAATTTAGACTTATATACTAGGAAGCATATATTCTAAAACTGGTCATATAGGATCATTAAATAACTTAATCCCTTAAGCTAGAGATTCTGCCTTATAGATATATATAGATTCTAAAGCAGGTTACATCTCTGTGCACGAGATGTGTGGCCTAAGTCATTCCTATAGGGGGGGCTTATTGCTCTAAAAATATCTTATCCGCCCTGCGGAAATGTGGGGGATCCATAAGTGTGTATTGCCATTCTAGTATTTGGGGATGAAGGTGCTGAACTGAAGGAAAAATGTTTAGTTACCCTGGTGGGTATGGTATATGTGAATGCCAGCTATGTGGTAAACGGGGCTAGAAATTCCACTAAATGTGGTGTTTTAAATGGGGATTTCAAGAGGAGTAAAATGCGCGTGGCGGGAATATGAATGCGCCATCGCTATAGATGATTTTGCTCGTCTGATTCTGGAAGAGAATATTTTGTCCAATATCGCTGTACCGCGAATAAAATAAATTAAAACCCCCTAAGTGGGAAATAGATCTATTTATTTGTATGGTCACGAGGACATGCCCGTGTTTTCATATGTCGGAGGGTGTGTCTATATAAGGGTGTATTCGAGGGCAAATGTTTACTGAAGCCCGATGAAAGATACAATAAGGTGTATTTGTGTGACGAGGCGCTGTGTGTATATCACCGATAACAATGGCTCCTTGTCATGAAATATGCTGTCCCGGTGTTAGGTAGTGATGGATGAAGGTGCTGAACTGAAGGAAAAATGTTTAGTTACCCTGGTGGGTATGGTATACTCCGAGAATCATATGTCTCGACCGCATTGTCATTTGAATTCAGCGCGCGAGAGTGTGAATGGTTAGTATAAATAATGGCTGTCTTCGAGTTACTTGTCACGTGAGAGGTGTGACTTGTGATAACGTGAGTGTACGGAAGGTATCAAATATCGGCTACTGCAAGGCGGGACCTAAAGTGCTTATTGGTTAGCGTACTGTTGTAGGTCATGTTTATCGGCGCGCTACGCTGATTGGACCTGAGCGTTAGGAGTGGGTTTAAAGCATGGCGCTTTGTGGTTATACAGTAAATGAACTGTCAAGAACACGTGTTGGGTGTCGACTGGATTGTTTATCATGTACGCATTGTTATATGCTATACAGCCTGTGTATGATATAAATTGGGTATAAGTCAGTGACTTTCTCGTCTGCATATCGGGAAACAAAGCATGTCCCTCTGGTGGGGAACACTGGTGGGATGACGCTGTCATCATAGCGTACTCAAATGTGGCAAATGATATATTTAGAAATACTGGGTTTCTTATATGCAATTTATGGAGTATGTTAGGGTATACTGTGAATGTATGGAAGCATATGGCGACTCCATGTGGCGGTAAAAATGCTGGGTGTCACTCTGTAGAAAAGTGTTTCTGTGGTTTGATCCCACTTACTTCGGGAAAATGCAAAAATAATGTGGGGCGCAGTAATATGCTGGGTGTTAATCTGTAGAAAAAATGTTTCCGTGGTTTACTTTCACTCACTTCGGGAAAATGCAAAATGGTGTATATAAAAATACTTAGTTTTCTGTACCTATTTTACGAAGTGTATTATACTGTGTCGTGAATGTGTGGAAGCATGTAGCGATTCCATGTGGGTGTAACAATGTTGGGTGTCACTCTGTAGGAAAAGTGTTTCCGTGGTTTGATCCCACTTACTTCGGGAAAATGAAAAACAAAATGTGGGGTGCAGTATATGTATATCCAAAGCGAATATTGTACTCCGCAATGTTGGACTGTCCATGGAGTAGCATAATGGGCTACATTTACCGGGCATTCTGTGGTATGGAATTGAGAGCTATATGTTGTAGTCCCATAACTGAATGTGTTGATGTGGAGATGATGTATTCCTATTGCGTATCTTATGTTGGTGGACTCAAGTGGATATTTAGTGTTTATATAAAATAATATCAATGGGCCTTTGTTAATCTTTATCTACAAAACTCGGCATGCCTATGTCCATGGTCGATACCTATCCTTTACCGTGAACCTAGGAGGGTAGGACTTAACCTGCTCTGGACTTATTTCGCCCAGGTACACGCAGAACAGCTATGGACGATCAACGTATTGGGTGCCGAATATATCTATATCTATGCCTTCATGGCTGATATGCATCCTAGAGTGTTGGCCTAGGAGGGTAGGACATAACCTGCTCTAGGCTTATTTCGCCCAGGAACACTTAAGATATTTATTGGCCATGGCGTTAATGTGATACTAATGGGCATATATTGATATGTGCCACGTCGTGTCACGTTGCCTCAAAACGAAAATACGTTATTTCAATGTGGCCAACTTATGACTTTAACGATAAGTGTGTATCTATTGGGTAGATGTGAATTAAAAAGGATCTATATAAGGACTTGTGGTCCCATTGGAGCCCTGTGGCTCTTGTGACGTTATTTCGTGAATTCATTATTGAATATCATGTCGGCATATAGCAGATCATTATGAACAGTTTATACTTAGCGGAAGGATGATAAATGGTTCCCTACATTGACTCCTAGAGGTATAGCCCCAATCCCCTAGCGAATTCTAGGAGTCCAGTCGGTCGTCGGCTTGGGTGACATGATTATAATTATAATTGTAATTTGGATGAATTTCCTACTCCGTCGGCTAATGTGAAAGTCGCCTCGTGGGAAAACTGTTCATTCTGTGTGTCTTTATTACAGTATTGGATGGTGAATGCCACTGTTAACTAGAAATAAAAGTTACAGATCCCCTGGGAGGAGAAAAAAATATATAAAAAGGAGTATGTGATAACGGCATGAGTGCTGTACCTAACGTGTGAGTCTTGGAGTCCCTGCGTCTCGTAAGTCGAGATGCTGTGTGGGCAGTCCTCGCTTCCGGCATGGTGTGCGGAGCGCGACTCACTGTCTATGAGCAGTTTGCAGTATTGAGTGTGAGAAGGGATTGATATGTATTAAAGTATGTAGCCTGGATTACAGTGTATGGGATATGTAATTTACGTAAGTATAAGTTATCCTAATTCCAATTGTCTCCTAATTGTTTGTTCAGCTGACCTATAGATTCTGATGCTGGGACGGTATGGTAACCTGTGTAATTGTATCAAATTCTGCTGGCCGTAGTGGTAGTAATCAATCTGTGTAATAGTGAGATTGTGTGCGGAATTATATCGAATGTCGCTACACTATGTCATTAGTGTTAATCCGCTTTGGCCTGTAGGGAAGGCCGCTAACCTGTGTTATTATACGCATGCATTTGTGCATTTGCGGAAGGCCGCTAACCTGTGTTATTCTATGACTATGTCTGCTGCGAAAGGTCGCTAATCTGCATTACTGTACGAAGATTTCGTTGCATTGGCGAAAGGCCGCTAACCTGTGTTATTGTATATGTTAGGCCATTGTATGTATGCCATGCTGCTTACCTGTGTTATTGTGATGTCTGCACGAGCCTATTTCGGTGCTGGAATATAGTAAGATATAAAGATCTATCATCCTGGAATGTTCGGCGATAGTGATTTTACTAGGCTGCTATAAGTGGCCTAGAATATAGCGTGAATCGTTTATGGACGATGAGAGTAATAACAGAAGAGTGTATTCGTGTTTGGCAGTTTAAAGGACGTGCTTAGGTCCAAAGACCTGTGTTATTGTGGTGTCTGTGACGCTGTATTTGCTTCCGCTACTGCTGGAGTAATGGCATTCGCTATATAAATTGTATTGTACGTCCAGTAATGTGTTATGCTTGGCCATATGTGTAAACTTAGGGGCCTCCTCGGTGATAATGTATCGGAAAGGGCTGTCATCCCGCCTTAATATGGGGTGACTGTTGGAATCCGTGCACTTTCTAAATTCATGCAAGTAAAAATAGTGTGTATTGATTTCCTAATGTGGGCATTAACCATGGGAATGTTAATCCCTCTAGTGTTATGGGAGATTTATATGTTCGCCTATTACTTATTACATTTGGTTATGATGCTTGAATTTGTCATCGGCCGCTACCTAAGGTATATATATATGTGTATATATATATAAATAATTAAGTTATGTGTTGGTTCTCATCACCTGTGTGCTGTGAGTAGAGTTGTATGCGAAGGGTACGTTAATGTATCGTCCCTTGTGAAAGGTGATTTGATCTCTAGTCGGTCGCCTAATGCTCGTGACCGTGTATTGAAATCTGCGTGCGATTAAGTTGGTTAAACATGTGCGTCCTGTATGAGATTGTATGAATATTAAATGTTTAGACAGCCTCATATAGTAAAGGAATCTTCCCGTGGTTTGCTATGTGCACTCCAGTTGTGTGAATGACCCGTCTTACGCATGGCCATGTAGGCACGTGGCTGTGTACGTGACTTGTCGCAAAGAGTTGTTACTATGGAAGAAGCGTGTATCGCTGACTGGGCGTGACGGCTCTTGTTACTTCCGCATGTCGCCGCAGAGGATTGACCTCGCTTGCTGATTAATGTGTATAACACCTGTAAGGCCGTGTCTACAATATATTACCTGTAAAAACAGATATGCCCTGTACATATTATAAGTATGGAACTATTATTAATAACGTTAAATCGGCATTTCCTATTTGGTATCCTGCAACTTAAGACTACCTATGGTGTGGGGCCTAATCGGGATTGGTGTTGACATCTGTTTCAGACTGTGGCTGCCAGATGCCATAGTGCAATCGGCGCCATTGCCAATGCTTATCTGGCGTATCGTGTTCATGGGGACTTGAGGGGAATATGATACATCTGTAACTACTAAATGTATATCTAGCCTCGACCTTTCTTAAACTAGTGTGAGCGAACAGAATTCATGATCCTAGAAAGGCATGAGATATAATAAATATAACTTGGTACATATTATTATATTGGTTACAACTAGACATGCAATCTTATAATTAGGATTCGAGTCTATGCACTGTGGAGAACTGTCGGTGACCGATAGTTGTGAGCATGGCTACTATAGGCCATAGTGCATGGGGCGCTTGTTTGATTTGTACGGTCCTGGGTTTGAGATATGTGTGGTAGAAATATATTTGAACACCTGATACTGACGACCTAACGCTTTCGTTTCTCAGCCACGGGGGGTCGAGGTGTGGGGGTGGTTTTCCGGGAATGGTAGGGTTTCATACGCCGTACATCAACCGTGTCCTTAATAATTTTATGGTTGTACCGAATGTTGACGAGGTAGTTTAGGTCCGAAATTTTCCTCTGGATTCTGAACGGACCTGTCCATTTCGGGATGAGGAATTCTGACACGTTTTTAATGCGAGTGGGTGACCATATCATAATGAGCTGTCCGGGTTTGTATTCCTGGTGTTTGTGGGTTTTTATCATACGTGAGTTTCTGCCTGTTTTGTGAAGTGCAGATATTACGTCGAGCGGTGTCACGGGCTGTGCACAAATATTGCAACCTTTCAGCGTTGCTAGGGAGTGTATGCTGTGGGATGTAAATGTTGTCGATCGGACTGCGCGGCTGGTATCCGTGTAAAAGAATGTGTGGGGTGTGTTTGGTCGCCTGCGACACGGATGTATTGTAACTAAACGTTACAGCTGGGAGGTAATTATCCCAGTCGGTGCCCTTGTCGTTAGTAAAACGAGCTAGAGCGCCGCCAAGGATTTTGTTCATAGCTTCAGTTAATCCATTTGTCTGAGGGCTGAAACTAGTGGTTGTGTATGCTTTTATGTGAAGCAATGTAAGGAGCTGTGTAATGACATTCGATGTGAAAACTGTTCCTCTGTCAGACAACAACGTGTGGAAAATACCATACTTGGTAATGATTTCCATGAGAAACTCTGCGAGTTGGTGCGCGTTAGCTTTTAGGGACCGCTTTGGTGATAATGTATCGGGTAAGGTACTCGGTTGCTACCAGTATGTATTTGTTACCTTTGTCTGAGGTTGTAATTGGACCCTTTACGTCAATGCCTATGCGGTGGAAAAGTTCACCTACGGGGATGGGGTGGAGTAAGCCATGGTGTTTACCGGGTCAGTTTTTGTACCTCTGGTATGTGTGACAAGTTCTAATGAACTCGGTGATGTCAATTTTCATGTTTTCCCAATAGTATTTATTGCGAATGCGCAAATATGTTTTATGGACTCCAAAGTGTGCGCCATTAAGAGGTGGGCAGTGGTATTCCGTCATCACGTGGTTTCGGAGTGTATTGGGAAGGGCAACGGGTGTGGCGTCATGCGTGGCCGTGGATTTGTACCTAAGGAGATCATCCTTATCCATAAAAAATCTGCGTGATAAGCGGGCAATTTTAATATCTACCTGGTCGCGATTATGTAAGGCAATCCTAATTTGTCCCAACTGGGGATCGTTTAATTGCTCCTGTTTCAGATCAATGTGAGTGACTGCAAATGTGGGTAAGGAATTTAAGGCATGATTGACATCCTTGTCAGGTGGTTCAAGGACAGGTAGTCTCGAGAGGCCGTCTGCATCAAGGTGTGCCTTACCTTACTTGTGCTTAACTTCAAATGTGTAGTCATATAATTTAAATATGAACCTATTAAGCCGGGAATTGGGGTTTTTGAATTTATCCCAGTAAAGAAGGCTGGCGTGATCCGTAACTACCCTAAAGTGGATACCATAGAGATATGTCCGGAAGTAATTTACGGCCCAAGAGAAGTCGAGCATCTCTCTTTCGGTCGTGGACTATCTGGTTTCTACCGGTGTAAGTTTATGGCTAGCATAAGTAATTGGGTGTTGTTTGCTATCATCGGCCTCTTGTAGCAGGGCTGCCCCTATGCCGAATTGGCTTGTATCCACATGTACGAAGGTGGGCCTACCTTCCTGAAAATGCTGGAGCAGGGGCGGTGTAGTGTGTAAGTGTTTAAATATGTTGAAAGCCTCTCTATGCATTTCTGTGACGATAGAGGGCGTTTTCTCGTGTTTAAGCTCGGTTAGGGGGTTAGCCATCTGTGCAAGTCCGTGAATGAAACGACGGTAATAACTTGCGAGGCCCAAAAAAGAACGTAGCTGTTTAATGTTTTCCGGCATGGGAATGTCGGTAATGGCGGCGACTTTGGCAGGATCAGGTGTGATGCCATCGCGGCTAACAATGTGACCTAGAATGTGGACCTTCGTTTTTGCAAACTGACATTTGGATGGCTTTAGCTTCAATTTAGCATGCCTAATCCTGTCAAAACCTTCGTTCAAGTGTATGATGTGTTCTTCGAATGTTTGTGAGAAGACTGTTATGTCGTCTATATAAGTTAATACCGAACGGTATTTGAGGCCCGCGAATGCCTTATCTACCAGTTTTTGGAATGTCTGACTGGCATTTTTTAAACCCTTTGGGAGTACGGTATAACCGAAGAGGCCGTTTTCGGTGACAAATGCCCACTTATGCCTATCGGGTTCATAGACAGGGATCAAATAAAATCCGGAATAACAGTCCATTATCGAGAAATATTTAGCTCCGCTTAGGGTCTCAAGATAAGTGTCTGTGCGTGGTAGCGGGTAATTGTCACTCTTAATTAATCTATTAAGGCGTCGATAATCTGTGCAAAACCTATGCGAACCATCGGGTTTACGGGTAAGGATTACCGGGGCACTATAATTAGACACAATGGGATGGATGATGTTGGCTTCTAACATCTCCTGAATCTGTGTTTCTATGGCTTGTTGCTCCTTAGCGCTAACCTTGTAAGGTGCCTGGTGTACCGGAACATCACTGGTCAATTCGACACGGTGGTGAATTAAGTCGGTCACTTCTAAGTCAGCAAGGGAATGAGCAAAAATGTCCTTATATCCTTCTAAGAGGTTTGTAAGCTTTCTATTCTGCTCTGGGGTTAGTGAGTGTGTTTCCCCAGCGGCGGGCGTGGCTGTGTTAGCACTTGTGTTTGTTGGCGAAGATATGGTAACCAACGGAGAGACCTGGTGCGCGCGCGGGACTCGCTGCGCTCGTGGATTGTATGTATTCCGGGCGTTTGATATCGGGTGTGTAGTGATAAGGTCTCCGTTCACTAATCGTATTTCATTAGTGACAAAGCTAATGTTCGCTTCAAACTAGGCAAGAAAGTTCGTGCCAATGATACCCGGAACGGAAAGGTCCTTAATTACAAACATGGGATAGCTAGTTTCAAAAGAACCTATTTGGAGATGTATGTCAGTAGTGCCTAAGCATGAAATGGTTTGGGAATTAGGAACCACAAGGCGAGTGTTGAGAGGCATCCTGTGTATGCGCTCGCCGTTAATGTACTTACCGCAGACACAGCAAATAGCTGACCCCCTGTCCAAATATATCTGAATTTTATACCCGTTAATTTTGGCCGGGATAGAGAGGGCTGTAATATTGTGTCCGTCCTGTGCAGTATACATGTTGTTAAGAGTATATGTAATGATCGGTGCTGTGGGATCTTGGGACGGTGAATTATGTTTAACGTTATTTATCGCAGCCTGCGAGATTGTGTGTACTGCCGGTCTGTTATTTGTGTTGAGCAAACGTGGAGTTGCGGTCTGATCACTGAACCTGACACGCTTTGCTGAGTCCCGTGAAACTGGGAGTCGCACTTCAGCTGTGTCATTCTCGTCTGCCATGTGTAGTGTCCTAAGCTTTCTCTTGAGCTGTCGGTGAATGGATAAATATTTAGAATGATGTTTGCTGTCCCGGGATGTGAATGCTGGCCTCGGCAGGGGTGTTCTAAAGGGCCGGTGTGTCTGAGTGGTGGTGGGTTCGCAGCCGGCTTTCTGTAGAGGTAACTTATTCGCGACAGTAGCGATACATGTTACCGGCTTCGCCGCGCCTGGTTTAGTGGTCGGGCTGCTTGGGTCCGAGGGTGGAATCAATGTGGGTGGGCGTATCACGGGTAATCTAACTACGCTCGTTGTGGAAACGTCCTTAGGGGTTGTAATCTTGTTGCCAGTTGTTAATGTGCCTTTAGTGTCCTCTTTTCCAACCTGAGGGGCGGAGGGTTGAGGTGTGTGAGGCGATTTGATAGTGAGAGGGCTGTAATGACCCGCATTCGGATTGCCCGTGAACAAAAGGTACAGATGTTTGTCGTAGCCTACTGTAGAAAAAGTGGGTGCCATCTTGTCCAGGGTATAGACATGGATATTAGTTTTAAGGACATGGCCTAGAGCGGTAACCTCCGTCGCTCCAGCGTATGTGCCATTTCGTTGCATGTAATCACCAAATGCATATATATTGGGGAATAAGGCATCATTACCGTCGGCGACGAAATATTTGTACTCGTCCCAGTGTGCCATGATATACATGACCAGTTGTGTTCTGAGTTCTTTTTGCTGGTCCTCATCTCTATGGAGCAGGAAACTGAGTGCTCGAAAGAGGCAATTACCATCTCCTTTGACCGTGTGTGTTTGGAGCTGCGATCGGGGAGGTATTTCCTGCGCTGTATTCTGGCGGGCGGAAGTTGGAGGGATTTGCGGCTTACTGGATCGGACAGGGCAGTTGTCCTGCGGGGGTTGAGTGGAGCGCTTAGTGGTTACCGGGGAAGGGTTATCCGATTGAGTGGGTGCTGGCCCTTCCCTAGCTAATAGTTTTTTTGCTGAGTGCTGTTTGTGTAGCGAGGCTGTCCCCTGGGCGCCTTGTCTCGCCAATTGTTTGCCTGGGGCTGATATTGGGGGTTGGGGAGTAATACCCGTCTATCTCGTGGCGGTGAATGCCTTCGTGAATCCCGTGGAGGGTGATCGGGCAGTGGATAGTGCTCCGGTCCTCTTCCTCGATGGACAGGGGCGTATTGGGGGTATGCTGGGGGAGGCCATTCGTACTGAGGCTCATATCGTCCCTGCTGCGGGGGAGTGTTCGGCCGACGGTGTTGAAGGGTATTGACTGGGCGTGTGTATCTGGTGCTTTGGTCCCGATGCCATGTTCCGTCGTCCCTATATTGGGGATGACGGTTTGGTGTATGATCTGGGGGTGGATTGCCGCGTGGGCGAGTATCTGCCAGATACTGTGTCTGCGGAAAGGGATGGGACTCGTTGCGGTGTGGCACTTCCTATTGGTATTGCGAATAATAGTTCGCCTCTCTTACCGGGGTGAATTGCGCCAATGGGGGTGGTTAGGTCTACTATGATCCTGTTGATCGCCCCTTGGTGATCGCCATGTATCCCGAGGATCATCCCTACGAGGGCGGGTTTTAGGGCTAGCGTGGATGGCCGTAATTTGCATCTCCTGCATCTGTTTGGTCAGATCGCGGATTTGCTGCTGCAGATCACTGTTATCCACGCGGATGTGCTGGTCCACGGCTTTTTGAGTTATTTTATTGCCCTCTTCGATAAATTTAATGTTTGCCTGTAGTTCTAGCACGGTGTTGCTTTGCAAGGTGCAGAGCTTGTCCACCAAGGTAGGGCGCATTCCCTGCATAAGGAGGCGTACTTTCTGCCTGTCTGGCATCTCCCTAATACCTCTCACACATTAATAATTTGGCATTAATGTATGCCTGTGTACCTTCCGTGGGACCTTGTGTGCAAGCGCGGATTTTGTCATACAAGTCATCCTCATCAGGCGTGAGTTGAAATTTATTGACGAGGGCGGCTGAAAACTGTTCCCACGTGGCATCAGCCAAGATGGCTTCATGGAGTTCGTACCACGTGAGGGCCGATTTAGTGAGGTATGCCGGTAAGAGGAGTTTCTTATCTTCAGCTGTCCAGCCGTTAATTTTAGCCGTTCGATTGAAGGCTCTCAAATATTCCTCGGGGTCCTGCTTGTCACCTGGGTATTTAGCAGGTTGTATCAATGGATACTTTGTAGGCATGGCCATGTCCGCGCTGCAGGAAATGTTGGACTTAATTAAGGGGGTGCGCTCAACTGGGAAATCTAGGTCGCTATTATTTAATGCAACGCTAGAGTGTGTGTGGCTTAGGGGTTGCTGGTGAACCTGGACTGGTTTTATATAGGTGTTTCCGCTTTGGGAGGTTCCTGGGTGGTTAGGGGTAGAGTGTGGAGCGTCCTGAGTGTTGAATTGCTCAGTACCCTGGATATTATCCAGCGACAAGTTATGTTCAATGTTAACCGCCTGTAGTGTGGAAAGCGCCTTGTTAATATGGTCGCCTAGAGTTAAGGCGATGGCGTGTATATCTGCGATTAGTCCCCCATTCCAAGAATTGTGTGGAATTTCGTCAAATTGTTGTAACAGGACCTGCAACCCGTTGTAGGTTTGTTGCGTGTCGCTGATGTGAAGTAATGTAGCGTATGGTAATGTAGGGGTTAATTCCTCACTATCAACGCTATCTGAAGACGACTGTTGAGCGTTCTGTGTCTGTGCTCGTGTGAGGGGACGTTTTTGTTTGATTGCGTTTGGGTATTTGAGCTTGAGATTTATAACTGCGTCCTCAAGTTAGGCAAGTAATTGGCCTGCGTTGTGTTCTGTTATAAAGTCGGGGTTTTTAACTAGGATCTTAGGGCGTAGTGGTTTGGTGGTAACGGCGAGGTTGTGTGCTGTATCTCTAAGTGCACGCTTGACCTTACCAATATGTTGGTATTTGAGCATTGATCTCTATTGTACGTCCTACTGTAAGGGCGTGTCTATGGGGAGGTAAATTGCGTATGGCTAGGTAAGGGTGGCGTTTAAAAATGTACTATCTATCGGGGCGGGCTTGGGTTGGGAACAAAAATATTATCGGATCCTTACTTCAAAAAATTTTCCCAATTTTGGGTGGCGTTCGCTTGGCTAGTAAGAGGTTAAGTTTTAGGGATCTTTTCCGCGGAATACGTTGTATGTACTCCTGTAGGCATTGTCTTATGACAACGTCGCGGCACGTAGCGTCTCCACCATTTGTAAGGTACCTGAAAGGTAGCCTGTACAAAGAATTAACCTATGGGATGAAATAAGTGTGTTTAGGGGGAAAGCTTGGCAATTACGTGTAAGAGGTAGTGATTATCTAGTGGCTTGAGATCGTCTGTACGACCTGTAAGGAGAACTCCCCAATGTACTGCCGGGCGGAGTAGTTCAGGGTGTGAGTGTGGAAGGAGGGGTAGTTTAAATTAGTACTCTATATGCGATAACGGTACTAAGCGATCTGAGGTAAGTCGTAAGCAGGCGAGCTAGGAGCGAGCCTGCTACTGGCAGCGCTGTGCTGTGACGCTCTGCTGACGTCACGAAACTATTAAATGATAATGCTAATACTAGATCCTACCTATCGGGGAAGCTAAGAGGGTAGGATCTTACCAGCTAGTTAAATAAAGGAAAATACAAGTGACTTCTATTATGTTTGAGTTTAATGAGTACTTCGAATTTGAAGTACTCTGGTAATTATCAGTGCAGTTAATAAAAATAAATAATTATTACAATCCAAGCACAGGGGGAAGGGAGTGTAGTAGACTGCGTGTGTAGTGATCGCTTGAGACACTTACCCTTCGGCTTCCAGCAGCGATTCAGCACGTAGGTAACACTGAGACAGACTGATCCGGAGGTATGACCTCCCGGAGTTTTTATAGAAGCGTCGCGCTGCGTTTGCGGAATTCGCACATTTCTCCCATATCATAGCCCTCTCTGGGGTCGTTGGCTGGGACACGAGGCTACCTGAGTTCATGTAGGTGATAATTTATTGGATGTATAATTATGTAAATGTATTCGTAGGTTTCTGAAGTCGGTGTGTGGCATTTGGTTTTTTCGGAGGTATTAGTGTTAGGCGATGATGGTAGCGTACCCTAGGGGTACAACAATATAGTATTTCTGCAGTAACACATGTTGGCCTCCTAGACCGTAGTCGCTGTTGTGAGGGATGGCAAAATTCATGGTATAGTGGCAAAGTAGGTGAAGCCCTGATCTTCTTAGCCTCTCTCAACAATGCTTGTTTCCTTCTTAAATGTGGTGGATGAATGTGGCTCATCACAGGCAGCCAATGGCAAGGCGTTGACTTAATAGTACCAGTGATGCATCGCATTGTATCATTTAATCATGAGTCTACTTTATGCACATGTGCACTTTCCAACCACACGGGTGCACAGTATTCTGCTGTTGAATAGACAAGGCTAATGCCAGTTAGGCGTTAGCAGTCGGCAGAGGCTCCCCAGGAAGTACCACTATGTTTATGCAGGATGTTGTTTCTTGCAACAATTTTATGGGAGAGCTTGGTGAGATGCTCTTTGTAGGTCAGGGTTCTATCCAAAATCACTCCAAGATAAGTAGGAAAGGGATCGTATTTAAGTTGTTGTCCGTCAAGCAAAATATTTGGTTTGTAATTATAAAACCGATGTGCAGGTGGAAGCAAGATACTTCTGTTTTATTCCGGCTCGGAATCAATCTCCAGGACTGAAGGAAAGCTGACATTCTCTTAATGTCTTCAGTAAGGGTGTTTTCTGCATCTTAAAAATTTCTGCTCTGCGTTACAAGGGCAATATCGTCAGCTTAAATGAACTTTCATGCCATAGTATTTGGCAAGTCATGAATATTCAGGTTGAAAAGGATTGGGGCCAAAACAGATCCTTGTGGGAGTCCATTATTCAGCTTTCTCTTGTGATTTTTAGAGTCACCCAAGAACGCCTCAAACTGTCTTTCACTGAGAATGTTTGATAACAAATTCACAATTTCAAATGATAGAATAACTTGAAACGGTTTGAAACGTAACCCTTGTCTCCAGACAGTATCATAGGCTGCCGTGAAATCAATGAAGACAGCTGTGGATTTTAGATGGTTTTGCAAACCTGCTTCAATATGTGTTATAAGGGCAAGAACTTGATCTGTGCAACGACGACCTTTCGGAAGTCAGCTTGTTCAGGCGGTATGACATCTTCAATGTACGGTGCTATCCTGTTTAGAAGGACACGTTCCAGAAGTTTAAACATGGCGCTAAGCAGGGCAATGGGACGATAGCTTTCAGGATTGTGTTCAGATTTACCTGGTTTCAAAATAGCTATAACTTTGGATAGTTTAAACTGTTTGGTTAGGTGATTCTTTTCAAGGATATATGTGAAAAGAGAAGTAATCCAGTTTATACTGAGTGGACCCATGTGTATGATGAATTCATTATAGATGTTATCAGGACCAGCTGCCTTGTTGGTCTTCAATTTCTTGATAGCTGCTACAACTTCTTTAAAAGAAAACGCCCTGGATAGCGTTCTTTTTGAGGAGAGTGAGGTTACGTTTCACCATTTTGGTGTGACACTTGTCTCGCTTTGCCCTTGTAAGATCTACCATTCTATTAGCAATGGTGTCAGGGCTTAAAGTACCGTATGTCTTTCTGTAGTTTTTCTTACCAGTCAGTCCGTGAAGTATTCTCCAAACTTTTCTGCTCGGCTTTACAAAATTCATTTCTTTAACAGTTGTTTCCCACGTCTCTCTCCTGCTTTTATTGAGGGACAGTAGTAGCTGAGTGCCTAATGATTGATCTCCAGTACTTTCATATTCTTTATACAAGTCCTCACTGTCCTTATTCCATCCAGGCACATATCCCTTCCTATAACCCCTACGAATGTTTGCTTTTGCAGCCTTAATAACAAGTTCAACAAATTCGCCATAGTAGGTTTCTGTTGATTGTAAGTTCTTTTCAGTTAAGTTTGTATCAAGTTCCTTAGAGAATGCGTCCCAATTAGCGCTTTGGAAATTTCATCTGTGTAAGGGCATCGAATTCAAAAGAGGGATTTTCAGCCCTACCTCTACAATTGCAGGACGGTGTTGGCTGTTTGAAAAGTTAGACAGAACATTTCGTGAGGTATATAAGGGTTGCGACCGTTGAACCATAGAAACAAATACTAGATCTGGGTTGTAGTCCCTACTCCAGCGTGCGGAATGGAAAGTACCTTTGTCCTTTACATCAAAGACCAGATGCAAATTGGATATTTCTGCCCATAAAAGTAATGTCTCTATTATCATCTACTGTATCATAACCCCATGATGTATGGTGGCTGTTAAAGTCACCAGTATAGATACATGGATGGTCAAAAGTAGGCAGTACAGCTGGAGTCCAGTTTATGCATGGAGGCTTGTACACATTGACAATGTTTAGGCCGTTAACCTCAATCACTAATAGGAAGTTATTGTCTACGACTGTGGACTCAAAAACTTGGACTGCAGTCAAGCCGGACTTGGCATAAGTGGCTATACCATACTGTGGGTGGTGGATGGCATTTACTAGGGTATAACTTGGAGGGTGTCTTCTTCTATGGAAGTCCTGATCATCTTTGGCATGCGTCTCTTGGATATCAACGATATCAATATCAAGATCCTGTAGCTGTTATTTAGATAAACACATTTGGCTGAACTAAGGCCTTCAATATTGAGTTGCATAATGCGCATTGAGTGTCCAATATCTCTAGGTTGGTCGTTCTGAAAAGAACCATTTTTACATTGAATTCTTGGCATTATATGTATAGTTCACCTAATATTGTTGCAAGTTTAGCACCACCCAGGGGTCACCTGTAGGGTTAAGTTGTAGGTTACACCTACGGACATGAGCAACATCCACCCCTTACATTTGATAATACTGTATATATGAAAATGCTTCGCGTAGTCATGACATTCTGAAGGATGCAGTAGCTGAGAGCATCCGGGGTAAATTAGATAGCCTAGAGACATCCAAGAAAGAAATTAAAGACAGTTCTAAAAAATTTCAGGCTAATGTTAGTCATGTTTGGTCGAATCAACAATCTATGGAAACCAACATTAAAACTGACATTGATAATGTTCAAAGTAACCTTAAATCTGACATTGATAATGTTCAAAGTAACCCTAAAACTGACATTGATAATGTTCAAAGTAACCTTCAATCTGACATTGATAATGTTCAAAGTAACCCTAAAACTGACATTGATAATGTTCAAAGTATCCTTAAAACTGACATTGATAGTGTTCAAAATAACCTTAAAACTGACATTAGCAATGTTAAAACTGACATTAGCAATGTTCAAAGTAGTTTTCAGACCGACATTGGCAATGTTAAAGTAGAAGTTTGGAATGCTCAGGCTAATCTTAAGAAAGAAATTACTAATGTTAAGACTAATCTTGTTAAAGTGCAGAAAAGTAAAAAGGAGGTTGAAGAGACTGTTAAAGATGTTAGCGCCAATGTTAGAATAATGCAGGCACAGGTTAACTATCTGAGAACAGATGTGGGTTTAGTGGAAACCACACAAAAGGAAATTCAATCTCAGGGGAAGAACATTCAAAATGACGACAATCAGATTGAGTGGAAACAAACTAAGTCCAGTCCCAAGTTAATAACATCGAGTCAAGGCAAGCCTACACAGAAATAAAATTAAATGAAATGGAACAGTCAAATACCAGTTTTCGCAGTGAAAACAAATTGGATTTCGAAAGGGGTAAAAAGGAAAGTAAAGATCTTATTGATGCACTACGGTACAGTCGCAATTCACTCACGACACCAGTCAAACGCAAAAGAGTTTGGAGCATTCGAAAGGTGAAATGAGCACGTTGC
Organism: Meconema thalassinum; assembly: GCA_946902985.2. Taxonomy (NCBI): domain Eukaryota; kingdom Metazoa; phylum Arthropoda; class Insecta; order Orthoptera; family Tettigoniidae; genus Meconema; species Meconema thalassinum. The sequence goes on from OX336388.2 coordinate 1,764,756,804, forward strand.
AGACTCAAGTGACTGATCATACTAAATTAATTAAGGAAGACTTTGACATCGACCTTAAAGCAATCATTAGTGAAAATCCTGTCCTTATAAAACGGGACCTTAGTAAGGTTAATGAGGTTAGTTTTGACGTCGCTAAATCTAGTATAGAGAAATGTCTTGCCATCAGACTTTCCACTGCTAACAGGGAAATTATAGATGTAAGGACTGATTTAAACAAAAGATTGGATTATGTTCAGGAAAAGCAGATTGATAATATTTACGGTTTAGAAAAACGAATTAAAGCCGTAGAACTTAAAATTGATCAGGGACAGATTGAATTAAACGAGATAAGGGAAAAGAAAACTTCCGAGATCAATGAGCTAAGGAAAGGTCTCGAGAGTATTAATTTAGAAGGACGTATTAATTTGGATACACGTAAGGACCAATTGCGCTTGCTTATAAATACTGATTTTAGAGTCGCTATAGATGAGCCGGTTAACCCAGTACAGGAGCAGAGAGGAACTGACATTCAGGAATCTTTTGTTGCTCCAACGACTGTTTAGTTTAGTCCGATGGAACAATCGAATAGGACTACACCTCGCACATCAGAATTCCAAACTCGAGCGAAAGACTTTATTCTTCAAGTCCCAATGTACAGTAGGTGCAAGTGGTCATGTCACAAGAACGTCAGATAGGGCATCTAACATAACTATCATTAGGAACTTTGAAGATAAGCCCCGAAAGATTAATAATCTAGATGGAACCACTCCTATAGAGTTTATTAGGGGAATCCAAGATTATTTTGTGGAATCCCATGTGCCACAAGAACGTAAACTGCGAGTACTTGAGAGATTTTTATCTGACGCACCTCTACAGTGGTTGAAAGTGTTCAGGTATACCTTTGAAGACTTTGACCATTTCTCACAAGCGTTTATTCAGCGTTTTTGGTCTATCGAGGTCCAACAGAACATAAGATCCGATATTTATTTAAGGAAGTATGCTACTACAGGACCGACTAGCTATGCAGGATACTTCGCTTGTTAGTTAACGAAACTTAGGTTTCTTTAGCCACCCTTATCACAGGCTGAATTAGTAGAAGCTATATCGTGACAGTTTCCGACGGAAGTCAGGAAATCACTCATTACCTCTGGTACCTCGACCTTAGCATCGATGGACGATCTATTGCGTCGCTTATACCATACTAGCTGAAGTACCCGTGCTTCGCTACGCGTCATAAATAAATTAAAATGTGAAGGTGACAGTTAAAACAGGGGATAGGCGAGGTGCTGCGCAGAGGGAGATTAACATTTTGTCCAACTACACCGCTCGGCGTTGACCGTGTTTTATAGCACAAATTTAGGTTTTACTCGCTAACAGTTGCAGATACCTTTCGGATGGAAAATGTAATTTTAAACCTCGCATATGCCATCAAAAGTTTGCTATTTCTTAGCGTTCTCTTTTTATTTGAAATGGAAATATGAAAGTTTGAAACCAAAGGGTGTAGTGACGTCACTAAAATGGTCGCCATTTTTAATAGTGCAAAGCATTGAAATCAAAAGTAACCTATATGTTAACCAGGTAAATCAGCTACTTCCATGTAAAATTCACGTAAATCGGACCAGTGGTACTTGCGAGATTGAGTAATGCACAGACACACGCCATCTCAATTTTAGCCTCGCTTCGCTCGCGTCATAGTCGTGTCATATTGTTATTCAATGACATGTAGGTTTAACCCCGTTAACACCCCGTTAGAACCTGAATATCCAAAAATCCCTCCTTAGTAGACATTTTCGACACACAACAAACATATCCCCTTCTTCTAACTTCAATAGTTTTGATTGGTCGATGAGAGTGAACATCCAAAAATCCTTCCTTAGTGGACGTTTTTATTCCAGAATTTCACCCCTCCCCATATGCCCCTTAAATTGGATTTATGAAAAAAAACCGGTCGAACATCTACTTATTTTAATTATTTATTCATTTATTAATTTTTAAGGTGATTGGAACTCGGAGAAAATCAAACTCCTCGTCTATGTCGTTTAAGAGATACGCGCTCCGTTCGGAATCTTTCAACCCCCACTTTTCATCCCTTTCACCTCATAATATACACCACATCGAAAAACCATTAGACATGTGTCAGCTTATTTAAATGATTAGTATATATGCCAAGTATCACATCCCCAAATGAAACCACTCGTGAGATATTGTTATTCAATGAAATGCACGTTTACCCCCTTAACACCTCATTAGAACCTGAATATCCAAAACTCTTTCCTTAGTGGACGTTTTCGACATACCACGAACTTATCCCCAAAATTTCATGTTTCTAACTTCAATAATTTTTGCTGGGCGATGATGAGTGAGTGAGTCAGTCAGGATATTTTCTTTCATTTATTTTTGATAATTTCATCCGTCCCCATGAACCCCTTAAATTGGATTTATGAAACAAACGGTCAAACACCTATTTACTTATTTAAAGCTGTTTTCCCCCTGTTCCTGTTTCTTTTTCCATAATTTCACCCCTCTCCAAGGGCCCCTTAAATTGGATTTATGAAAAAACGTTTGAACACCTATTTACTTGTATTTTAAGCTGTTTTTTCCCACCGAATTTCAAACTTCACGCCTATGTCGTTTCAGAGATACACGCTCCGTCAAGAATCCCTCAACCCCCAATTTTCACCCCTTTCACCTCATAATATACACCACATCGATAAACCCTTAGACATATGTCTGATTATTTTTAATGATTAGTTTATATACCGAATATCACATCCCCAAACAAACAACTCATGAGATATCGTTATTCAATGAAATGCACGTTTACCCCCTTGACACGCCTCTAAAACCCGTATAAACAAAAATCATTCCTTAGTTAACGTTTTCGACATACAGCGAACATATTCCCAAAATTTCATGTTTCCAACTTTAATAGTTTTCGCTGGGCGTGATGAGTGAGTGAGTCAGACAGGTCATTTTCTTTCATTTATTTTACCAGAATTTCACCCCTCCCCATGGGCCCCTTAAATTGGATTGATTATAAAACGCTTGAACAGCTATTAACTTATTTCTTAAGCTGTCTTTTTCCCCTGAGTCAGTCGGTTAGGAGACTTTCTCTCATTTTTCCCCCCAGAATATCACCCCACCCCATTGGCCCCTTAAATTAATTTATGAAAAAAAAAACAGTCGAAAACCGATTTACTTACTTTTTAAGCTGATTTTTTTCGCTGAGTTTCAAATTTCTCGCCTATGTCGTTTAAGAGATAGGCCTACACGCTCCATTAGGAATCCTTCAACCCCCACTTTTCAGCCCTTTCACCTCATAATAATACACCACATCGAAAAACGCTTAGACACATGTCTGCGTATTTTTAATGATTAGTTTATATGCCGAGTATCACATCTACAAATGAAACCACTCGTGAGATATTGATATTCAATGAAATGCATGTTTAACCCCTTTAAGACCCCTTTAGAACCCGAATATCCAAAAAACCTCCCTTAGTGTACGGTTTTGACATACAACGAACATATCCCCGAAATGTCATGTTTCCAACTTCAATATCTTTGGCTGGGCGATGATGAGTGAGTGAATGAGTCAGGACATTTCCTTTCAATTTTTTTTCTTCAGAATTTCACCCCTCCCGATGAACCCCTTCAATTTGATTGAAAAACAAACTGTCGAAAAGCTATTTACTTACTTTAAAGCAGTTTTCCCCCTGAGTTTGATGAGTGAGTCAGTCAGGTAATCAGTTAGGACAATTTATTTCCTGTCCCCCCCCTCCCGAATTTCACCCCTCCCCATGGGCCCCTTAAATTGGATTTATGGAAAAGCGGTCAAACACATATTTACTTATTTTTATGCTGATTTTTTTTCGCTGAGTTTCAAACTCCTCGCCTATGTCGTTTAAGAGATACACGCTCCGTTAGGAATCTTTCAATCCCCACTTTTCACCCCTTTAACCTCATAAACACATCGGAAAACCCTCAGACACGTGTCTTGTTACTTTTTAATGATACGTTTATATGCCGTGTATCACATTCCCCAATGAAACCAATCGGGAGATATTGTTATTCAATGAAATGCAGGTTTAATCCCCTTAAGACCCCTTTAGTCCTGAATATCCGAAAATCCGCCCTTAGTAGACGGTTTTGACATACAATGAACATATCCCCAAACTGTCATGTTTCTAACTTCAATAATTTTGGCTAGGCGATGATGAGTGAGTGAGTAAGTGAGTGAGTCTGGACATTTTCTTTCAATTTTCTTTTTTCAGAATTTCACCCCTCCCCATGAACCCCTTAAATTTGATTTATGAAAAAAAAAACTGTCGAACAGCTATTTACTTACTTTAAAGCAGTTTTTTCCCCATGACTTTGATGAGTGAGCCAGTCAGTCAATCAGTTAGGACACTTTCTTTCCTGTTCCCCCCCCCCCAGAATTTCATCTCTCCCCATGGGCCCCTTAAATTGGATTTATGAAAAAGCTGCCAACACATATTTACTTCTTTTTTATGTAGATTTTTTTTCGCTGTGTTTCAAACTCCTCGCGTATGTCGTTTAAGATACACACGCTCCGTTAAGAATCTTTTAATCCCCACTTTTCACCCCTTTCACCTCATAATATACACCACATCGAAAAACCCTCAGACACATGTCTTCTTATTTTTAATGATGAGTTTATATGCCGAGTATCACATCCCCCCATGAAACCAATCGGGAGATATTGCTATTCAATTAAATGCAGGTCTACCCCCTTAACACCCCTTTAGAACCTGAATAGCCAAAATGTCTCTCTTAGTGGGGATTTGCGTCCCTTGAGGAAGCTGCATACCAGATTTCATTCCAATCCGTTCGGTGGTTTCTGAGATTTCGTGATGAATAAAAGAATGAGTGAGTGAGTGAGTGAGTGAGTGGTATTTGAAAAATATATAGTAGAAAGAAGATAGTGTCAAGTCTTTGTTATGCTAAACTCGGTTGACAGTGCTGTGTGAGCAGTTGAGTAACTAACGGGATTTCAAGTAAACATCCTCATTTTCTATACCGGTAGTGCTGAGCGCAATTGGCATCAAGTCGGCCGTGCCTGGACTTGAGCTATGTTGCCATGGAAACTATCTGCCTTGCCATTCCTTCATGAGTATATTTTATGATTTGATTAGCCTGTTTTTGAGTGAAAAAGGGCCGAAATCAGAAGAATGAGAAAGACTATCGAAAATTCATGTAGCCAGCGCTTCCTTCTGGGTCCTAAACTATGTGTATGCAAAATATGGTTGAGATTGGTGGAACGGTGTAGATTTGTATACGGAACCAACATATATACATACATACATACATACATACATACATACATACAGACTTTCACTTTTATATATTAGATAAGTCTAATGACGCAACCGACAGTTACCAAGAGTTCTAGACAGGATCCTAAGACCGTAAACGCCATCATGATGAATCGGACACATCAAACCGAGCGTCCCCAACCTCGAAACGAGAATAGACTAGGTCCAATCGGAAATAGCTATCAGAATGATAGGAGAAGGAATGAACAACACAGAGGTGATCGTGACAGACCTTGGCACGTCGTTATGACGACAGAAACTTTTATAACAGTCGGTATAATCAGAACGAACGGAGAGAAGCTCCATATGACAGGAATCGGAGAGAAGCTCCATATGACAGAAATCGGAGATAAGCTCCGTACAACAGGAATCAAGGAGATAACCGACAGAACCAAGGTTACTCCAGGTATAAAAATTACAGAACAGAGGAATATGAGAGAAAGAAACAGCAAGATAGGCTCAAGAGAGGGCGAGATAGGTCCTCATAAGAGGGTCGAAGAAGGTCAATGGAGAGAAAGGAGGGAGTGAGAGATCAAGCACGAGCCAGCACCAGTAGAAAGGACAGAAGTCAGGAAAGAACTGACAGAGAAAAAACTCCAATTTCGCAATAAGGGTGGAGACCGACGCTGACATACATTCGCATTTAATCACTATACATGAAATTTTTTAAACCACGGATGATAATTTGCTATTCGAGCAAAAGGATCAACCTAGAGGAAGAACGGTAGAGTTACATTTTATAAATGTTCAAGTGGGCAAGCAACAATGTAAAGCTCTGGTGGATACGGGAGCCATGATTTCGATTGTGAATGAGGAATGTTTTGAGAGACTGAATGTTACGAACAGAAACGTCACTTCGTACTTATTCGGGAAAATGAAAAGATATTTATTCACAAGAAAAAATGCACACACATTACAAATAACACTCAAAAGACTCCATCTTGGATGCACTGTTCCTTGTCCTTCTTTTCTCACAAAAGACAAAAATAACTGTTGCCAACTGTCTGTCACATCCTCCCACCGTTGAGGAAAGACATCCTCAACAAGACATCCTCAACTACTCCACATATCTTGCAGGAACGTTGACAGTTCTACCCGAACGTGTAGTCTTTGGGGGTTGAACACCAGTTCCAGTCGGCTCTCCTAAAGCAGTAGCCGTTTTCTTATTCAAGCCAGTCCTTAAAGGTGTGCTGTCTTCATCAGGTACTTCTAGTGGGTAGAGTCGCTGTATCGGTCTCAAGAGTTCTCCTTTTGATGTAACAACCCTTGCAAGTCTTGTATTACCATCAGTTCCAGGGAACAAGTCCACAATTTTTCCAAGGGGCCAATCTATCCTCTTAGTGCCATCTGATCCAACTAGGACAATGTCACCTCTCTTGAACAAAAGAGTTGGTTTACAACTCGGTTTACCGAGTGCCAAAAGTCCCAGATATTCCTGCTGGAATCTTTTTTTCAATGCCATTCTTAGGTTCAGAAGATGACGATTTCTTTGATTCAGGGTTATAGCATCCAATGCATCACATTCTGGAACTCCAGTTGTCTTAATTTATTGTAGAAAGCAGGCAGGGGTGAGTGGACTTATATCTTCACATCCATCGGTCAGATATGTTAGCGGTCTTGCATATATGGTGGCTTCTATACTGCAGAGAAGGGTAAGCATTTCTTGGTAAGTTAGACAGGCTTTACCCAAAACTCGTTTCAGAAGCTGTTTAATTAGACGTATTAACCTTTCCCAGAAGCCTCCCCACCAAGGAGCACTAGGGGGATTAAATCTCCAAGTAATACGTTCAACCGAATGGTGTTTGGAAATATTCTCCCAGTCAACACTTTGAAACGCGTTATCTGTACCCGTGAAATTTGTACCATTGTCTGAGTAAATCACAGAGGGGCGTCCTCTTCTTGCTACAAACCGCCGGAACGCTTGCACAAACGCCTCTGTGGAGAGAGAAGTAACCATTTCGAGATGAACAGCGCGATACACCGCACATGTGAAAACTACAATCCAAGCTTTACTTTCATCCCTCAGGAACACCGGACCTGCCAAGTCCACTCCTATCACTTCAAATACACAGGCTTCCCGTATGCGGTCCAGGGGCAGAGGGGCCTGAGCGATTTCGGTATGTTGTCCATCATGCCTCCGGCACTTGACACATTTTCTTATAATTTTTCTAACTGTCCTCCTTCCACCGATGATCCAGAAGCGTTGTCTCAGATGATTAAGAAGAAGTTGTACTCCAATGTGATTTTCTTTCACGTGCTCATCCATAATCAAGCGAGAGGTGATGACATGGTTCACCGGGAGAATCATTGGGAACCTGAATTGCTTCAAATCTTCTCGCAGTAGTAGTCTCGTTTTAACCCTGAGAACACCATCTTCCAGGAATGGATGTAGTGAAGATAGACGTTTATCAACTAATCCGTGGAAGCTTTCTCGTTGAATTATAGAAATGAGTCTAATTTCAGCCCTTTCTAACTCTTAAACTTGCAGATTTTCTTGCGAGATCCTCTCACGTCTAAGACAATTCTTACAGAAACGAAGAATCCATGCGATTAGATGAACTATTCTGTGATAGCTGGAAAAATACCTGGCATACCAGAGGGGACCTTCATTGGTTGCAGTCATAGAATTCACAGGGTTTTTCTTCATTTCCTTTGCGATACTCTCTTCGTCATACACCACTTTTGTTTGAGGCCAACAATCTGGAGATTCGTACAACCAGGCAGGTCCCTCCCACCATCGAGAGGCTACTAATTGCGAAGCAGAACAGCCACGTGACGGTAAATCAGCTGGATTCAATGAACCTGGAACATGTCGCCAGCAGTTTAAATTGGTCAAATTCCTGATCTCATTCACACGATTGCGGACAAACACCGACCAGTTCTCAGTCCTGCAGATCCATGCTAGAACTGTGGACGAGTCAGACCAGAGAAAAAACTCATGAACTTCCAGTGAAATAGATTCCAACACACATTTAAGCAACCGTGCACCAATTGTAGCTGCCAGCAATTCCAATCTGGGGATTGTCACTTCCTTGAGGGGGGCCACACGAGATCTTGCATCACATAACTGTACACTCACTTGATTGTTGGAATCGCATCTTATGAAGACTACTGCTGCGTATGCAAGTTGGCTGGCATCACAGAAGACATGAATTTGCACATGGTCACTTCTTCCAAACCATCGAGGAATCTTGATTTCTACCAGGTGAGGTAGATCCTTTACCCAGGCCAGAAACTCGTCTCTGGACTTCTCATCAACGGCACTATCCCATCTTATATGAGTCTTCCAGGTTCTTTGAATCAACAGTTTAACACAAAGGGTGACAGGACATGTCACACCAACTGGATCAAAAATTCGATGTACGAGTGACAGAATTGTCCTTTTCGTCACTTCTCCCACCTGAAGGCTATTCAACCAATGCAAATTTAAAGTAAGTGTATCCTCATGTCGATCCCATAACAGTCCCAAAACAGATGAAAGGGTAGCAGACTGGTCATCATCCTGAGAGAACTGCCATCCCCTCAAATTAAAACTGCCTTCTGATAATACCCTACTAGCTTGATTGATAAACTCGCCCACCTCCGATTCCCTGTCAAGGCTAGTGACAACGTTGTCCACGTAGAGGCTCTGTAGAAGTCTCTCGATGAATAGGGGATTGAATTGCGGGTTTTCCAAGTACTTCTTCAGGTGATACTCCAAGACAGCCACCAGGAGAAACGGACTACAAGTTAAGCCGAAAACCAGCCTGGCATGCTTGAAGATCTTGTAATTATTCCCAACGTCCTGCCACATCAGGAAGCAGATATAGTTTCGATCTTCTTTCCGTATGCTTATCTGAAGGAAGGCCTTCTCAATGTCTGCAATAATTCCTACTTTCCTCTCTCGGAATCTAAGAAGAATAGCAGGGATTAGCTCAATCAGGTTGGGGCCATCATACAAACAATCGTTCAAAGCAGGGGTTCCCGCTTCCTTCGCTGAGGCGTCAAATACAGGACGAACAGGTGTCGTTGAACTACTTTCCTTCACAACAGCTCGATGCGGTAGATAGTGTCTGAAGTTTTCATCCTCCTGAACCGGTTCAATAACACCACTCCTTTCCCACTCGTTGAAAATATTTTCATACGTCTCGCCTAGTCCAAAATTTTCCACTTTCTTCCTTGTGTTGACTAACCTCTTCTCAGCCATGACCCTGTTAGATACAAGAAATGATTTGTTTTCTTTCCAGGGTAAATGGACTTCATACCTAAATTCTCCATTAATAGACACGGTTTTCTGAAAGTGCTCCATTGTTGCAAAGTTTTCTTCAGTTTTAGTTTTCTTTACGGCAGGATCGCTGATACCTAGCACGTCCAGTTCCCACAGATTTTCAACTGAAGCATCTCTGATAAAGAGAGAAGTGACGAGGTTGGTCATGCTTGATTGATCTCCGGAAACTACTTTACCCATCACAGTCCACCCCAGCAGAGTCTCAATACATACAAGACCATTGCTTAGTGTACACGTTTGTCCAGTCATTAACTTTCCAGCGACATCAGCGCCTATTAATAGTTCAATGGGACCTTCAGTATCATAATTCTGTATCCCTTTTGCTCTTAGTTCTTGCAACCATGGGCCCTTTAACATAGTATTGTACCCTGTAATTACTTGTTGCCCTAAGACTTCAAAATTGCAGGCATAAGGCTTTCCTAAACTCTCTATGTAGATCCTATAGCACATATGCTGTCTCTCTTCGGTGACTACCCCACCAAATAGTGAATGGCGTAGCATTTCTGTGCGATGACTACTGTAACCTAACTTCTGTGCCACTGATTCAAGCATATAAGATCTCTGACTGCCAGTATCCAGTAGAGCCCTTACCTCCATTGCAGAGGATTCTCCAATGACCTTCACCTTTAATGTTTGCAAAATAACACCTTGCACACCACTACGTTCTTCATTTGAAATCAAAGAGTGAGACTGAAGTTTCTCATTGGTAGCTTCAGAGGAATGTGTTGGGCCTAGACATATTAGGCTGTTATGTTTTTTGCTACAGGAATCACATTTTAACTGACTTCTGCACATCTTTGAAACATGTCCTTTCTTCAGACAGAGAAAACATGCTCTCTTATTCTTCACAATTGAGACTCTCTCCTTTAAAGCCATCTGCTTTGCCACGGAGCAGTTTGAACTAGCATGGGACCTATCACAAAATATACAGTTTAGTTTAAGATTACAATCCACAAGTGCAGCTGCGGTAGGTGGCGATTCACTGTAAATGTCAATTTTCTTCGTACCTTTTGACTTGTCAGGATTCACATTGATGTTACCTTTACTTGGGATGGCCAGTTTGATCCTTTCCTCACTCTCTACTTCATTCTCCAGGAATTTCATCAAACCTTTAAGACGTTCACTAGGTTCACATTCCTTCCCACCGCCACTCCTCTGCCAGGCACGTAACACATCTATAGACAAGCATGATTCAATCATAGGAAATAACATTGCTGCATATTTCTCGGAAGTTACACCTAGGCTCTCCAAAGCACCAAGTTGAGTTTCGAGTCTGTCATATAATGATGAGATGTCAAGACTACTACAAGAATTCATCATTGTCAATAGTTCTCTAGTGTAGACTTCCACCAACAAAGAATCTTTGCCAAAACGTGATTTAAGTTTCTGTATTGCTTTAGGGTAATTTCCACTTGTGGCTGGAAAACTATCAACGATGTCGCAGCTTTGGAGTTTGGCAATGTTGCTTGGATAAGATATTCGTATTTATCGGCATTATCTAACCCTTCATCTTCATCAATCTTTTGAAATTGATTCCAGAAACCTAACCAATCTCGTAGATTTCCACCAAATTTTCGGAATTCGATCTTTGGAAGGCGATATTTACTTTTTAGGTTATGAGTGTTACTGGTGCTTACTGTTGACTGGACTTCGTCTTCACGTTTTCTCTCCATTGCAAGAGCATCGGAAACAGCCGCTGCTAACATATGAAACTTGCGTTTATAGTCATCTACTCCGTCTACTTCTGTGATCAGGTCTTCTTCTGACACCGCATCTTCCATGAGGTGTTGGAAGATCTCCTGGTCCAGATTACTTATGAGGTTAGCCTTCTCTTCCACTAAGGCGTAATCTCCTCGGATAGCGACTATGTCCTTTATTTCTTTCTCCAACAAAACTTGAAGTGAAGCTACAATTTTCGTGAACGATGCACGGTATACACCACGTTTTCTGATCAAACTTCGAGTATCGCTCATTTTCCTTTCTATATCCTGTCACGGTCGCCAGATGTTACGAACAGAAACGTCACTTCGTACTTATTCGGGAAAATGAAAAGATATTTATTCACAAGAAAAAATGCACACACATTACAAATAACACTCAAAAGACTCCATCTTGGATGCACTGTTCCTTGTCCTTCTTTTCTCACAAAAGACAAAAATAACTGTTGCCAACTGTCTGTCACACTGAAGATGGAAAATCAGTTCATCACGTTGCCAGCTTCTCCGACTAAGATAAGAGGGATACTTAAAGACAAAAGCATGAAATGTAAAATCCAAATCCTCATGAAGTTTGGGATTAATGAGAAAATGTATGAACACGTGATTATCATTGTGAAGAACATTAATTTCGATGTAATATTGGGAATTGATTTCATCACGAAGGCCAGGGGTATCATCGATATGGATCAGAGGATAATTAAGTTTCAGAAAGAGACTGTAGATAAGACAGTCAATGAAGAAACAGATAGTAAGGAAAATGATATAGAAATACCCAGATTGGAAATCCTGTAGGATGTAGTAGAGGAATCCGAGGGAGAAAGGGAACATTATACCCTAAAAGCATAAGGATTCGAAGAGATAGAGAAAGAATTTGATGATCTAATTGAAGAATTATATGACATATTTGATGATAAACCCGGTATAATAAGAGACTTCAAATATCAGATTAGGCTTACGGATGAGTCCCCGTATCAGGCCAAATTATATCCCATACCCGAACAAGAAGTTCCGTGAAGAACTATACAGCCTACTTTTCATGCCAATGATTATTCTACAGTATATGAACCTATCTAGAATAATGACAAAATTAAGTTGGTAATATCGAAATATCAAATTAGTTCAAAATATACCTGGTATAATGCAGCCTAATAGAGCACTACAGTTGGCAGCCCTGGTGACTGAATATATTCTTAGTTCCATCTCTTAAGGTACGGCATACAAAATTAAGTTGAAGTCCAATAGACGTTACATGCAGTTAGACACTGGATCTATCAGCACGCATAAAAGCATGTTGCCAACAATACCATGCGTGTGCTGGTCAGAAATAATCTGAAATATCATGATATCTTGTTGTGCCAATTTTGGATGAAATCCATTTGTTAGTATAGAAGTTACATGTATTTTAAAATTGGACATATCAGCAGGCATAAAATCATGTTGGCAGCACTGCCTTGTATTAATTACTCCAAATTAATCTAGAATGTCAGGTGCTATACGTGTGCAAAGTATAGAGCTGTTGGCTTGCATACTTTCTGATATATTGATATTAGGTTAAAAAAATATAGACAGCATTTATTAACAGTTGGCAGCCCTGATTGCTCTTAACAATACTTACAGTCATATCTGTTATGGTAAACATAGCACATACGAAATTTGGTTGAAATCGAACTGATAGTATAGAAGTTACATGTATTTAAAAATTTATATATAATCATGTTGGTAGAACTAACGTATATAAGTTACTCCAAATTAATCTAAAATATCAGAATATACGTGTGCATAGTTTAAAGCTGTTGGCTTGCATACTTTCTGATATATTGGTATTTAGAAAAAAATAGAGAGAGCAATTATTAACAGTTGGCAGCCTTGGTGGATCTTAAGAATACGCTCAATCATATCTGTTTATGTACAGATATTACATACAAAATTTGGTTGAAATCCAATTGATAGTGTAGAAGTTATATGCATTTAAACATTGGACCTATCAGAAGGCTTAAAATTATTTTGGCAACACTGTCATGGTTGGCCTCCTGGAAATTAAACTGAAATAGTATTTTCTACATGTGTGCCAATTTTGGAATAGCTCCCATGCATACCTTGCGAGATATCCAACAAGGAGCACAAATTTCTAGTGCGTTTTTCAGCAGTTGGTAGCACTGACATCATTTTCAAATATGGACGTGAGATATTCCGGTGCACATCTTTACTCATACTAAATTTGGTTTTGATTGCTGCAGCCGTTTAGGAGTTGATAGGGGGGGGGGGACATACACACAGCCAGACATACAGAAGGACAGACAGACAGAAGGACAGACAGACAGACAGACAGACAGAAGGACAGACAGACAGACACACATTTTCCCGGATCGATCTCATAAGTCTACTTTTTCCTCATTTTTGCAAAATGTGAAAAGTAGGCTAAAATAGCATGAAGAGGTAAAAGAAATTATAGTCAGGAAGGAGAGAGAGGGCCAAGTCAGCCCATGTCCTTAGTCGACTGGAAAATAGTGCTTTTCGGAAAGCCGGAATCCATGCATCTTTCTTGTCAGACCATGGAACCCAGTTTACTGCGCATAGTTTTGAGGATACCATGAACAGATTGAAATTCAGACACATGTTCTCGAGCGTAAGATATCCCGAATCTAACGTCTCAGAAAGAATTATGGCAGAGGTTAGTAAATTTGCGAGAATCCACTGCCATGATGACCATGCAAGATGGGTTAAGATTGTCCCAGTCATGGAAGAATGTCTGAATTCGACTTTCCATGCAAGTTTGGCTGATATTCCGATGGTAGTCCATTTAAACAGAAATCCAGAGAGAGCTTGGACAGAAGTTGTCAGATTCTTGCCAAAGGACACTGAGCCCACAGAGCAAGAACGAATACATTCGGCAAGAGAGAAACTGATGGATGCAACCGAGAAGCGGCAGAAAAGGATTAAGAGTAAAAGATATCGTCCACCGTTGAGAGTGAATGATTTAATCCTCATCAAGAAACCATCAAAAGCCGACGTAAAAAAGACGATATACACGGAATTTTCACATGTATTTCATGGCCTCTATATGATTTCGAGAGCCTTTGGAAATAACTGCTACGAGATCGTAAGCACTAATGGTAGAGAAGTTATAGGACGTTTCAATGCTAAAAACCTTAAGCGATTTGTAGAAAAGATAGTTTAAGAACTGGATTTTAAAAAATAACGATATATATATCGAAATTACCTTGATAGGTGCAAATAAAAGCTCAGATGACTTGTATTTGAGATATCAGTGAGGAGATGTACCATTTTTTCATAAGGATTTTAGTCCAGGTACTGTAAATAGTTACGTCAGGTGGCGCGACGCAGTAAATCTCACGAGACAAGTCATGCTATGCGGCGCAGATATTATAAGAAGTATCATTCGGTTACAGATCGGGAACCACGAGCATTTCCAAATGTTCGACTCCAAGCCCAGCCAATGAATAATGCCATACATGATGTAATGTCGCGCATCGACCACAACTTGAGGATTATCTTTTCTGATATGAAGCAAACTAGAGTTATTAAAGACATTATGAAGACTGTAGAATGTGAATTACCATAGCAGAAAGCTATTATATATGAGAAAGAGAACCTAGCAAGTGAAATGCAGAAATAACATCTATTTGATCAAAGCTACAAACGAGATATTGACATATCGATATATCTATACAGGAAGGGAGAAAGGGTAGCTTCCCTCGGCGAGTTGCAGCCAGCGGGAGAGACTCACTCGTTTTACAGTTGTCACATGTGCATTTACGGAACTCGGCTGGTGAGCTATTCGCGAGCGCCAGGCCAGTTAAAACTCCAGCGTGTTGAGGCGGCCAACATTATACTCGGCTAGGCCCGATCGCGTTTCAAAGTGTGTTTTCTCCGGACACAGTTTTATGACTTAACAAGTGACCGTGTACCGTGTGCGAGTTTATAACGCAGTTACCATATAGCAATGGAGTTGAGACTTGTAGATCAATCCATGTGCAGAGTGTCGAATTGGAAAAGAAAGACCAGTTTATAATTATAACGCGGACTGATATATTTCCATGTCCAGCGGTGTCCAAGATAAAGCAGCCAATACGAGATCCTAGTGTGGAATCTTCCACGTGTTTCAGCAACGTGCATTCTCGAGTACAGTGCATGCCAACATCATGGCTTGATATACATTGCATTATGCGGATTATTAAAGGCATATTTTTGTTCGAGATGTCTGTGGGGAAGATTGACTTTACTGTTATAATTCCCAGAATGGCAGGTTAGAATAATTTGGGGTAAATACGTGTGAAATGCATGAGAGCGATGCATACAATCCACAAACTGGATTTTCCTTTAAGGAAAGGAACATACTTTCTAAGTACTCCAGTGGTTGTTAGCTGATGTTATTGCGAGCTGCTGCATGCGGGACAGTGCGATTTCACGGGCATGTAAAACATTCCTGGCATGAACGGTGAGGGAACGGAGTGCCACCCGGCTTTTGTTCGTGTGCGGCGCGTTCCCGGGTTCGAATCCCAGATCCAAGGTGGAAGTATGAATTATCTGATGGTAGCATGGAAGCTCATCAGATACTTATATCCTTTTACGACGCTACAAGAAGCAACGAAATGTACTGGACCAGCATCTCATTTATCGTAACTTAGTGAGGGCATTTTCTAGCAATCACAATTGTCATCATTTTTTCTTTTGTACATGAAATGGGCATGCACAAGTTTAGGTTCGGTGTTTCTGTCGAAACTGATTTGTTGCATACCCGGGTTTATGTATTCACTTAATGAACTCATACCTTGTGTATTGATAGTTTTGAAATTTAATTAGTAAATTCATTAGTGTCATTTAATTAGATGTGCGTATTTTTATTGCCGAGAAGCAGGATTAGGAGAAGAACTCCAGATGTTTGTATAAGTATAGCTTTAATCGCGTTTTTCTTGTGGTACTGCGTTTGAGTTAGGAACTTTGTTTTCCTCGCAGCGACTTGAAACTTGGAGAGTTTTTCTTGGTGTTCTATGCCTTGACAGTTTTAATCCACTTTTTGGATCATCTTCATGGAGAGCACTTAGCTTTTGTGCGTGAGGATTTATTAGTGGATTTGCCTAATGTTTGTCAATGGATTAACCGGTGAAGTTAACTTGCTTTCATGGTGTAGGTCGTATCCATTGCTATTTCTAAACCCACCGAAGTTGGAGGCTACCCTAATTTAGGGAAGGATCAGTTTAACCTTCTATTAGGCATTAATTTCAGAGCAGCTTAACATTATATGTCATTCCGAGACATTTACATTCTATAAACTTAACGTAAATAATTGCCTTTAGTGCAATTGTGTGTGTGATATTAGTACAGCATTTTTGAATACCATCCTAAATTTTGATTAAATTATTCCAGGGAAGCTTGACTTTAAGTCAAGAGAGATAAGCAGTATACTAGTTGTATATGATTGTGAGGCAAGTTTTTTTTGGCTAGTGAAATACTTTAGTTCCATAACTTTGAACAACGTGCTTTAGATTAGTGTGTATTTTAAGCATGTATTGTAGGTTTTTGTGATAGTAATTAGATTTGATAATAGTGTTTTGAAGATTGTTGTAACCTGTTTTCGAGATTAGAATGCATATCCGGGATTATGCTGTATTTTTGTGATTTTATGCTTGTTGAAGCATTAGGGTATTTTTGGATTGAGCCGGTAAGAGCTCGTGAGCCAGTGAGTGCCAATCTGTTTTTGACTTCGAGTAGTCTAATCCCCGCGTTTGGTATAATATAAACCTAGGTGTGTTTTTCTGTATTTTCATGTCTGTCTGAGACATTGGCAGCTGTTGATCTTGGCTAGATCAAGCCTGCATGCTTTTCTTCACTTAATTATGAGCAATGCTTGGATAATCTGTTGATGTGATTGAAGATATTTCCACAGGTGATAATCGAAACCTCTACAATCTTGAACAATCCTATTCTCTACATGAAACCTGCACGTAGACCATTAATATTCTACTTGGCTTAATCGCTTGGTGAAATATAACCCTGTTAAAAAGTGTTTTTTTTTATTTGTTATGATGCGAATTATATGATCCAGATCAGTTATAAAACTAAAACATTTGAGTGTCCAGAGACACATGTCTTTATAAATTCTTGTAAATTTATTGTACATAATATTTAATTATTGATACAGCATTAGGGAATCGTTTAAAACGATATATATATACTATCAATTTGTGCTAATTCATGTTTATTCGTCGTCCAGTCTATTATTTGAGTTCTATAATATAATTCTGAGATTGACACTTAACATTTTTGTATTAATATGCTAGTTATATTTTTATGACCACCCCATCGGGAAGGTGATAGTCATAATCCACTTCTAGATTTTGTTTTCTAGTGACAGTTTTTGTAACTGTGACTTTGGTCGTGTTGACGACAGGTATCATATTTTTAGCCTACTTTTCACATTTTGCAAAAATGAGGAAAAAGTAGACTTATGAGATCGGGCAAATGTGTTTCTGTCTGTCTGGCTGTGTGTGTGTCACCCCTATCAACTCCTAAACGGCTGCAGAAATCGAAACACAATTTGGTAGGAGTAAAAATCTATACCTGAATATCTCACGGCCATATTTGAAAATTTTGTCAGTGCTACCAACTGCTTAAAAATCGCAATTGAAATTTGATCTCCATGTTGAATATCTTGGAAGGTATGAACGGAAACTATTTAAAATTTGGCACACGAATAGATAATAATATTGCAGTTTAATTTCCAGGAGGCCATACATGGCAGTGTTGCCAAAATGATTATAAGCCTGCTGATAGGTCCAAATTTTAAATGCATATAACTTCTACACTATCAATTGGATTTCAACCAAATTTCGTATGTGCTATGTGTACATAAACAGATATCACTGAGCGTATTCTTAAGAGCCACCAGGGCTGACAACTGTTAATAAATGCTGTCATTTTTTAAAATCCAAATACCCATACTGTATATCAGAAAGTATACAAGCCGACAGCTTTAAATTATGCACACGTATAGTACCTAACAGTCTATATTAATTTGGAGTAACTTATATACGTCAGTGCTACCAACATGATTCTAAGCCTGCTGAGTGGTCCAACTTTAAAAACATGTAAATTCTATACTATCATTCCGATTTCAACCAAATTTCGTATGTGCTATGTGTACCATAACAGATATGACTATGCCGATTCTTAAGAGTAACCAGGGGTGCCAACTGTTAATAAATACTGTCCTATTGTTGTTACCCTGATATCAATATATCAGAAAGTATCCAAGCCAATAGCTCTGAACTTTGCACACGTATTGTACCTGGCATTCTAGATTAATTTAGAGTAACTAATATAGGCCTACGCCAGTGCTGCCAACATGATTCTAAGCCTGCTGATAGGTCCAATTTTAAAATGTAGGTAACTAACTAATGGATTTCATTCAAAATTGACACAACAATAGATCATATTATTTCAGTTTTTTTCTGACCAATACATGTATGTCATTGTTGCCAAAATGATTTTACGCGCGCTGTTAGATCCAATGTTTAACTGCATGTAACGTCCATTCTATCCATTGGACTTCAACCAAATTTTGTATTCTGTACCTTAGAGATGGAACTAAGGATATATTCAGTCACCAGGGCTGCCAACCGTAGTTCTCTATTAGGCTACATTATGCCAGGTATACAGTATTTCGAACTAATTAGATATTTCGATAATACCAACTTAATTTCGTCATTATTCTAGATAGATCCATATTGATTAATCATTGGCATGAATCTTAAATTTTAAGAAAAGTAGGCTCTTTAGTTCGTCACGGAACTTCTTGTTTCTTTTTACTGTTGTCATGTCCTTTATGGAATAAAGTTTGTTTTCCCATTTTTAAATCATGGTGTGATATTTTAACGAAGAGATGTGAGGTTGTGTTAAGAAGGCCATCGCTTGGAATTTTCAGGGTATTCCTCCCGTGATATCGTTCTCTTATGAGTAGTTTTTCGTGTTCTTGAGCTAGATTTTTTTATTTATTTCTCCTTCAGAGCCATGGCCATTCTTAAGACAACCTGTTAGGAAGGCTAGTTACCCTATTACTCCTTTACTTGGTGGTAGAACCTGGGGGGTTCTGAGTCAGGCATTTTCAGATTCTACGATCCAGTTGTCATCGAGGGATTTCACCAGGTATTGGTAAGTGATTTCGGGTACAGTTCGTAGGTTATTAGCAATACGATCCGTCATGTTATGAATGTACGGTAGGTAAGCAGTTCCTCTTACATCTTTTTTCTCATCTGACGTCCTATTATAATTCTTTGGTTTCAGAACCGTAGAAATCAATGCTTAGCTATAACCGTTGCTCTCTATGGTGGTTCTCAAGGTATTAATTTCTTCTTATAAAGAGGACACTTCACAAATCCTCCTAGCCCTGGTAGTTAGAGTTGTAAGGATACATTGTTTCTGGGCAGGGTGATGGTGAGAATTTGCGTGGAGATATCTATTGGTGTGTCTTGGCTTACGAAACACGCTGTGTACTAAAGATCCATCCTCTTTTTTCGTGACGAGAACATCTAAAAATGTATTTTGCCGTCAGATTCTTTTTCTATGGCGAAACAAATAGAAGGGTGCTGGAGATTAAGGTGATCCAGGAAATGACAAAGATTTTCCTCACCTTCCGTCCAAACAACGGACGTATCATCCACATTACGCTACCTGATCTTCGGTTTGAAAGGAGCCGAAGACAAAGCTTTCTCTTCAAAGTTCTCCATGAAGAAATTAGCCACACCAGGAGAGAGAGGACTACCCATGGCCACACCATCAGTCAGCTCATAAAAAATCCCATTCCATAGAAAGTAGGGGGAGGTCATGAGTGATAAAAAGAAGTATTGTGATGTCTTCAGTAAAAAAAAGCCATTAATTAGAGACAAACAACATCAATAGGCACTCTCGTAAACAGAGACACCACGTCGAGACCCACTAAGATATCACCCGGCTGAAGTGTTATAGCTTTCAACTTTTCAACGAAGTGTGTGGAATCCTTAATGTACGAAGGCGTGTTTCCCAGAAGCGGCTGAAGTAGTCTACCGAAGTATTTGGGAAGGGCATATGAAGGAGAACTAATTGTACTAACAATAGGTCTCAGAGGAACACCTTCATTATGTATTTTAGGAAGACCATAGAGTCTCGGAGGAATAGCATCTTCTGGAAGGAGAGTCTTCGCCGCATCTTCTGGAATAGAAGATTGTTTGATCAATTTGACGGTGACATTTGAGTAGTGAGTTGTAGGATCACGACTATTAATCCTATATACAGGATCTGATAACAAAGACGAGATCTTGGAATCATAAACAACCTTATCCGTCACCACTGTCGCGTTCCCCTTGTCAGCGGGGAGAACGAGAATATCAGAATTGTCCCTTAGATCTTAAAGCGCGCGGCTTTCGCCTTGTTTTAAGTTGGTGTTAGGTGGCTTGGCGGTCTTGAGAACTCTGGATCATTCTTGTCTGGCTTCCTCGGCCTCTTCAGGTGTGAGGTAATGTACCAAGGATTCTACAGATGTAATACGTTCTTAAATATGAATTCTTCTAGGCGCTACAGCAAAATGGAGACCTTTATCGAGAACTGCCTGTTACCTATCATTTTGGGGCATGCTGGACAAATTTACGACTACCTTGTTAGCATCAAGTCTAACGGCATGAGATTTCTGCAACTAACATAACCTTCCATATTTGTAAATATGTCTTCCCCTCACCTGATCTAGAACGCTGTTAGCTTGCACTGAAGAAATACGATCAAAGATCTTCCATAATTCCTCACATACGAAGTTCGAGAGGCGTAGATGTAGCTGTAGTAACTCCCTCGAGATAAAATCGAATGCTTACGAGTGTGCTGTAACCTCTCTATCAGTAACGCCTTGCTTGCACGACGATAGATTCTCGTTGCCTTAGGTGTTCTGAAGGTATTGCTAAAATCCTACGTCGGTACAACATACGGACTGTATTTGGAACTTCTGTTAACATTAGGCAACTCCTGCGACCTAAATTTCAACAACCGGGTATCTAATGAGTTCTCTGTGCTTGTGGCAAGGTTTACATCGGACAGACTTCGAGAACAATATGCACTCGCATTAAGGAACATAATATTAGTATCAGGCTCATTCAACCTGATAAATCCGCTGTTGCTGATCATGCTTGAACACCTGGCCATGATGTCATGTTTCAAGGAGTGGATGTTCTTGCCCGTATAAAGCAATATCGTCCCAGAATCATCAGGGAGGCGGTTGAAATACGTAAACACCCAGATAATTTCAACCGCGACACCGGCTACAATCTCAGTGAATCCTGGCTACCTATTATCAGAACCCTGAGAAAGTAATATACTGCTGCTTTTCATTGTCGCTAACGTGGGCCTATAATGGCGTCCATCTTTGGGCACCTTTTATAGGTTATTTGTTGCTTTCTCTTAGCAATCATTTGTCGTATTTCAGATTATTCCTGCCGAAGAAAGACATGGTTTCTTTCGAAACGCGTCGAATATGATATAATAAAATACGGCATAAGCCAAAAATTGAACATTATGGATAACCTGGACTTTCACTCAGTTGCGGAAAAGGCTATTCATTTGGCTAGTTTGAAGAAAGAATCTAATTCATGGTTAAAGGCCATCCCATCGAGAACAATAGGGACATTATTGGACAACAATACTTCTAGGATCTCGGTGTCTCTCCGCCTTGGATCAACGCTTTGTGAACCTCATACTTGTGTCTGTGGAGGGCTCGTTTCCACACTTGGTACACACGGTCTCTCTTGTAAAAGGAGTGCTGGTCGCCATAATCGTCATTTCTCGATAAATGAAACGCTTCGGAGGGCTTTCGCTACTGCGAAATTCCCATCAATTCTTGAATCATCTGGAATTTGCAGGGATGACGGTCGACGCCCTGATGGGATGACCATAATTCCGTGGTCGTTTGGCAAATGCCTAGTTTGGGATGCAACGTGCTCAGATACGTTGGTTCCTTCCTATATCTCATCATTGTCAGAAGAAGCAGGATCTGTAGCTGAGATCCCTGTCACACGGAAGCATACCAAATATAGGAAGACCATGGAGTACTATATTTTTGTGGCCTTTGCTGTGGAGACAATGGGTCCTTGGAGTGAGAACGCAATGCATCTAGTAAACAAGCTAAGTAGAATAATAGGAGGAGTCTCTGGTGATCCCCGTTCCAAAACCTATTTGATGCAGAGAATTGGCATTGCAATTCAAAAGGGAAACGCAGCCTGTGTTATGGGAACTATTCCATATACCACTTCAATGGACGAATTTTTTTATTTGTTATAGTTAATTTAGTACGGCTGTTTTATTTCAAGAGTGTATTAACTCAGTTTATAGCAACTTTTCAGAATAAACAACTTCCTTGGAATAACATATTATACACCAATTCCTACATGAGCCATTAGCCCCATCAGTGAATTACTAGAGTATTTCAGCCCACCTTCTTCATTAATTGGTCACGCATATGCAATGACATCAGAGTTGGCAGCTAGACGAGATTACTGAATTCTCACCACCAATAATTAGAATTGAATAGTAAAAGACCTACAGTGTTGCCTTGCCTGATGGGTTAATCATTGCAGTCAGATTATATGCAAGCGTGACCCACGAGCAGATTTCTTTGTGGGGTTGTCAGGTAATATAAGTTGCAGGGGTCTCATCGACAATGTTTACCTAACCCATTTCACTGTGCCATAAACATTTTCATATAATCTACTAGTCCGTTCCACCTCTAAATTCTCCCCACACATACATACTATGGACTAAATAGCTTGTTATAAGATATTAATTTCAAACTCGTAGTTTAATAAACAATGTCATAAAAACGTAATGATATGATATTAACCATATTTAGAAAGCTTCCTTATTGTGAGATCTGTGCTGGACAAAACGGAGGCAGACAGGTTTTTCTCCGGGTACTCCGGTTTTCCCTGTAAAAATTTCATTCCAGCAACACTCTCCACTATCATTTCATTTCATCTGTCATTCATTTAATCATTGCCCCAGAGGAGTGCGTCAGGCCTCGGCAGCCGGCACAGTTCATATCCTCGCCTCTAGATAGGGGCTTCATTTATTCCATTCCTGACCCGGTCGGAGACTGGAAGCAGGCTGTGGATTTTCATTTTTCATAGAAAGCTTCCTTATTGACGTTATAGTCGTAAATAAATTACCATAAGTGTTTATTAAATTAATATACCTTAGTCAATACATAATGAAAATAAATACATTATAACAGTTTCAGCCACATTGTGCCCTCTTCAGTAATTGATATCGAAAATAAATCAAAACTATTAGAATTACGAGAAAAGTTATTCAATCAATATTTAACTTGGGTTTTCCTTTATATATATATTTCATAAAAATAAAATAAAAACAGTTCTGTAACAATATGGGCTTTAAATTGATGATATTTTAAAATAATGCTCTGAAAAATACGTACTGTATATCTAAAATAACTGGTGATAGTGCAAATTCTTATAAATAGATGAAAAAATGGTGAAGATTGAACCACTTTTCAGAATTTATTGTAATTATTATTATCATCATGATTATTATTATTATTATTATTATTATTATTATTGTCATGTGTTGTGACATCTCTATATTACGCCTCGAGTGTTTAAAAGTGCGCAGTTTGTCTGTATGTATCTCTCTGTCTAACGTTGTGCAACCCCTGGCTACATACTACCTAGTTCTCTCGTATTGGCTAGTGTTGTTGCTACCTTGCATTTTGTTGTGCAATTTGTTCTGCTATTGGCTCAGCCAATATTTGACGCGAGTTTGGTGCCACTCCCAAACTACGCATTTTATATTTCTGAGAGGCTTCCCTCCTCTCTGGGGGACAGAAATTTATTCAGTCTTAGACGTGCCGAGATGTAAGGCGAACGTGTGTATTCGGGCAGAGGCCCACCCTCATGGCGCAGCGGCTCAATGTATTTCTATCTAACGCAATGTAATTCTTTTTGTTCAATGTTTCTTCTTTTGTTTAATTCTCTTTCCTTTTCAAGATGTTACTGTTAGTATTATAATCCTTGAACCAGATCTCCGAGACCTTGCGTAATGTCATACGGCGGAGTTCTTTTTGTTGCTTCTGTTATGTACCCTCCTCACAGTTTTATTATTTTGGTTAACACCAGTAAGATTCGAAAGTATTGCGTTTCTGCGTCTTGGCTTAAATATATTTCCTGTCGGGCCTTGGTGCTCGTCTTTTGCGTCGGTGTCTCTTTTGTACCACAAATGTTTCGTTTGATTGGTAGCAATTGGAACTTTGTTTGCGGACAGTATGTGTGAGGTAACGGGACTTATGTCCAACGTCCCTCTAATACATGTCCCTTTTGTTTATAGAATATATGTGACGGTGGTTAACTGGGATTTCTCCGGCTCCGATGTCATATTATTCTTTTTTTATATGTCGCGTTGGTGCGGCATTATGTAGGGAGTATAAGCCTATTTTTTATAGCGTGCTTTCGATTTTTACCGGTTTCTTTCGTCCCAAGTCAATTGTAATGTAATGTATCTCCGTATATCTCATTTTCCTTTTGTTTTGTTTTTCTCTTTCGATTTTCGCCCTATTACATAACTTAATTATAATTCCCCTTGTCTTCTCCTTCCTCCAATCTCCGTGAGATCTCTCTCCCCTTTGTTTTACTCCCCCTCACTCCTCCCCCTCCGGTATGTTTACATAACATCATGAAAAGCTTCGCGTCTCGTTAATGTTCGATTTTTGAATTTTGCAAGTTTGGCGTTTCTCTCTGGCTTTCGTAAGTTTCATTTTATTTTATTCCATGTTCGTATCTTTTCGTTAGATTCATGTTGTTGAGCTGCACTCAGGTTCTGTCGTGCTTTTTAGTTTTTTTAAGTTTTTGAATCCTTTATTCTTGGTATTGGGTTTCTTTTGTATTATTGATCTTGTCTTAGCTTGCCTTTTTCTTTGTTTTAAATAATATGTTTATTTCGTGTAGACGCTCTTTCTTTTATCTTGAATATATTTTTATATTTTAAGTAGTATAGCTCCCTTGTCTTTTCATTTCTTATATTTAAGTTCCCCTTCCTTATCCTTATCCTTATCTCGATTTCGTCAATCTTGTCTTTGTGATGTAACAAAGGCACGATTAACACGCCTCTGGGATTTCTTTAATTAATTTTATGGGAATCTCGTTTTTGCACTTTTGATTGTTTTATTAAGCAATTATTTGTTTCCATTTGTTTTTTTGGAAATCATCTTTTGCTCGCTCCGAAAACCTTGGGCCCAGCACCGGGTCGAGCAAGACGTCTTTTCCCCCGTCCATTTGCAACCTTGTTGACTTTATCTTCCACTGCTACTCTGACCCGCATTATTATTATTATTATCCAGACCTGTAGTGGCGCAAGATATTGTTAAGTATTGATTCAATAACTTAGCTCGTAATTTTAATAGTTTTGATTCATTTTAGATGTCAATTACTGAAGAGGGCCACAATGTGTCTAAAACTGGTATAATGTAAAAAGATGGTATATTGGCTTTTACGGCCTGTGAATTAAAACTCAGCAATTTTCCTAGGTTTATCCCGTGTCTTGTGTGGGGTTTCGCCTAGGACACCAAGGTGGCTCATCAGCGTGAAAGCCAATACAGTATACCATCTTTTTGGAAGCCTTTATAGGGAGGTGAAGGGCTGCTTGAGTTTTAGCTCTCGCAGTTAAGAGGCGCAAGTGCGCTCCATATGAAGAGAGGTAGTACACAGTTCGCTACTCCTGTGGGGGTCCGGGCGTGGACACCAAGAGCCCGCTGATGAACCAGCTTGATGTTCCTTGGCGAAACTCCACACAAGACACGGCATTAACCTAGAAAAATGTCTGAGTATTGGTAAAATGTATTCTATTTTCATTATTTATTGACTAAGGTGTATTATATTTTTGGTATTTTATTTCTGAACGTTTTTTAGTTGATGAACACGTTTGTACCACATTATATTACCTGACATAAATATTACATGAATTAATTATCTCTCAAATTAACACAGTAGTATATAGAAAAACAAGAAGTTCCGTGACGAACTAAAGAGCCTACTTTTTCAAGTACTTGGGAAGCATAATTGAAGAAAAGGGAGGCAATAGGATGGAAATAAATGAAAGGGGAAGGTGCGCAGATGGATTTTTCAAGAGTGTTAGGGGGATGTTATGGAATAAAGATGTACCACAAAAATGTAAAGGAATCATCTACAAGACCTACTTTGTGCCAATTTTGATATATGGTTCAGAAACATGGGTGATGAAGGAAAGGGACAAGAATAAAATACGAGCAGTGGAGATGAAGTTCCAGAGGAGTAGGGTAGGAGTGACAAGAATGGACAGAGTAAGGAATGAGAGAGTGAGAGAGATGGTAAGAGAGGAACCATTGCAAAATAGAATAGAGCGATCTAGGCTACAATGGTATGGACATGTGAGGAGGACGCAAGAGGAGAGGATACCGAAGAAGATGTTTGGAATGGAAATGACGGGAAGGAGGCCAAGGGGAAGACCAAGGGACAGATGGACAAAAGGAGTTAAGAAGAGTGTGGAGGAAAGAGGAGTGTGCTGGGACACAGTAAATGACGAGAGATGGTGGATGGACAGGAAACGATCGAGAGGCTTATGTTCCAAGCAGACCCAACCAGCGATTGGAAACTGCTCAAGATGATGATGATGATCAATGATTAATCTACTGTATATGGATCTATCTAGAATAATGCCGAAATTAAGTTGGTGATATCGACATTTCTAATTAGTTCGAAATACAGTATACTTGGCATAATGTAGCCTAATAGAGCTGTAAAGGTGGCAGCCCTGGTGACTGGATATATTCTTAGTTCCATCTCTTAGGGTACAGAATAAAAAATTTGGTTGATGTCCATTGGATAGCATGGACGTTACTTGCAGTTAAACATTGGATTTAACAGCGCTCGTAAAATCATGTTGGCAACAATGACATACATGTATTGGTCAGAAATAATCTGAAATAATATGATCTATTATTGTGTCAATTTTGAATGAAATCCATTAGATAGTATAGAAGTTATATGCATTTAAAGATTAGACCTATCAGCAGGCTTAGAATCATGTTGGCAGCACTGGCGTAGGCCTTTATTAGTTACTCCAAATTAATCTAGAATGCCAGGTACTATACGTGTGCAAAGTTTTGAGCTATTGGCTTGCATACTATCTGATATATTGATATTAGGGTAACAAAAATAGAGACAGCATTTATTAATAGTTGGCAGCCCTAGTTACTCTTAAGAATCGGCATAGTCATATCTATTATAGTACTCATAGCACACACGAAATTTGGTTGAAATCCAAATGATAGTATAGAAGTTACATGTATTTAAAGTTGGACTTCTCAACAGGCTTAGAATCATATTGGTAGCACTGACGTACATAAGTCACTCCAAATTAATAGACTATAGAATGTCAGGTACTATAAGTGTGCATAGTTTAAAGCTGTCGGCTTGCATACTTTCTTATATATGGGTATTTGGAAAAAAATAATATTGAGAGCATATATTTACAGTTGGCAGCCTGGAGGCTCTTAAGAATACGCTCAGCCATACCTGTTTATGTACACATAGCACATACGAAATTTGGTTGAATTCCAATTGATAGTGTAGAAGTTATATGTATTTAAAAATTGGACCTATCAGCAGGCTTATAATCATTTTGGCAACACTGCCATATATGGCCTCCTGGAAATTAAACTGCAATATTATTATCTATATGTGTGCCAATTTGGAAATAGCTCCCATTCATACCTTCCAAGATATCCAATACGGAGCTCAAATTTCAAATGCAATGTTTCAGCAGTTGGTAGCACTGACATCATTTTCAAATATGGCCGTGAGATATTCAGGTATAGATCTTTACTCCTACCAAATTTTGTATCGATTGCTCCAGCCGTTTAGGAGTTGATAGGGGGACACACACACACACAGGCATACAGACAGACAGACAGACAGAAGGACAGACAGACAGACACACATTTGCCCGATCTCATAAGTCTACTTTTTCCTCATTTTTGCAAAATGTGAAAAGTAGGCTAATAACGGGGATACTTAATTGGAAGACATGTTTCAATCGTCAAGGGATTATTATGAGATGCTGTGCACTTAGGTTTAGAATAGTTTTGACAGGTATGTATAACAACTGATGTAAAGCAAATTAAAATGTATTTTTTGTGTGAGTGTGTTAATTAACTGATAAATAATTCATGCAATATTTATTTCAGGTTAGGGTGTGTAAATATTTGTACTCTCCATCTGATATGATTGGGCACAATAGTGTGACCAACTGAAACGCTTTCTTATAATAGATACGAGGCAACACTGGCAATTGTCTTCTAATACGTCAATCAATATACAATAGACAATAAACCTACAGTTCATATCTACTATGGTTGCTCAAGATACCTTTCATCAAGACACCACTGATACTCAAAAACTATTGTTTCTAGTTAAATGATGAGCCTCTGCATCCAATACGCCGACTTCAATATAAAACCGAAATTTGTGTATTAGAATATTTTCTTCATAGTAGAGATTAACTCCGTCAGTGATTGGTTCAATAGAACATGAAATAGAGATGTTTATGTTTAAAAATTAACGTGCGGAATGCCAATAGTTTGTAATAACTGCACTAAAATATTGTGTCAGATGAGTTCGATGCCACAATCATTACTACCATCACCACACTATAAAATGATGTACTCTTAATATAAGTTAACTATGACAAATCCCGTAGAAATTACAGATTTTTGTGCCGAGTTAAATGATTTCACTTTAGGGAAAATCAAATGCACGGATTCTATAACTTATGAAATTGAAGCTACAGATAAGCTAGAAGATAATACAAGTAGTCGGTTTTCAAGTAGTCTGTTGTTGTTGTTGTTGTTGTTGATGATGATGATAATGATGTTTCACTTATGATGTTGTCACATGGTTGCCATATAGCCCCAACATTTTGTTCAATAATGTACGAAGTATAAATTTATAAATATGCCTGCCCTGTATTTGTATTTCATGCAATATTTAAAAGATTTAAACCAGATTATTTAGTTCAGTATTTGTTGATATTTTTAGGGACTTTGCGACATCTAGGCCATGTAGCCCCGTGCACTTGAGAGTGTGAAGAATTCGTATGATAACCTGAGTCACTGTGATAACTGTAATAGTGTGTGCATTTGTAATTAAGGTAGGATTTGGGTAGGAGGTGACCATGGCCTTAAGTTAGATACCATCGCGGCATTTGCCTGAAGTAAAAGTGGGGAAACCACGGAAAACCACTTTCAGGATGGCTGAGATAGAAATCGAACCTGCCTCTTCTCAATTTTGCCTCGTGAGGCTGAGTGTACCCAATCCTAGCCCTCAGAACAAAGTTAAGTTTCTTGGGAGAGTCGAGTATCGGGACTTTTGGGGCGACAGCCAAGAATGCTAGCCACTACACCATGGTGTTCTTGTGAATAGAATTGTATGAGTGAACTGCTCCATGAAAACGTGCTTTCATAACATAATACTGTATATTTAGGATTCACAGACCCATTATTGACGTTTTTCTTATTCTTCTCAACGTCGCATTGAGGCGCTTAAGTTCTTTAAGCAAAATTAGGTCCTGATAGCTGCACTGGAAAGGACAAGACCACATCATCCATTGACTGTCGGCTGACTGTCAATTGCCTAGGCACGCAGAACAATGAAACATATTTGTCATCAACTCGTTGAGCTTACTGTATACCGTATTGGAATTTTCTCGTCCATATAACCCTTATCGTGTCATCTAGTATTTGGAAAATGACAAGTTGTGTTCACAAGTTGGCGGTGACGTCATGAAATTAGAAAGCGAAGGTAGGAAGGGCTGTTATCATTAACATAGGCCTACTGTATGTAAGTTAAACTTATGTTAATTTGTGGAACTGTCATAAAAGTGGAAGAGGGTGATTGTCGCATATTAATGCAATGCGCTGGGATGTACAACGACCTTACCGCCTTGATAATAAGGCTCACTTTACACAACAACACGGATCGTTTCAAATCCTCCGCATTGTTATCTGCCATCGTTATGGACCCGTAACAATAATCTGCTCGTATAATTCTCCACCTGTTCATGCCATGTTTCCGCGCATTGTCTGCAGCTTTGCTGATAGTACATTTTTAAAGCCTGGATTTTGTTTCAAAAATAAATGTTAAATGTTTGTCCCGGATATACTTCATGAAACCTCCCGGTAGATTGGGTGCATCAAAATACTAACACAATTGCAATAGCATCAAGGTGTGAAGCTTAGCATACAGTTTACTAACAATCATATCCGTCGTTAAATTGTATAACTTATTGCAACTGCCCATAAGGGGAATTTCTGTTTACTGCAGGCCACCTCATGGTGTAGTGACTATCATTCGTTGCCTTGGAGGTCCGGGTTCAATTCCCGGTTCTGCCAGGAAATGTATTCCTAGTCGGATGGCTGGAATGGGGTATACACAGCCTCGTGAGGAAAAACTGAGAAGAGGTGGGTTCGAATCACATCTCAGTCATCTTGGAAGCGATTTTCCGTGGTTTTCCACTTCTACTGCAGGCAAATGCCAGGATGATATT
This sequence comes from Meconema thalassinum, assembly GCA_946902985.2. NCBI lineage: Eukaryota > Metazoa > Arthropoda > Insecta > Orthoptera > Tettigoniidae > Meconema > Meconema thalassinum. The sequence continues at coordinate 1,764,787,727 of OX336388.2, forward strand.
CCCTAACTTAAGGCCGAGGCCGCCTCCTTCTCAAACCTCATTTGAATTACAAATACACACACTAATACAGCCACCTGAGTTACACAGCTTAATAAACAAATTCAACGCACATCCAAGTACACGGGGCTAAACGAGCACAACAAACAACAAACAAGAACTATTTACTGCCTTCATAAAGTACTGTACGTTTATCTTTTGTAGATCACCAATGAACTGTTTTATAAAAGGAGAATACTGTAGTTAGTAAAAATTATCTTCCAATGAAAATGATTTTATCGTTAACTCAGATCTCTACAATGTATCGAGGCAAATTGTAGCTGCATGGCAATTAATTGCGTATGTCCGTTTTCATATAGGTTTTTCACGTTATCACCATCATTAGGGGCCAATAACCTGGATGTTAGACCCCTTAAACCAACTATTATCATCATCTTCAAATTCCTCTGCATAGAATTTCGCCGCCGGTGGGTTGACATGAGCACGTTATTAGAAGCTTGTCACTACTATAATCTAGAACTACTGCCTTCTCTCTTAGACACTTTTATAATTTGAGAGAAGAGGTGGAATTCGCTCGACAGCTGATTCACCTGGTATATATACCGGGATAGTATTCTTGGCTGTCACCGCGGAGGCCTGGGTTTGAATCCCGTCTCTGCCAAGAAATGGTCTGAGGACTGGAATAGGTTACACTCAGTCTCGTGAGGCAAAACTGAGAAGAGGCGAGTTCCATTCCTACCTCAGCCATTCTGCAAGTGATTTTCCGTAGTTTGCCACTTCTACTCCAGACAAATGCCGGGATGGTTCCTAATATAATACCACGGCCGCCCCCTTCCCAATCCTCATCTGAATTACAAATTACATACAAATTCCACATATACACCTAAGTACACGGGGATACATGACCATGATATCACAAAGTCCCTAAAGGATCAACAATAATAACAACAGTGTCTGTGTGAAAGGAACTGGCATGCAAGATTTCAAGTTACTTACATCACTCGATCGGTCTTTAAATATTTCTCGAATGACCGTTAGAGTTACAATAAAATGCATAGGCCTATGACCTTTGTTGTGAATGAATGAATGAAAATCCACAGCCTGCTTCCAGTCTCCGACCGGGTCAGGAATGGAATGAATGAAGTCCCCATCTAGCGGCGAGGATATGAACTGTGCCGGCTGCCGAGGCCTGACGCACTCCAATGGGGCAATGATTAAATGAAGGACAGATGAAATGAAATGATAGAGGAGAGTGTTGCTGGAATGAAATTTTGACAGGGAAAACCGGAGTACCCGGAGAAAAACCTGTCTGCCTCCGTTTTGTCCAGCACAGATCTCACATGGAGTGACCGGGATTTGAACCACGGACCCAGCGGTGAGAGGCCGGCGTGCTGCCGCCTAAGCCACGGTGGCTTCCCGCAAGTGATATTGAACACTATTATGTTTCCCTCATATTATTCTGCAGTAACATTCAGGGAAAGATAATATGGCTCAGTAATATTTTCAGTGCATTAGTGCCATCCGGGATGCAAGAGAATTTACGAGTATTTCCGGCCAACACGCGTTAGTTGGGTTGCAGAAAACGATATTGGGAGGGGCAGCTGAATCACCCGGTGTAATGGGCTTCGTATCGTTTAACCGTTTACCCATTATTTTGATTTTTAGTAGATAAAACTTGAACAAGTTTGCTAAAATGCTACATCTTAAGAGCCATGTTCAGTTCATGATATCAAAGTCTACATGTTAGTGGATCATAAGAACATTAGCCATTAACCCCTTTAGCTTAATCGGTTCAGTAGCATTTGCGTGAAAGAAACACAAACAGACATAAAATCCGGACGACTTTCTGATATATGTGTAGTATGGTGATGAAAATTCATCATGAAAAATAATAAATGTAAAACAAAAATACTGGTATGCAGCCGAAATGAATCAGAGACCTCTATGGACATCAAATTGGCAGGTGAAAATCTGAAGGAAGAAGGAGACTTCTGTTACTTAGGAAGCAAAATAACCAGTGATGGACGAAGCAAAGAGGATATAAAAAGTAGGTTGGCTCAGGCAAGGAAGGCATTTCTACAAAAAAAAAAGGAATCTGTTGACATCGAATATAGATTTAGGAATTGGGAAGTTATTTTTGAAAGCCTTTGTCTGGAGCGTGGTGTTCTATGGAAGTGAAACTTGGACTATAGGTGCAGAAAAACAGAGGAGAATTGAAGCATTTGAAATGTGGTGTTACAGGAGAATGATGAAGATCAGGTGGGTAGATAGGGTTACAAACGAAGAGGTATTAAGACGAGTGGGAGAGGAGAGATGTTTCTGGCGACTGCTAATGAAGAGAAGAGATAGGTTAGTAGGACACATATTAAGACACCCAGGAATAGCATTCTTAGTTATGGAAGGAAGGGTCGAGGACAAGAACTGTAGGGGTAGACCAAGGTTAGAATATGTTAAACAGATTGCCTCGGATCTAGGGTGTGGTAGCTATGTAGAGATGAAACGATTAGCTCAGGACAGGGAGGTATGGATAGCTGCATCAAACCAGTCAAAAGACTGAAGACAACAACATGGAGATAAGATGAATGGTAATGTTATTGTCCAAAGAGGATATCATCATGAATCAATGTGGGACTATATACGAATTATTTAGCTACCAGCAATTACGTTGTTATCTTCTGAAGTATTATCAGAAACCAGCTGATTAGCAGTTATAAGCATAGATTGAAACATTTACCATAGACTCATACTATTCAATAATTAAAATACAGGGTGACAAGCGGAGTAAAGTGCCTGTTTGTTTTCATGTTAAAGCGAAATAATTTTGTAAATTTGTCAATGTCGGCTATTTCGATAATAATTTGAAACAATACAATGTTTAGAATAATTTGTCACATGGCAATCCTTGTTATCGGGCGATGGTTAATATAAATAAATATTAAAATAAATAAGTAAATAAATAAATAAATAAATACTAAAGTAAGTAAGTAAGTAAGTAAGTAAATAAATACATACATAAATAAATCAATCAATACTAAAGTAAGTAAATAAATAAATAAATAAATACTAAAGTAAGTAAGTAAGTAAGTAAGTAAATAAATACATACATAAATAAATCAATCAATACTAAAGTAAGTAAATAAATAAATAAATAAATACTAAAGTAAGTAAGTAAGTAAATAAATAAATAAATACTAAAGTAAGTACGTAAGTAAGTAAATAAATAAATAAATCAATACTAAAGTAAGTAAGTAAATAAATAAATAAATCAATAATAAAGTAAGAAAGTAAGTAAATAAATAAATACTAAAGTAAGTAAGTAAGTAAATAAAAAAATAAATCAATACTAAAGTAAGTAAGTAAATAAATAAATAAATCAATAATAAAGTAAGAAAGTAAGTAAATAAATAAATAAATACCAAAGTAAGTAAGTAAGTAAGTAAATAAATAAATACTAAAGTAAGTTAGTAAGTAAATAAATAAATAAATACTAAAGTAAGTAAGTAAGTAAATAAATAAATAAATACTAAAGTAAGTAAGTAAGTAAATAAATAAATACTAAAGTAAGTAAGTAAGTAAATAAATAAATAAATACTAAAGTAAGTTAGTAAGTAAATAAATAAATAAATACTAAAATAAGTTAGTAAGTAAATAAATAAATAAATACTAATGTAAGTAAGCAAATAAATAAATCAATACCAAAGTAAGTAAGTAAGTAAGTAAATAAATAAATACTAAAGTAAGTTAGTAAGTAAATAAATAAATAAATACTAAAGTAAGTAAGTAAGTAAATAAATAAATACTAAAGTAAGTAAGTAAGTAAATAAATAAATAAATACTAAAGTAAGTTAGTAAGTAAATAAATAAATAAATACTAAAGTAAGTAAGTAAGTAAATAAATAAATAAATACTAAAGTAAGTTAGTAAGTAAATAAATAAATAAATACTAATGTAAGTAAGCAAATAAATAAATCAATACTAAAGTAAGTAAGTAAGTAAATAAATAAATAAATACTAAAGTAAGTTAGTAAGTAAATAAATAAATAAATTCTAATGTAAGTAAGCAAATAAATAAATCAATACTAAAGTAAGTAAGTAAGTAAGTAAGTAAGTAAATAAAAAAATAAATCAATACTAAAGTAAGTAAGTAAATAAATAAATAAATCAATAATAAAGTAAGAAAGTAAGTAAATCAATAAATAAATACTAAAGTATGTAAGTAAGTAAATAAATAAATAAATACTAAAGTAAGTTAGTAAGTAAATAAATAAATAAATACTAATGTAAGTAAGCAAATAAATAAATCAATACTAAAGTAAGTAAGTAAGTAAATAAATAAATAAATACTAAAGTAAGTAAGTAAGTAAATAAATAAATACTAAAGTAAGTAAGTAAGTAAATAAATAAATAAATACTTAAGTAAGTTAGTAAGTAAATAAATAAATAAATACTAAAGTAAGTTAGTAAGTAAATAAATAAATAAATACTAATGTAAGTAAGCAAATAAATAAATAAATACCAAAGTAAATATGTAAGTAAGTAAATAAATAAATACTAAAGTAAGTTAGTAAGTAAATAAATAAATAAATACTAAAGTAAGTAAGTAAGTAAATAAATAAATAAATACTAAAGTAAGTTAGTAAGTAAATAAATAAATAAATACTAAAGTAAGTAAGTAAGTAAATAAATAAATAAATACTAAAGTAAGTTAGTAAGTAAATAAATAAATAAATACTAAAGTAAGTAAGTAAGTAAATAAATAAATAAATACTAAAGTAAGTAAGTAAATAAATAAATAAATACTAAAGTAAGTAAGTAAGTAAATAAATAAATAAATACTAAAGTAAGTTAGTAAGTAAATAAATAAATACTAAAGTAAGTAAGTAAGTAAGTAAATAAATAAATAAATACTAAAGTAAGTTAGTAAGTAAATAAATAAATAAATACTAATGTAAGTAAGCAAATAAATAAATCAATACTAAAGTAAGTAAGTAAGTAAATAAATAAATAAATACTAAAGTAAGTTAGTAAGTAAATAAATAAATAAATACTAATGTAAGTAAGCAAATAAATAAATCAATACTAAAGTAAGTAAGTAAGTAAATAAAAAAAATCAATACTAAAGTAAGTAAGTAAATAAATAAATAAATCAATAATAAAGTAAGAAAGTAAGTAAATCAATAAATAAATACTAAAGTATGTAAGTAAGTAAATAAATAAATAAATACTAAAGTAAGTAAGTAAGTAAGTAAATAAAAAAATATATCAATACTAAAGTAAGTAAGTAAATAAATAAATAAATCAATAATAAAGTAAGAAAGTAAGTAAATCAATAAATAAATACTAAAGTATGTAAGTAAGTAAATAAATAAATAAATACTAAAGTAAGTAAGTAAGTAATTAAGTAAGTAAATAAATACTAAAGTAAGTAAGTAAGTAATTAAGTAAGTAAATAAATACTAAAGTAAGTAAGTAAGTAAGTAATTAAGTAAGTAAATAAATACTAAAGTAAGTAAGTAAGTAAGTAAGTAAATAAATAAATACTAAAGTAAGTAAGTAAGTAAATAAATAAATACATAAATAAATCAATCAATACTAAAGTAAGTAATTATGTAAGTAAATAAATAAATAAATCAACCAATACTAAAGTATGTAAGTAAATAAATAAATGAAATCTCAAGGCCTTTCGAACCTAAATGAAAAGGCAAACCCTCCGTGCACTAACCCCATAACGAGTACATCTGAAAGATCAAGTAAGCTCTCGGAAATGCCTTGTTAGAAAGAGAACGCTCCTCTAAAAGCAAGGGCTCCTTTAACCTGAAACAGGGGCCGATAACCTCGATGTTAGACCCCTTAAAACAACAATTATCATCATCATCATCATCATTTAACCTGAAAAAACTTGGGACGTTTGGATGTGAGGGCTTATAGTGGTAATTGACTGGGAAGAGTTCCTAACGAAGATAAGGAACGTAAAGAGAGTAATAGGACGCCTACACCGATTCGCTTATTTGCTAGCTGTGAATCTATAGACAACGCACGCTGCGCCGAAAGTTACGTCCTCACACCATCAATGATCCAAGGACGTTAAGATTTTTATTCATTCATTCATTCATGCATTCATTCATTCATTCATTAATTTATTCGTTCATTCATTTACTTCATTTGCTAATGGGGGAAATTCCCCGGTGGCAAATGGTCAAATTACAGACAATTACCAACAATAACACCAAACACACTTAACAAGTCTCGATTTGGGAACTATAGTAATTACATCTTAGTGTTTACACAAAATTTCAGTCTTCTCTCAAACACATCAATATGTTTGGTGAAAGGATCCAAGACTATGGCAGGTTCCAATTGCCAATATCACGATTAACGCAGTGTCCCCCTCATCCTGAATTGGAGAAAGAGATCTACAGCAGTAGTAGGGCACAGTCCGCCGGTATTTAGATTCCTGAATTGTACGAGATTCTGGTATATAGCCTAATGCAATATAACAGTAAAGGCTATAACCTACTTTGTAGTTTTATTGATGGCAAATGAGAGAGGAATAAAATAAGTTTCTAGATTCTCAGTTCCTATAAATCACCACCACGTCGTTACTAGTGTGATAGTCCTTTGACTAATTATATGATACTCAGCTCTTCTCATGATTCGACCGAAATGCGTAATTACGTTCGAACTTGTCGATTTTAATGTTTTGATAATTCACGCAGTCTCTATCTTGAATATATGGCAATTTTGAACATTTTCCTTGGCCATACTGTCCTACGTTGTCACTAATATTCATTAACGGGACTGTTAAACGTAGAGAGTTATTTGTTCTTTCATTTTATAAGATGACGGCTACGCGTAATATTTATTTTAATACGGTTATCACGTTGATACTAGAAGGTCCTTGCGTAAAAATAACAGAGCATTCCTTCATTGGTTCATAATTTTTGGATTATAATACATGCATGTTTCTTACGGCTGCCATCTTGAAATTATTCGACGGATGACCTGGCAGTTATAGCAAAGCATGCCTCGTGTACAAAGGTATGTTTTTCCAGATTCGTTCGAGATCCGATGTGTAGTTACTGTAAGTGATAATTCGATTTAAGCTCTGAATATTTGGGACGCCACCATATTGGTTTGTTAGGATGGCGGCGATATGAAACATGACATGAGGTGGCCTTTGTTAATGCAACCTCTGTACCAAATTTGGTTCAATTCGTTTTCGTTGTGTTTGAATTTATACGGGGTGTGGGAACAGGCATAGCCTACACCAGATAGACACACGGAAATTGAGCCCATCTCATAAGTCTACTTTCATATCTTACATACTGTATTTTACTAAAAAGACTAAAAAGAAGCTTTGGACTGTTAGGTCGTGTACTGTATTATAGAGAAAGTATAATTATTTATTTACAAGATAGACACTTAAAATTTCTGAAACACGGCACAAAGCTCGAGGTTGAGGGTTCAAGTCCCGCATGGGTTAGACATCTTAATTTTAGGCTTGTGCTTTACGCGGCCTAATAGCTCAAATGTTCCATGTTGTCAGCAATGAGACCATAAAAATCCAATTCTGCTATGTTAATATGTCTTGTACTCTTAGTGCAACATACCTACTAATAGCTGCAAACCTTATTTTCAGTTCGTACAATAAAGAAATTGCAATACTTTGCGTATTAATTCACTTCTCTCACTGCACAAGAAGACAAGGAAGAGATAATGAAATGCACTAGACAGGGTGCTAGATGAGAGCTTGTGATGGGGAGAATGCATTCAGGTTATGTAGAAGTTTGTATAAAGTCACGTCGCGCCTCTCCTCTAAGACAAGCTTAAATGAAGCAACAAGACGCGTCGGGAATACGTGAACACTGTAGTTCGTTCGGTTAACGTCGAGGAAACAATTACCATGCAAAGTGCAAGGTGACGCACTGCGTCATTCCTTTGATTGAAGGGTAATGCTGATTATAAATAATACTAGAAGACCCGTGCTGCTCCGCAGCATTCACTTCAACAATGCTACAGCACTTCTGTTCATATGACATTTGCATGTCTTCATGCTAGTGACCTGAACAGATATTTACGGTACCGTCGCTTTTGGGTAAATAATGAAGTAGACTTTGAGATAAAATGTGTGGGTGTCTGCCTGTCCTCTGTGTGTGTGTACCACTATTTACCCTGCGTAAGCTTAAAAGGCGCACGGACGTCAGGCCGAGGTGAACAGCTAACTCCAAACACATAAGCTATACTCTTCTCTGAAGAATTAACTCGACACGACTCGGCAGTTCGATGCTGGCTGACCATATACCATATGACGCCTTACCAACTCGTATCGCGTTTCATCCTCGAGATCTGGTATTTCGGCTGACACCACACTGTCAATGTCAGAAATTTCTCGAAACTTACAATCTTCCGTTAATGTTAAGAGTAAATGGATGTGCGGGAGACCTCATTTTTGAAATTCCACGGTATATAGATATGCTTTTACCGAAAATTGCCTTAGCATTAATCAATCGTAGTATTTCTTTACTTTGCAATGGAAAACTCTCACTTCAACTTCAGGCCTATTATTAGCCGTTTCCCAGAGATGAATGCTGTTAAGTATTTCTGGCCAGCCCGCATTGTTGGTGAACGTAATGAATAAATCTGGCTTTCCAAACTTCCTCACTATCGCCATCGCATCCTGATAATTTTGCAATATTTTCCTTGGGCTACCTGTAAAGTAAGATGGCAGAACTACAATACGACCGATTCTGAGATTTTCATTTTCTGCTCGTACATGCAAGGCGTCTGCTAAACCGGCATATGTATCAACTCGTAACTTCGTTTGTTGATGACGTATATATTTTAACCGGTCACCTTCCATACGACAGCAGTAATCCACGAATAAATATCCATTTTGCAATCTTGATCAGCGACAACTAAATCAACATGACCTCCATGAACAACATTCATAGACATACGGTATACATTTTGTAATCATCGCTCGTATTGATAGCAGTTTCGTACATATCGCTGTTGCCAACAATAAAGGAAGAATAATTATTCCACTTGTCTGTAACATGTTTTACAATTCGCTTTTAAACATGTATAATAAACTCTGATTGTTGTACTCACAATCTGCCAATAATGATAATAATAATATCGTATGGGCTCGGTTGCCGGGTGCAAGCTTTGTAATTTGACACCCAGAAGGTAGCTTGCATGTCGAATTTAGTTGTTCCTTGAATCACTATGGAAGTCAAGGAGGTTAGATATCTAAGCTCCTTGAACACTATAGCGCTTTCTAGTACGTAGAGAAATGAGGAACTTTGTGTTGGCGGAAACTCCCGAGATTAATTTTGTCATTATGAACACGGCCTTTTGAATTCAAATGGGTTCATTGACATGCCAACATCGTATGACATGCGTGTCGTATTTTTACCGCCTTTAAAAAAATCACTTACCACGGCCAGGAGAGAACCTGCAATCTTGGGGTTAGTAGACCGACACGCTATCCACTCACTCACCGTGGCAAGCAAAATGTGCCAATGACCTGAACAGACAATTACTGTCACCTTTATACTTTATAATATTTGTAATTGAGTGTCGCCTCTCATTCATCATCATATGATTCATTGTATTGATTGAGCACACAACCTATAAGGACGAATTATGAAACGAAAAGAAGACAGTTTGTAGCTGGTGAGACCAAAGACTATATACCAGAAAGATCGGATACACAATACAAAATGGCGGTTCCAACATTCGACTGTAGCGGCATCTTCGTGAAATTAGTTGTCTTTCGTATGCAGTATTTGTTGTCATTCAAAGAGATGTTGACATGACAGTGTCATTAGCAAAATGACTGCTGATTGTGCATGAGCATTTCAGTCTCAAAGTAATCCATTCTTTGAGTAGTGTTAATTAAATTATGTGCACAGAATCCCCTTCTACTTATTGTATGGATACATGCGACAATAGCGCACGAGTGGAACAGGTAGAAGTTAACGATATCATGTATGGATACATGCGACATTAGCGCCCGAGGGGAGCAGGTAGAAGTTAACGATATCATGACGTAATTAGGGAACTCTCCACGGTCAACGAGATAGACAGGCCATGGCGCGTAAACTAATCCTTTTGTGACGTAGGCAATGTAGTGCTTGATGGTGCTTGTGCGTTTAAGTCGAGAGCCATTCATGAGCAGCAGAAATTCGATATTTTATATCAATCTTCTTGAAATGAACCCAGTTTAGATGTTCCGTGTGTTTTCAAGCACGATAAATTATACTGTATAGGTTCACAAAACTACACCAGCTATAGATAGCCTATTTACACGTTGAAGTTACTCGTAACAAAAATCCACGCGAACTATGATTCAAGGGTTTGTTGTGTCTTAAATAGCTGCAACGAGTACAGTAAGTTGAGTTGTAGAGCCTCTGACCTTCGTTGTGAGTAACTTATATGGACATGAGCAGTGACATGAGTATAATGTTACGGTTGTGAGTTTGTGTCATCGCTCGCCGCGAGTCACAACTGCCCCAGGGCTGGGCTGTGCCTTGCCTCGTGTATTGCGTGCGCCTTATGCAACAGGGCTACTAGGACAAAGGGATGGTCCAGAATGTTCGTGACCCCACCAGCGAAGGAAATGTCGAGAAGCCGTGTGTCCTGGACGATTCTAGAATTCATTGAGTCACCAGCCTGCTATATAAGCGGCTTCAACAGTGAGGGGACCGAGTTTTCTGTGGGTGTGTGTTTTTGAGCGAGTGCGACAGAAGTGTGGTGACGAAGTGCCGTGAGAATTACGAAATCCAGTGACATTGTTTCCTCAGCTTGTGGACAGCGAAACAGCGGGTAGCGGTTTACCGTAAGTAACTTTAGTTGGTGTACATGAGGAAGAAGTGCAGGTAATTTCTGTCAAGGCCACCGGACTCATTAAGACGGTTTAACTTCTGTGGTTTGTTGTCAAGTGAAAGGGGCAAGAGCGCTCAAGGAAGAGACTTGTGGAAACTGGAGTAAGGTTCTAATTGTCTGTAATTGCTGACGAGTGGTGTATGTTCTGGCCGCAATAAAGTTAATTATTTCATTTAAAGGAACAACCTGTGTTGTGCTTCAACCCACCGTAATCCAGTTAACAAAAGTGCCACTAGGGGGGTGGCACGTAACAACTGGTGTCAGAAGCCGGATTACGAACTCAAGCACAACACCTGACGGTCCTGGTTTCAAAACCCGAGCAGGTCATTTTCTCTAATTTTCCTGTGAGTGCATGCCCGTTACAAGACAAACAACTAAAATGGAGGCACAATTGGCAGTTAAGTGGCATGGAAGAAGGCCAGAAGAAATTAGCCAGGGACCTGAAGGATGACCTGAAGAAGATGGAGGACGGCCAGAAGAAGATGGAGGACGGCCAGAAGAAGTTAGCCGAGGACCTAACTGCCAAACTAGAAGACGGCCAGAAGAAGTTAGCCGAGGACCTAACTGCCAAACTAGAAGACGGCCAGAAGAAGATGGAAGACGGTCAAAATAAGCTAGCGGGAGACCTGAAGAGGATAGAGGACGGCCAGAAGAAGATGGAAGACGGTCAGAATAAGTTGACACAGGACCTGAAGAAATTAGAACTGGGTCTGCGTGAGGAAGTCACGGCAGTGGAAAAGAAGTTCGACGCCCTACAAGTGGAAGTTGCCGAGCTGCGCCAACGCCCGCTGATGGGGGTGGAGGAGAAATTCAACGCCTTACAAAAGGAAGTTGCCGAGCTGCGCCAATGCCCACTGACGGGGGTGGAAGAGAAATTCAACGCTCTACGAGAGGAAGTTGCCGAGCTGCGCCAACGCCCGCCCACCGTTACACCGGGAATATCAGGAACGGGACATAGCAGAGTGACGCCCACAACCTTCGACGGTAAGGTCCCGTGGAGCACCTACTTACGTCAGTTCGAGGCGGCCTGTTCCATAAATAACTGGAACAACACAGAAAAGGCTACAGCTCTCATTGTAGCGCTGAGAGGTGACGCCCTTAACGTCCTTCAGGCCATCCCGACTGGATCCCAGGACTACGCTTCACTGATCGCCCATATGGAGTCCCGATATGGAGATAGCCATCTTCAGCAGGCCTACCAGATGCAGCTCCGGACCCGGGTACAGAAGAACGCGGAAACCCTGCAGGAGTTCGAGATGGACATCGCACGCCTCGTAAGGCTCGCCTACCCAACAGCGCCGGCCGACTTTCTGGAGCAGATAGAGACGCAGACTTTCACCGACGGGCTACGGGACTCGGACACTCAACAGGCGCTGCGACTCGCGCGCAATAAGACCCTGACAGATGCGCTGAGCCACGCACTTGAGTTCGAGACGGCAAAACAGGCATCCAGAATGCACGCGCGGGTGCGTCAAGTGGACGTCGACGAACCAGTAAAAACCAACGAGACCAAGACCCTGGCCGACGAATTGATGGAGGCGCTAAGCCGTTTCTTCACGAATCGCAGTACCACCAACAAAAACGTAGCCGAAGGACATCCGGAGAGGCGGCCCGGAAGAGGACTACCCACCTGCTGGACCTGCCGTAAGAGAGGCCACCTGAGCAAGGACTGCAGTGATCGCCGCCGCCAAGGGTTTCCGTCGGGACAGTCAGTCGTAGGGAAACCGCGCGGGCCCGGAAAGCAAGTATCAGCCAGCCTAGGGGTGCAAAGGTTGGCTTGTGACGGTCGTCAAGCCCCGGCAGTCCAAGTTCGTGTGACGAAGTTACGGAGGGACAATAGTAGCCTGATGGTCGACAGAGTCGTCAACGGAGAGAGCTGGCCCATGCTAATTGACACGGGAGCATCGAGGACCATCGTCAGTCCCAGCGTGATCCCGAAGTGGAGAGTGCAACCCACACAAAGGAACCTCCAGCTAATAACCGCGACCGGAGAGACCGCACCGGTACATGGCGAAGCATCACTGGAGTTCGTCCTTGGTCGACGGGCGATAAAGCATCCAGTGCTTGTGGCTGACGTATCAAATGAAGTGATCATCGGACTGGACTTCCTGGACCAGAACAACATCATCTTGGATCTGAGTACCAACACTCTGCACTTCGGAGGTGAGGAACTTGCTTTGCAACCTGCGCACGATTCCATCACCGCACGACGAGTAAGGCTGAGAGAAGACGTCATTGTTCCCGCCAGGACGGAGGTCAGCGCTGCCGTAATTGTCGACGGAACTGCTGAGGGAGTGGCGGCTGTCATCGAGCCAAAATATGAGGACATCCAGACAAAAGGATTGCTAGTTGCCAAGACTCTCATCAACACGACGTCACGGCCATACGTCCGCCTGTCCAACCTGAACGACTACGATATTAAGGTTCACCGGGACACCAACCTAGGAGTCTGCGAGCCCGTTACCTGGATTGCCCGCATCACAGACCCGACGGACGGACACCTGCAGACGGACAACCGAAGAAGACGCGCCCTGCCAGAAGAACTACAGAAGCTGTACCAAGGATCCCAGGACCATTTAGACGAGGAGCAATCACGCCAACTTCAGGACCTGCTACGCGAATTCCAGGATGTCTTCTCCGTGGGGAGCAAAGACTTCGGTAGGACAAGCTTGGTCCAGCACAGAATCGACGTTGGGGACAGCGCACTGATTAGGGCCCCATTCCGACGTGTCCCGCTCGCCAAGCAAGCCGAAGTCGACCGGATGGTAGAAGAGATGAAGGAGCAAGGGGTGATCGAGCCATCACATAGTCCTTGGAGTTCCACGGTCGTGCTTGTGAAGAAGAAGGACGGTTCCACCAGGTTCTGCGTGGACTACAGGCGGGTGAACGACGTCACGAAGAAGACAGCTACCCTCTACCCCGGATCGACGACACGCTGGACACCATATCAGGATCAAGATGGTTCTCCACCTTGGATTTGAAGAGTGGCTACTGGCAGGTAGAGGTCCACCCTAAGGACCGCGAGAAAACGGCGTTCTCTGTGGGCAGCGGGCTCTGGCAGTTCACCGTCATGCCATTCGGTCTGTGCAACGCCCCTGCGACCTTCGAAAGGCTAATGGAGCCCATTCTGAGGAGACTACACTGGAAGACCTGCCTGGTCTACCTAGACGACGTCATCGTTCTAGGAAGAAGCTTCGAGGAGCACTACAGCAACCTGAAGGAGATCTTGATGAAGCTACGGGCTGCCCAGCTGAAGTTGAGCCGCAAGAAGTGTCAGCTCTTCCAGAAGCAGATCCAGTACCTGGGGCATATCGTCTCCGAGGAAGGGGTGCGCACCGACCCAGAGAAGACCGCAGCTCTGAGGGAGTGGCCAGTTCCGAAGGACAAGTCCCAACTACGAAGCTTCCTGGGACTCTGCACTTATTACCGTTGCTTCGTGAGAGGATTCGCTGACATCGCCAAACCTTTACATCGACTGACTGAGAAGGACCAACTCTTCACGTGGACAGCAGAATGCCACAGTGCCTTCGAACAACTCAAGCAGGCTCTGAGCACCGCGCCTATTCTGGCCTACCCCAGACCTGGAACAAGGTTCATCGTCGACACCGATGCCAGCGACTTTGGCATAGGGGGGATCCTGTCGCAAGTAGTGGACGGCGAGGAGAGAGTAGAGGCCTACTTCAGCAAGGCCTTGTCAAAGCCAGAAAGGAACTACTGCGTCACCAGGAAGGAGCTGCTCGCCATCGTGAAGACCATTGAACACTTCCACAAGTATCTGTACGGGCAAGAATTTCTCATCAGGACCGACCATGCATCCCTGCGGTGGCTCCTGAACTTCAAGCAGCCCGAGGGTCAACTCGCGCGGTGGTTAGAGAGGCTTCAACAGTACAACTTTGAGATTCAGCACATGAAAGGCCAACTGCATTCTAACGCCGACGCCCTGTCACGAAGACCGTGCCCCGAAGACTGCACCTTCTGTGCCCGAAGGGAGGAGAACACCGGGATACAGTGCCGAAGGACTACCGTGGAACTTCAAGGGAGCTGGAGCCGCGAATCTTTCACGCGGGCACAAGCAGAAGATGATGACCTGGGACTGATAGCCGAATGGAAGAGGGCCTGTGTCCCCAGACCCGGGTGGAGCATTGTGACTGACTGCAGCCCAAAGTTTAAGTCCTACTGGGCGCAGTGGGACTCGCTGGTTGTGAGGGATGGCCTCATCTGCCGTACCTGGGAGAGCACCGACGGGAAGACTTCTCGGGAACAAGTCGTCGTTCCAAAGGCTATGACGAAGGAAGTCCTGAAGGAAGTCCATGGAGGATCATCTGGTGGACACCTAGGGATAAAGAAGACGCTGGAGAAGCTGAGAGAGCGGTTCTACTGGATCGGATGCCGAACTGACGTGGAGAACCACTGCGCGAGGTGCCACGATTGCGCAGCCAGCAAGGGCCCAGGACGAAGACGACGGGGTCCACTGAAGACCAACAACGTGGGCGGCCCCATGGAGAGAGTGGCCATCGATGTTGCTGGGCCAGTCCCCTTAAGCGAGGCAGGGAACCGCTACATATTGGTCGTCAGCGACTACTTCACCAAATGGCCGGAGGCGTATGCGCTCCCTAACCAAGAAGCCGCGACGATCGCAGAGACCCTGGTGAAGGAATTCGTCAGCCGGTATGGAGTACCCCTGGAGCTGCACTCCGACCAAGGGAGGAACTTCGAGTCGCAGGTGTTCCAGAACCTATGCCAG
This sequence comes from Meconema thalassinum, assembly GCA_946902985.2. Classification (NCBI taxonomy): domain Eukaryota; kingdom Metazoa; phylum Arthropoda; class Insecta; order Orthoptera; family Tettigoniidae; genus Meconema; species Meconema thalassinum. The sequence continues at coordinate 1,764,803,358 of OX336388.2, forward strand.
CTGCTGGGAATCTGGAAGACAAGGACGACGCCACTACACCCTCAGTCCGACGGGATGGTAGAGCGAATCAATCGCACCATCGAGAACCATCTCCGAATAGTCGTCAGCGAGCACCAGAGGAAATGGGACAGACATCTTCCTCTATTTCTCCTGGCCTACCGCGCCGCCGTGCATGAAGCCACCGGGTGCACACCAGCCCGGGCCATGTTTGGGAGGGAACTCCGTCTACCAGTCGATCTTGCCTTCGGCCGACCTGGGAATGATCCGGTCCCGGTAAGCCAGTATTGTCAAGAACTGGTCGACCAACTGGAGGACGTGCACGCGTTCGCGAGGAGGAAACTGCGGATCGAGAACGACCGAATGAAGACCCGATACGACCAGCAGACGGATGCCGGCGGATTCCACGAGGACGACCTGGTCTGGCTCTTCAACCCGTTACGGAAGAAAGGCCTCTCACCCAAACTGCAGAAGTCCTGGGAGGGCCCGTACCGAGTCGTGAAACGGATCAACGATGTCGTCTACAGGATCCAGCGGAGCCCGAGGGCGAAGATAAAGATCGTGCATCGAGATCGCCTGGCAGCCTACGGAGGGACACAGACGGACCAATGATTGATCGGGACGATCAGCCTTTTAGGAAGGGGGTGGTGTTACGGCTGTGAGTTTGTGTCATCGCTCGCCGCGAGTCACAACTGCCCCAGGGCTGGGCTGTGCCTTGCCTCGTGTATTGCGTGCGCCTTATGCAACAGGGCTACTAGGACAAAGGGATGGTCCAGAATGTTCGTGACCACACCAGCGAAGGAAATGTCAAGAAGCCGTGTGTCCTGGACGATTCTAGAATTCATTGAGTCACCAGCCTGCTATATAAGCGGCTTCAACAGTGAGGGGACCGAGTTTTCTGTGGGTGTGTGTTTTTGAGCGAGTGCGACAGAAGTGTGGTGACGAAGTGCCGTGTGAGTTACGAAATCCAGTGACATTGTTTCCCCAGCTTGTGGACAGCGAAACAGCGGGTAGCGGTTTACCGTAAGTAACTTTAGTTGGTGTACATGAGGAAGAAGTGCAGGTAATTTCTGTCAAGGCCACCGGACTCATTAAGACGGTTTAACTTCTGTGGTTTGTTGACAAGTGAAAGGGGCAAGAGCGCTCAAGGAAGAGACTTGAGGAAACTGGAGTAAGGTTCTAATTGTCTGTAATTGCTGATGAGTGGTGTATGTTCTGGCCGCAATAAAGTTAATTATTTCATTTAAAGGAACAACCTGTGTTGTGCTTCAACCCACCGTAATCCAGTTAACAAAAGTGCCACTAGTGGGGTGGCACGTAACAATAATTAGATAAAAGAAACTTAGAGTGAAAGTATTACTTAGTTATTGTTGTTTTAAGAGGCGGAACAGAAATTAATACGTTTATTGAAGAGATCTGCGGAATACACTCGCCACCGTCTAACGACTCATATCAATATTTTCTATGAAGACAAGTGGTAAATGAATACCAGCATTTATACAGATTCAATGATGAAGACAAGATGAATACCACACCGGCAGTAAGACGAAGACCATACAATATTATGTTCGTGAATACATTTATGCATATCGTTCAATTATAAGAAAGCATGCATACATTGTCCGGCACTATTCATAGCTTTTCATAACCTTCCTGAACCCTTTGTAACCGTCATGTAATTCCACATAATGAACAAGCAACCGCCAGGGAAAGATAACATACTCCTGAAAAGTATTACCTTGTGATCAACTACAACGATTAAAGATAAGTGAACTACTGGTTCTACTTAGAGTAATGAATAAATAAGTAAATTGTGGCTAAGTATTGAACTTCATAAGATTGATCAGTGTAAGACTTGAGTTGCAATTACCAAGTATGTTTTGCTAGAAGCCATGGTTGTGTTGGGTCAATGCTTTTTACAGCGTGTTTTCGTATGTGATATGGGTTAAGTACAATGTTCTAATTCTGTGATTTTAGCATCTTGTAGACAATACGGTTTATGTTCCCGTCATACATAACCCTACCGGAAGTGGTGCAACAGCACTACATTGCTGACGTCAGGAAAGCGCACCAGGGCCAGTATTTCTCGTTAACTCGCTGTTAATATCAAGTTAGATTTATTATTGGGGCGACGTTGAATATCATGATACAGTGTTAGTCGTTGTCGCCTAGCGACAATATGTCCGCCAAGTCATTCGATTCTATTTTCGTGAGACCTTGAAGGAAGTAATATTCGCAATTATTTTAATACTCGAATTATATAATCAAGTAAGGTGGGTATCAATCGACGGTGCTTGACGGGCATTACATTTTAAGACAACAAACGTCGTCGTAGCGCAAATACTTCCCGAGATATTTCAGTTTTAGTGAAGGGCGAAATTTTTTGAAAACTATTTTAATATAAAAGATAATTTATTGCAGCCAATGGCCATACATTAAGTAGGATCAAGTTACACAATATAGCAACCATTCAGTCTTTTGCATAGTGGGACAGAGGTAATGTTCTTCGCGTGCACTCAATCAGGTGATACGGTGGGCAGTGTAGACCGCAGATTACACACACACAGTCTATGGATGGTTCATGAAAGCCCTTCCTGTTACAGATGCGATAATGAAACACATGCATTGCGCCTCTCGTGTAGATGTGGCGTAGCTCGAAGTTTGCTTCTTTCCATTCTTGGTTGATCACCGGGTTTATTTCTTCTGTTTTCAGGAGTTGTTCCTCAAGGAATTTTGTGGAGGCTGGGGTTGATGCCAGGTTGTGGGTAGTCATTACATCTTCAATTAAAGATCTAGTACCTGCTAGCTGGTACGCAAGTCGGGTTGGCGCAAATTTGGAAATGCAGAGAGCTCGCTTTACGTATCGGGCCTTGGCTCTGTCGAGAGACTGGAGTTTTTTTTGGCTTAGGTGTGGTCATATCATCTCGATGGCATATGACACCTCTGGGGCGACTTTTAGCTTAAATAGCGCCATTGCAGTTCTAAGGGAGAGGATTTTCAGGTTTCGGATCTCCATTGTGGCCTTTATCGCGGCGACGGATTTGTCCTCTATGTGTCTGGTGAGTCAGTCCGGAGACCTGTAGAGTTCTGATGGGGATAGCTGCGCGCGTTAACTTGCTAAGTCACGATGATGGGCTATGTCTAGAATTGATACACCCACCGTCGGCTGCCATTAAAATTACCGTTTATTTTCAGCCTGCTTTCAAATTTTGTAAGAAAAAGTAGACTCTTGAAATCTACATGGGCCGAACTTACGTGTGTCTGTCTGATTGTGTATGTGTGTGTGTTTGTTTATTGTCAGCACGCCAGGAGAAGTCAGCTGGGTTTGAACTTCTGGTGCCTTTCCGCGACCACGCATTCCAAAAACATCAAGTCGGTCAGGACCGGCTTCACTCACTCAACGCATTCTTTCTTCATTTGCACTCTGTGTTCTGTTAAAAATAAATACATATCATGTGAGAATGTTGAGAATGTTGTCGAGAAAGGGATTAATACAAACTTTCAGCCGGATGAAACACAAGCACCATGCTGGAGGTAGCAGCAACTAACTGCCAATGTATTTAGGTCAGTAATAGATGGTCTGCGCATGCATACAGCCTAAACCCACGCTCTCCGTTGCATTTTGTCCGTTTGTCGAACTGACTTCTCCTGGCACGCAGGCAATATGGTGTGTATGTCTGTCGCCCCAATCAAATCAAACACGATGAAACTGAATAGATCAAATTTATTACAGAGGTAACTCTAGCAAATAGTACTTCATTGTCATTTTTTATATTGCCACCATTTCAACAGAAACAAAATGGTGGCCACCCAAATATTCATAGCTTAAATTACATTATGACTAAGCTAATCATGGGATTTCTACCAAGTTTTGGAACACCATACCCTTATGTGGGAAGCGCCTGTCCCTAAACCTACAAGGTCATCAATCAAATATTTTCAAGATAGCAGCCATGCAAATCATGCAAGAATTTTAATCCACAATTTATGATCCTATGAATCAATGTTCACAGAACTTGCCATTTAGGTAGTTTTATATAAATATAAATACCCTCTGTTACCAACGTTATGACTAAATAAGCGTGATTATTACGCGCAGCCATTACGCAGGTTCAAACCCGGCAGAGGTCGTCGGATGTTTTAAGAGAATTAAAAGTCCCTCAGTATGCCTTCCTTCGGAGGGGAAGTAAAGCTTTATGGCATGCCAAATAACCTTCCACTAACTACAATTGTGTGAAGCTAAATTTGTAGGTTAGATATGATTAACTCTTTATTAATTTACAACGTTCGAGGCCAGGTGTCAGTTGCGGTGGCATCTAGTAGCCAAGTTCATTGCTAAGTGTCGTTGACGGTAGCATTTGGTAGCAAAAGTAGGAACTACTTGAAATCGATCGTCTGCTGTCATTACCTGAATTATAGATAACACACACTAATACAACCATCACAATTAACACCGGTTATCAGAAAGATTCTACACATACCCAAAGTACACGGGGCTACATGACCGCGTTGTTGCAGCCCCTAAACTGAGGGACCAACCAACCTAGCACATTCTTGAAATTATAATATAAAACTTAAAAGCTACATGTAAAGGTTTGAAGTCATTATTTCAGTGTTGCCAATACAAACTGTAAGTTGTAACTCTTCAGTCGGTCAACACGAATTTGCCCAAGGACTGGGCGGGGCACAATGTATACAATAACTAAATAACACCCCGGAAAAGAATACTTGCATTAGTTATGATCACTATTATAATGGGGCAATTTTAGGATTACATGTTCCGATCTTCAGATGCTGTGTTGAGTCTTTATTTATACTCAAATACATTACCTAACTACAAATAATTGAAGTGCGTTTAATTGGTGTTGATATTACGATTCGCAGTTTGAATCTCGTTATATAAGTTTAGATTTTTATAAGGGTTTCTGAATTACGTATAAGTACTGGTATTATAAGCGGCTTCAGTGGCGTAGTTGGTAGCATGCTGAGCTGCTGTGCTCAAGATAGCGGGTTCAAACCCGGCCGAAGTCATCGGATTTTTTAAGAGCGCTAAAATCCTTCAGTATGCCTTCCTTCGGAGGGAAAGTAAAGCCGTCGGACCCATGTCATAGATTTATTGCATATAAAAGATCCTTCCACAGAATAAACATTTGTGAAGCTAAATTGTTAGGTTAAATTTCGCCGGAATGCTGTATCAAAGTTCCAACGTTCACCACTAGGTATCATTGATATCTGGTATCGAAAGTTGGAACAACTTGAAATTGAACGGAACTTGTAGCTCACCCTAAGGGTGTCCGATGGTAGCAGCTACAGACTCAGGCGAGCCGAACATGTTCTCGGACACTCCCGGCACTAAAATCCATACGATAAATAAATAAACTGGTATTATGCACGTGTTTACAATTCAGAACAAGAGAATATAATAAATAAAATAAAATTAGAGCATAGACATGAATTCTATTATGGTTATTTGTCACAGAGGAGTAAACTTGTTGCCCTATCATGTTTTATATTTGTGTATAAATTTAAACCTCAACACAGTGATCAGGATAACCGCGATAAGGAGGCATAGAAATGGTGCATAACTGAGAGTAAGTTTTTTAAATGTTTTCCTTACTTGTCTGTATTTATTCAACCATACTTTAAATTTATGTAATACACTAGCAGAAGTACCCGTTCTTCGAACGGTGTTCGGTGTTAACACCAGACATTATAATAATAATAATAACAATGTTATTGGTGTTACATCCCATTTTGTTACTGTTGCTTTTAGAGACGCACCAGACATTATCAATTGAGCTACTGTTGCAATGGTTAGCGGCTTGTAATTCCTTCATAAGTTTATCAGAACGAAGTTAATTTTCTGGGAATATCACACACACTGTTAATTTAAGGGCCTTATAATGTGGTTTTCGGAGATCCTTTATAGACTCGCGAATTTTTTGTCTCACATTGAGAAGTGCAACATATGCTTTGGTCGTCCTTCTAGGATAATTTTTATATTTCGCCTATTTTAGCATGTATTTTGAGAAGTTTTTCCCTATATCCACCCTTCTACTATATGAAAAGTACGGTGAAGAGTTTTATAAATGATTGGTGTATTGACTCATGTTTACCATACCTAATTTTACGATGCACCAAGCATCCGAACATGAGTTATAGGCGTACATAAGGATACACAGAAAGACAGACAATTCTATTGTCTACAACATATCACCCAGAAATCCAAATATGGGTATATCTACCACACAGTATCAAAGAAAATCATCCTTACGATGAACCCGTATGTCGACAAAAAAAAAGAAAAGAAAAAAGATTAGTTGAAATGTGCTCTCAAACTAAATTCACCTAACGTGTACTTCCTGACATGAAATATAATTTAAAGTCTTGTAGATGAAACGCAATACACGTCACATAAAAACTGACCCTCTACGTTGTGTTGGGTCCCCATACACAGGAAGACCTCTATCATAAATTATAAAAGCTTGTGGTGCATGAAAATTCAGGTTCTTTAGTCTCAAATGGCCCAAATTCCTAAAAGCCGCAAAAAATCCTGATTCAATTCAGGAATTTTTGAAAATTATGTTGTTGTTTGGAGATATAATAGACCTTCTGTACTATATGTCGCACGTGAAAATTGCATGAAAAAATCCTAAATTACCCCTTGACCCCCTTAATTGCATTGGTGAATTATACAGTCTACGTTGGTTCCGTGATAACCTTGTATTTGCAATAAATTGCTTCTTACTGAAATAGATGGAAAGTTGGATGCCACCCCTTGAGATAATGTTGTCATGGTTACGGATTTGCATTCCTTCATTAGTTTGTTAAATTAAATTTAATTAGTTTTCTGGGAATGTTTCAGAAACTGTTGGTTTAAGAGCCTTATAATGTAGTTTTCGAGGACCCTAGAGTTTTATTTCTGGCACCGAGGGGCTTTGTCTCGTCGTTGTACGCCATAATATAATACTACTAATAATAATATAATATAGGGATAGGAATATAATAGACCTGCCATACCACACCCGCAGGTGTAAATCGCGTGAAAAAATTCTAGACTACCCCTTGATCCCCTTAAGCGCATTTTACATATTGATGAAATTTACAGCTTAATTTGGTTCCATAATAACTATCTAGCCGTTTGCAAACTTGCACACTAATGTAATTAATGGAATTGCATTGCGTCTTACAGCAATAGATGGACTCTGAGAATCTGTTGCCATGGTTATCGGCTTGCATTCGTTCAGTAGTTTATTAAATTAAATTAGTTTTCTGGGAATATCTCAAAAACGGTTGGACGTAGGACCTTAAAATGTGTTTTTAGGGCCCCCGAATGTTATCTCTCACATTGAGGGGCTGAAAATGGGCTTTGTCTCGTCCTTCTACTCCTATTTCAGCATGTATTTTAAGGGGGTATGCCCCCTTTTATGATAGGTACAGAGAAGAGATACATCAATGATTAGTGTCGTGCCTCTGATGGATATCTGTACCAAATTTTGCGTTGATACACCCAGCCGTTCTCGATTTATAAGGGAACAAAGTTGTCCACAATCAAACAAACAGACAGACAGACCAAAACATTATTTTCGCGCGCATCTATCATAAAAGAGTCTGAAACGTGTAAATAAATCAAATTTCCGTAGAAATTCAGAAAAAAAACAGACAAATTTTCTATTTATATATGTAGAGATATACTGCACGGCTCGGTGTTGACCGTGTTTTATTGCACAAATTTAGGATTTACTCACTAACCGTTGGAGATACACGAAAAGTGTTAAGGACCTTTTGGATAGAAAATTGAATGTTAAAGCTCATGTATGCCATCAAAAGGTTGCTATTTCTTAGCGTTCTCTTTTTATTTGAAATGGAAATATCAAATTTTGAAACCAAAGGGTGTAGTGACGTCATAAATGTGGGTTTTACTCGCTAACCGTTGGAGATAAACGAAAAGTGAAGCTCGTATGTACCGTCAAAAGTTTGCTATTTCTTAGCGTTCTCTTTTTATTTGATAAGGAAATATGAAGTTTTGATTAAAGTGTGTAGTGACGTCACTAAAATGGTCGCCATTTTTAATAGTGCAAATTATCGAAATAAAATGTATCCTATATGTAAACCTGGTAAATCAGCTACATCCATGCAAAATTTCATTTAAATCGGACCAGTGGTTCTTGCGTTATTGAGTAGCACACAGACAGACAGAAAGACAGACACACACCATCTCATTTTTATATATTAGTAAAGCAGAAGTACCCGTCCTTCGAACGGTGTTACATATTAACACCAGACATTATCAATTGAGCTACTGTTGCAATGGTTAGCGGTTTTTCATTCCTTCATAAGTTTATCAGAACGAAGTTAGTTTTCACGGAATACCACACACACTGTTAATTTAACGGCCTTAAAATGTGGTTTTCGGAGACCCCTTATAGACTCGCGAATTTTGTGTCTCACATTGAGAAGCGCAACATATGCTTTGATCGTCCTTCTAGGATAATTTTTTATATTTCGCCTATTTTAGCATGTATTTTGAGAAGTTTTTCCCTATATCCACCCTTCTACTGTTTGAAAAGTGCGGTGAGGAGTTTTATAAATGATTGGTGTATTGACTCATGTTTACCATACCTAATTTTACGATGCACCACGCCTACGAACACGATTTATAGGCGTACATAAAGATACACAGACAGACAGACAATTCTATTGTCTACAACATATCACCCAGATATCCAAATATGGGTATATCTGCCATACAGTATCAAACAGAATCATCCTTACGATGAACCCGTATGTCGACAAAAGAAAGATTAGTTAAAATTTGCTCTCAAACTAAATTCACCTAACTTGTACTTCTTGACGTGAAATAGAATTGAAAGACTTGTAGACGAAACGCAATACACCTCACATAAAAAATGACCCTCTACGTTGTGTTAGGTCCACATACACAGGAATACCTCTTTCATAAATTATAAAGGCTTGTGGTGCATGAAAATTCAGGTTCTTTAGTCTCAAATGGCCCAAATTCCTAAAAGCCGCAAAAAATGCCGATTCAATTCAGGAATTTTTGAAAATAATGTTGCTGTTTGGAGATATAAAGGATGATTGTAGTTTTATGTGACCATTAATCGCGAGATCATAAGCCACGGGACCTCCATTTTACGTGGAATCTGAACCACAGGGCATGGCATTTCACTTTGCAAATGTTTGGAGATATAACAGTCCTTCTGTACTATATGTCGCACGTGAAAAAAGCATGAAAGAAATCTAGGTTACCCCTTGTCCCCCTTAATTGCATTGATGAATTATACAGTCTACGTTGGTTCCGTGATAACCGTATAGCCATTTGCAAACTTTCACAGAAATGTAATAAATAGAGTGACATTACTTCTTACAGAAATAGATGGAAACTTGGATGCCACCCTTTGAGATAATGTTGTCATGGTTAGCGATTTCCATTCCTTCATTAGTTTGTTAAATTAAATTACTTTTCTGGGAATATTTCAGATACTTTTGGTTTTAGGGGCCTTATAATGTAGTTTTCGAGGACCCTTTATGGCCCCCAAGTTTTGTTTCTGGCACCGAGGGGGCTTTGTCTCCTCGTTGTACGCCATAATATAATAATAATAATATAATATAGGGATAGGAATATAATAGACCTGCCGTACCACACCCGGAGGTGTAAATCGCGTGAAAAAATTCTACTGTACCCCTTGACCCCCTTAAGCGCATTATACGTATTGATGAATTCTACAGCTTAATTTGGTTCCGTGATAACCTTCTAGCCATTTGCAAACTTTCACACCAATGTAATTAATGGAATTGCATTGCGTTTTACAGCAATAGATGGACCTCTGAGAATCTGTTGCCATGGTTACCGGCTTGTATTCGTTCATTAATTTATTAAATGAAATTAGTTTTCTGGGAATATCTCAAAAACGGTTGGTTTTAGGGCCTTAAAATGTGGATTTCGGGGACCCTTCAGGGCCCCCGAGTTTTGTCTCTCACATCGAGGGGCTGAAAATGATTTTTGTCTCGTCCTTCTACTCCTATTTCAGCATGCATTTTAAGGGGGTAGGCCCCCTTTTATGAGAGGTACGGAGAAGGGTTACATCAATGATTAGTGTCGTGCCTCTGATGGATATCTGTACCAAATTTTACGTTGATACACTCAGCCATTCTCGAGTTATAAGGGAACAAATTTGTCCACAGACAATCAAACAAACAGACAGACCAAAACATTATTTTCGCGCGCATCTATCATAAAACAGTCTGAAACGTGTAAATAACTCAAATTTCCGTAGAAATTCAGAAAAAAAACCAGACAAATTTTCTATTTATAGGATATATAGAGATATACTGCACCGCTCGGTGTTGACCGTGTTTTATTGCACACATTTAGGTTATACTCGCTAACCGTTGGAGATACACGAAAAGTGATAAGAACCTTTTGGATAGAAAATTAAATGCTAAAGCTCGTGTATACTATCAAAAGTTTGCTATTTCTTAGCGTTCTCTTTTTATTTGAAATGGAAATATGAAATTTTGAAACCAAAGGGTGTAGTGACGTCACAAAAGTAGGTTTTACTCGCTAACTGTTGGAGATACACGAAAAGTGATAAGGACCTTTCGGATAGGAAATTAAATTTCAAAGCTCGTTTGTGCCATCAAAAGTTTGCTATTTCCTACCGTTCTCATTTTATTTGATATGGAAATATGAAATTTTGAAACCAAAGGGTGTAGTGACGTCACTAAAATGGTCACCATTTCTTAATAGTGCAAAATATCGAAATTAAAAGTATCCTATATGTAAACCTGGTATTTCAGCTACATCCATGCAAAATTTCATTTAAATCGGACCAGTGGTTCTTGCGTTATTAGGTAACAGACAGACAGACAGAAAGACACACACCATCTCATTTTTATATATTAGTATGATTATCAGCACACGGTCATAAATATTATTAAATAGCTCTGAAAATTCAACTTTGTAGTTGCCATGGTTACCTAATAATGAAGGTTTGCATAAGTAGCCTACTTACATTGTTGGTCAATTACAACACCCGGTTCCTTTAAGAGTCGATATAGTACGAGTCGGAGGGCCAGGGATTTTTCCTGTCCTCCAAAATTCTCACTTTATCAGCTGAATATGGAACTCGCAATCTCGCCGAACTCATCGGATTTTTTAAGAGCGTTAAAATCTCGTAGTATGCAGTAGTAAATCTGGCGGGCCCATGTCATAGATTTATGGCATGTAAAAGAACCTTCCACTAACTACACTTGCTACATGACCGCGTTGTCGCAGCCCCTAAACTGAGGAACCAACCAACCAACCTAACTACACTTGTGTTAAGCTAAAATTTGTAGGTTACATTTGATAACGCTATAGTAGTTCCAACGTTCGCCACCAGGTACTGGTTGCGATGGCATCTAGTAGCCAAGTTCGCAGCTAGGTGTGATGGATGGTAGCATTTGGTAGCAAATGTAGGAAATGCTTGAAAATTGATCGTCTGCAGTCCTTACCTGAATAACAGATAACACACACTAACACAGCCATCACAATTAACACATCAGACAAATTCTACCCACACCCTAAGTACATGAGGCTACATGACAGCGTTGTCGCTGCCCCTAAACTAAGGAACCAACCAACCAACCGATCTTGAAACGGATACTTATCACTGTTACACCGAGGAGGCTGTGTGTACAATATTAAAATCACCCAAATAGATCAACGTAGTCTCAGAGGTAAGGTTCTTGCTTGCTATTCCCCGGGTAGCAGAATTGAATCCCGGTGCAGTCGACGGTGCGTAAATATGAAGGAGCAAAGGGGAAAGTATGGCTCGCGGTGTGGCGTCTCTAAAACCGTTGTAGGAAAAAGAGACGTAAATCTGATAACATTATTATGTTAATATCATTATTATTTTATTTTTTTCCAACAATTACCACTGCATATCGTGGTTACATTTTAAGTTACACCGTGGTTCGACCTTATCAAGAGATCACCTGTACTGAAATACAATATATGTAAATTACACTGTACAGGAACCTCACATTACCGTACGATATTTTCGTGACTGCGCTCCTCGGGATTCTCCTATATTTTGTGGAGTGAGCTAAGTTTGCATCTGAATTGTCCTCGAGTCTTGCTGAGTGATAGGCCAGAGTGTTTTCCCCAAGGAACGTCCTCACGATACGGCATGCGCTTAACAGAACTACCTTCTGCCGTTTAATATTATTATTAGTAACTAGATGTACAGTTCCATTACATTTTTATCCTACGAAAGACCATCAGTGAAACATATATGTTGCAACTCAGCAATTTTTCTAGGTCTGTGCCGTGTCTTGTGTGAGGTTTCACCTATGACACCAAGCTGGTTCATCAGCGGGCTCGTCGTATCCCCGCCCAGACCCCCACATGAGTAGCGAACTGCGAGCTACCTCCCTTTTTATGAAGCGCACCTGAGCCTCTTTATTGCGAGAACTAAAATCTCAAGCAGCCATAACCTCCCAATGAAGGCTTCCATAAAGATTGTATATTGGCTTTCACGGCCAATGAATTAAAAGTCAGCAATTCTTCTAGGTTTGTGCCGTGTTTTCATTGGGGTTTCACCTAGGACACCAAGTCGGCTCATCAACGGGCTCTTTGTGTTCCCGCTCGAACCACCACAGGAGTGACGAATGGCGCGCTACCTCTCTTTTTGTGAAGCCAATATACCATCTTTTTTGGAAGCCTTCATAGGGAGGTTATGGCTGCTTGAGCTTTTAGTTCTCGCAGTAAAGAGTAGCAGGTGCGCTTCATGAAAAGGGAGGTAGGGCGCAGTTCGCTACACCTGTGGGGGTACGGGCGCGGGCACCAAGAGCCCGCTGATGAGCCAGCTTGGTGTCCTAGGCGAAACCCCACACAAGAGACGGCACAAACCTAGAAAAATGCTGAGTTTAAATTCTTTGGCCGTGAAAGCCAATATACCCTTTATCTTGGAATATTAGAAGCTAACTGTCAGTGTTGCCTAATTAATTTTTCGTTAATAGCTTTTCAGTCGGTCAACAGGCGTGTGCCCAATTAGATTGGGCGGGGAATTACAATTCATTTCGTAATGTCTCAAATAACATACATGATTTTTTATACAGTTAATACAACACTTCTCACATTGAATAGCACCTCCTAATAAACATTTATGTTGTAGGCCTGTAAATTAAATTAGGGGCTTGGTCTTCGTGGTCATTTAAACCTCGTGAACTCGGGTGTGTGTGGAATCAGTCTGTCATAACATATATTGGAAGGAATGAATCAAGCATGTAGTTTTACGTGACAGTTAATCTTGCGATCATGAGTCTCACGACTTCCTTGTTACGTAAAATTCGAACCACTGGAGATGGCAATTCACTTCGAAAATCTCACATGCAATGACCGGGAATCGAACCCGGTCAACCTTGGTGAAAGACAAACAGTTTGATCACTGCGCCACCACACCTCCTGATAATAATAATATGGTACCTGTGCTAGTATGTGTATTTGCATTTGGGACTGAGATTAGGAAGGAGACAGCTCAGGTTTTACGACAGGCATCATCACAGAATTTGCTTGGTATAGAAGTGAAAAAAAAAACCCACAGAAAACCACTCTTCTAGATGCCAAGTACTCGTAAATTCCGTTCCGGCCTTGGAACCAGAATTGAATTTTCTTTGCAAAGTCGGTAATTGAACGTGAAACCTCAGGGATGGCAGCCAGTAACCAGTAGATAGTTTATGGAATACGAAGGTTATGTTTAACTTCTATGATTGGAGTATTCGAATGCTCAAATATGTATTTATAGATTGCTGCCCAACTGGCTATGTGCTCTTAGCCCGTGCAATGTACAGGTATACAATATGCATGATTCAATTAAGAGAGACTTCATTCGGCCTCGGAGGTTGAATTAAAAAAACGTTCTCTGCCTCTTCAATCTAAATGGAGATCAAACGGATTCCATGAGTTGAAACACTGAAATCTGACCTTATTGATTTTAAGGGACCTATGTCTAATATTTCATATTTAACGATTGTATCAACAGCGGAAACGTACTTCAAAGCCTAATATTTCATATTTAACGATTGTATCAATAGCGGAAACGTACTTCAAAGCATGATGATTTGGTTCTACGTTACCCCATACAAGAGCTATATAGCATTTGTATAAAGTAAATTCACAATTTTTATAGGAAGAGAGATCACAGATTTTTCGAAAATTCAGCACCCTAATTCTGCGAGAGAACAGAGGAGCTTACGAGATGTACATTTCTTTCATGATGTCATGTCCACAATAATTATTGCAGGCGAGGGGCGGTATGTGGGTCAAGTATCTTCCTGTACTGTATGATAAAGGTTATATTCATTCCACGTCAAATAATTCCAGTTTGTTGAGTGTCTATTCCGTTTCGTGCACGGCGTATTTTAAGCCTGAGAACCCAATTTCTAATATTTAGGTTATTTTGTAAATTACAAATATACCCGGTGATACGGAACGCTATTTTCAATAAGCTTTTAGTTCTTGCACTCTTAGACATGTCTCCTAGAAGACCAACCCCTCTTCCACGTCGTGGGAGATGGACAACGGCACGAAGTAGGGGATTGCCTATAGGGGTGAACTACAGTGGGGACCTGTGTTCCCAGGACCGCTACGGTAGTTGTGGAGGCCCTACAGCAGGCTGTTAAAGCCGGGCAGCTCGCCAAGCAGCCGAGTACTCGCCGCCTTACGTGAGTAAACCTGCAACAAGCAATAGAGCTCTACTATGGGGGCTGCCGTCACTGCGCGGTGGATGCATCTTTTTATATATATATATATTTTTTTTTACTGTCTTCATATATTTAAGGTACATAGGTGATTGTGAGGTGGTAGATGAATAACAATCATGGATATTGATGAGTTTATCACAGTTATACTAGTCTACTTAATGTTCAATGTTCAATCACTATCACAAAGCACAAAACACTCACATGATGCGGGTGAGCTGCTGGGCATAGTCCCCCAGCCGGCGAGTTTTTGTAGTACAGCGAAGGCTCGGGAGGACACACTCACTTACCTCGGACAGCATTTCGAGTTCTGTATATGGCCCCGTAGTTTTCAGCTCACAGTGCACATAGCAACCAAGGAGTAACTCTACCGCACTGTTCAGTTGAGGTGGTTGCAGACTAAATGTTGGGCGGATCACCCATTCAGGAGTGATGGAGGTAGTAGGACAGTTCATGAAGCTATTCAGGACCCGGGTGAAGCGGTTCCAGGTCGATCGAATCGGATCACACTGCGTAAATCGGTGCAGGATTGTATCCTGATGGGAACATGAAGTGCATAAGGCGTTCTCCACCATGTGAATGCGATGGAGTCTGCTGTTTGTTGGTATAAGGTCATGGATTACTTTATACCAACTTTCCTTCGCTGCGCTGGGAAGAATGCGATTGGAGACATTCCTCCAGACTCGATTCCAGTTGACGATCAATGCGGATTGCATAATTCTGGGGGCAACATATTGTTGTGCCATGATAGAACGATACAGCTTTTTCGTTGAGATAGACCTGATGACGTCTTGTGGCACGTAGCTTAGTTCAACTCTCAGATACCGGACATGAGGTGCATGATGATTGATATCATAATAAGCTGGTGGGTTCGAGCAGTCATGGGGACTACACCATCTCCGTAGGAAGTTATGTGACTCATCGGTCCCGAAGCCTGTAAGCAGTTGCAGGTGTCGTTTGAGGAATAAGGTTCTAGCTTTCTTTTCAACGTCGATGAGTCCCAGACCTCCCTGGGATTTATGCAATGTTAATGTGCTGCGGGAAAGACGTAATAGAGCTCCTTGCCAAATAAACCATCCGACGGCGGAAATAATACGTGTACCCACCATTCTTGGCATTGGAAGAATTTGACTGAGATACCATATTTTGCTTAAGCTGAACATATTCACGTACATTGTTCGTTGGTGTAAGAGGAAGGAGCGGTACCGCACTTGTTGTAAGGCACCACGCACAGAATGTAGGGCAACGTCCCAGTTCTTTTTAATCATTTGGTGTACACTATTCAAGAAAGATATGCCCAATATTTTGAGTTCTGAGGCGATCGTTACCCACGCC
Organism: Meconema thalassinum; assembly: GCA_946902985.2. Classification (NCBI taxonomy): domain Eukaryota; kingdom Metazoa; phylum Arthropoda; class Insecta; order Orthoptera; family Tettigoniidae; genus Meconema; species Meconema thalassinum. Next base: position 1,764,819,456 of record OX336388.2, read on the forward strand.
GGGAGAACCCTTTGGACGCGGTCCAATTTCCCAATCCACATCGCCTTTGTTTTTCGTCGGTTCAGCCGCGCACCAGAATATCTCCCGTACTCATCAAGGTCCGTGAACAATTGCTGCATGTCAACGGTTCGATCCACCCCAAGGGTGACATCATCCGCATATGCAAAAATACTGATCTCCGTGCCATTGAAAGATGTATGGAGATTACAAAGAAGGGGTTCCAGGGATAGAACAAAAAGAAGCATGGACATCGGACACCCTTGCCTGACTCCACGATGGATGAGGAGCGGCCGTGTGAAATACCCATTTACACTCACTTTTGGAGATCCACCATGAAGAATTTTGCTCACGAGGGCAATAAACCGCATATCGAAGCCAATAGCTTGAAGGGTCGCAAGGATGTATTTATGGTTTACCCTATCAAAGGCATGGTCAAAATCCAGTGATAATAACAGTTTCTTCTTATTGCCGACTAGCGACTCACTAATGACATCGCGAATAGCACATGTAGTGTTGACAATGCACCTGCCTGGTACCCCCACCCGATTGGTGGCGAGATGTGGCTTCCTCCATAAAGGCCTGAAGTCTCGTTTTCATACATTTCGTGAAGATCTTGTAGTCAAAGTTTAAAAGCGTCAGTGGGCGAAAGTCCCTGAGCTGTGTTGGTTGTGTAATTTTTGGGACTAATACCACCAGGCCATCTTTCAGGGTGTCGATATTTCGTCCAGGACGACAAGCATCATTCACTACGGCTGTAAGTTCATCGCGAATGGTGGTCCAAAACGTCATGTAGAAAGCTCTCCCCAGGCCATCAGGACCAGGACACTTGTTCGGCGCACTGTGGAGTATGGAGGTATATATTTCTTCGGCGGTGATGTCCTGGGTCAAGCACTCTTGTTCTCTGTGCAAAAGTCTTCCTCGTACACCATCGAAGAACGGATGCTGGTGGTGAAGTGGGACTGGGGCGTCGTCTGTGTACAAGGACTGAAAGAAGTTCTCTACCGTTTCTGTGATTAAGGTATGACTAGTCACCATTTGTCCCTCAGGTGTCATAATGCGGTTGATGTACTTCTGACGGCCTTTGCGGCATGCCCGTATAAAATGATAAACGGAGGGTGCCTCTGATGCCAGATGTTGATGATCTTGTGCTTGAAGTTTGAGTCCTTCCAATGCTTTGCGCTGCAGCGTGAGGAGCTGCGCTCGGATTTTCTTTATTCGGCGATATGTACTAGGGTTGGTAGGGTCTTCATTGTATAACTGTCGTAAACATTTATAGTAGAAATCTGTCGTCTGATGGATGTGGCGTCTTCTCTCGGCACTGTAGGCCTTCAATAACCTAACAGCTCTGGGTTTCGCATACTTCAACCACCACTCAAGAGTATCTTGAAACCGGTGAATGTGGCGTTTCCAGTTATGCCATTCAGTGGCAAAGCTATCTTTCATGTCCAAGTGTGTCAGAATAGAATCATTTAACCTCCATGTTCCTCTCCCACGGCGAGGTCCCAATTCTGGTTGGCGAATCTTGCACAGATACGCACAATGGTTTGAAAACTCCACCGGGCATACATCTGTTTCTCTCACGTGTTCTTTCAATTCCCCGCTGACATATATTCTATCCAGTCGAGAAGCACCATTATGGTAGTAGTACGTATAACCGGCTGACCCCGACGGCTTCAGTTCCCATGTGTCTTTTAAGCGTAACCCTTGTATTAACGCAGATAGCGCAGGGCAGCCCTGAAATTGGCCACTTTGGTCTTTGGGCGATAGCACTGCGTTAAAATCCCCACCGAGGATTATATTGCCGGTATGATTATGGAGAAGAGGGAGAATATCTGTGGTATAAAAGAGCCGGCGTTGTATCCTGGCCTGCGAACCAGAGGGAGCATATACATTGACAATCAAAAGATCTCGAATACGGATACTGATTCCTCGTGAGTTGACTAACTGGACTGGATCCGCATATGGTATATGGTCCTTAATGTAGATAGCTGTACCACGTTTGTTCTCATTGACATTAACTATTTTATCGTAGCCAGAGATGGTAAGGAGGTCTTCAGTAGCCACTTCTTGCAACAGAACAATATCCACATCTTGGTCTCGTATGAGGTTGCGTAAGAGCGACTGTTTACTAGCAGTTTGAATGCAATTTACATTGAGTGTCATTAGCGTGTATGTCAACAACATCGTCAGATAGACATTTTTTTTACCGAAATAAACAAGATGGAGATGGGGTGGTCTTTAACGCTTGTCGCTCGACTTCCCGCCTTGTAGTCGGGGGTTCCTGACACCCGCGTAAGGCTTGTGCGTTCCCTCTTTTGACGCCCGAATTGTTTTAGCTTTGGAAGAGGTTTTCAAAGGTGCCTGTTCTTTAGGAGTTAGTTCCTTGTTGTCCATGATCCCCTGGTCCCGTGACCCCGTCTCTTCTGTATCCATGTGTCTGGAGGGGTCGTCTTCTATTTCATCCGACCATCGTATACCAGCGGTCTGTGGTTCACAACTAACTATGGACTGGTTTGAGGGTGGCATACTGGTAGCATTGTCTCCTGAGGTCACGCCTTCTGTGACCGCATCAGGGCTGGCAGTGCTAGTGTCAGGTTTCTGGTCAGTTTTAGGAACTAGAGAATTGGCCGTCCTACCTAGACTGCCATTGGTGTATTGGCTAGTATCAGACAAACCTGGCAACGCTGTCTGCCCGTGGAGTTCCTGTTGTAATGTGGGAGTATGTTGTTGTTTACTAGTGGAGGGCAATGACCCAGCTGGTTGCGGCGATAAGGCGGTGGAGTGAGAAGGCGACAGGTCCATCGTGTCTTGTGCTACAGCTGACGTATCAAGTGGGGCAAGTTGATCAGGAGAAATACTGACGTTAGATGAACAAGGTGCCGATAAGGCAGGCGAGACAATGTCACTGTCCTTGTTGGCTACAATTTCACTGAGAAGCTTAGGGCCGGTTTTGTTTTCAGTTTCACCGCACCTCACTGGGCATTCCTGTCTAAAGTGATCAGTGGCATTACAATAAAAGCATGATCGAGGTTGTCCATCATACACCACCTGTGCTTTGTAGCCATCGATAGAAATAATGGGTGGAATTGCAGTTTTTAGTTCAATCCGCATAGCCCGAATACCACTCAAAATACTGAATAGGTAGGTAGCTGACCATCGTTCGTTTCTAATTTCACGAACTTTCCCGTACTTACTAAAGTACGACATTATCCGGTCATTCGGCAGTTCAATGGGAAGGTTCATGATTCGGATTAGTTTGCTGTCAACATCCGCACAAGTTATAATTACCTCAGATATAGAGCCATTAAATTTCCGTACCTGGGATTTTCCGTTGGTACTGTTGAGGACCTTCTCCATCTGTAGTTTGCTGGTGAACTTGATGAAAACAGCAGTTTCCAGATTGTCTAGTTGAATGGCTTCTAATTGGTCCACGTTGAGTTTTAGGGTGTACTGAATCCACTCATGTATTTCTGCAGGGCCTGGTTTATTGGCCTTGTCGGGGAAAGCACATTTTATAGTGTTTTTCCTAATACTGTTGGTTGCCATTTTTACTGTACCTGTACTTGAAAAGACTTGAAAGTTAGACACTCGAATACGTCACTCACAACGAAGCAAAGCGCAGCGAACCGGTCGCTGCCAGGGTTCAGACCGGACTGAAATCAAGACTGGCAAGAAGCGCGTACTATGACCTTCGCCCAGTGACGTATTGGCTATCACCCCCCAGTCTCTCTCCAGTCGTGCTCCGAGCATCACTGCTGAGTACTCGCGTGTATGCATACTCAAACTCGTGTATTTGGAACAACCTGCCCTACAGGAACCATGAAAAGTGACAGCTAACGGGGCTCTGGTGATGAGATGGAGAACGGCTTGGAAGGCGGATGAGGGTAAGTGATATAACACCCCTACGGCGGAAAAGGCGGAAGTATCACCAGTCGACAGCTGCTGTCTTGTAGTTAGTAGGGGGACCTACAAAGGCTAAGGGAAAAAACACCGACACAAAATTAGCCGGCTTAGTGGCTTAGGTGGCACTTCCAACACTAAGATCGGGTGTTGTGGGCTAATAACCCGCACAACCTAAATTAATATTATTAAAGAAACATTCACGGAGAATAGCCGGACTAACCAAACGTTGACGACCGTTAGCCTGAAACACAAAACACGATTGCGATGTTGGAATGTAAGAACATTGAGAGAAATTGGTCGACTACATCCAACAGTATCCACAAAGCAGAGTTATGGCCTTGATATCCTGGGAATGAGTGAAGTTAGACGGAATGATTTTGGGGAAATACAAACTAAGGACAACTTTACCTTCCTGTATTCGGGCAGAGCAGAGGAAGACCCATACAGATATGGCGTGGGGATCTTGATGAGCAGAGCTGCAAAGAAAAGCATGCTGGAGTGGAAACCTGCCTCGGAAAGGATTATGATTGTACGGATTAAAGCAAATATAAGAAACATCAAGATTATACAGTGTTATGCCCCAACAGAAGTGGCAGAAAATGCGGAAAAGGTGAAAATCTATTCCCAACAAAGCCAAGCTGTTTTACAGAAAGAACAGGACATCGGTATTGTGATGGGTGATTTCAATGCTAAAGTTGGCTCAGAAAATGAAGGGTTAGAGCATATTATGGGCATGCATGCTCTAGGAGAAATAAATGAAAATGGCCAATTTCTTGTGGACTTCTGTGCAGTAAATGATCTAATGATATGTGGAACAGTGTTTCCACATAAAGACATCCAAAAGGTGACATGGTTATCGCCAAATAGATCATATATGCATTGCCCGTAGATGGAGAAGATCACAAATTGCGTGTTTACTCAGGAGAACTCCGAATGTTTAGGAGTTCTCCTGAGCACTTACTCAATTTGCCTGACAGTGGTGGCCAAATGGCGGCATATTTTAGAGGGGAGTTTTCTCTCTTGTCTACGAGTCGGCGGGATTCGCGATCGGCGATGCCATTTCAAAAGCTTGTCAACGCACCCACACAGGGGCGACTGATGCCGTAATGGCGTCTCAGCCTTTCCAATAGATGCAGGTACACAGCCTACCTGCACGGAATGCCAACCGCAGCGCTGCAATGTCGTAATATCACAACGTGTATTACTTTAAAAAAACGAGCCTCGTACTTTGATGACTTCTTAGAAAGTACTTGAGTCCGCCTCGTGGCGCAGCGACTAGCATCTTTGCTTATCACCACAGAGATCCAGGTTAGATTTCCGGCTTCGCCAAGAAATTTAATTCTAGTTCGAGGAATAGATCGGGGTACACTCAGCCTCGTGAGGCATAACTGAGAAGAGGTGCAGACAACTTCCACCTGGGCCGTCCTGGAAGTAGTTTTTCGTGGTTTTACACCTCCACTCAAGGCAAATGCCGGGATAGTACGTAAATTAAATACACGTCGACCTCCTATCCAAATCCTAGCCACAGATATGCACACTTATTCAGTCAACATAATAATCAGAATATCGTATGGCCTCGGGTGCCTGGTGCAAGCTTTGTTATTTGACACCCAAAGGGTAGCTTGAATGTCGAATTTCGTTGTTCCTTGGAGGACTATGAAAGTCAAGGAGGTTAGATATCTAAGCTCCTTGAACACTATAGCGCTTTCTAGTAGAGAAATGAGGAATTTGTGTTGGCGGAAACTCCCGAGATTAATTTTTCCATTATAAACACGGCCTACTGAATCCAAATGGGTTCTTTGACATGCCAACATCGTATGACATGGTGTTGTAATTTTTGCCACCTTTCAAAAATCACTTACCACGGCCAGGAGCGAATCTGCAAGCTTGTGGTTGGTAGTCCGACACGTTGACATAATGATACAGGGTTATCAGTCAGTTAGCTTGCCACGGTGGGTGAGTGGATAGCGTGTCGGTCTACTAGCCCCAAGATTGCAGGTTCGCCCCTGACCGTGGGAAGTGATTTTTGAAAGGCGGCAAAAATACGATACGCATGTCATACGATGTTGGCATTTCAAAGAACCCATTTGAATTCAGTAGGCCGAGTTCATAATGGCAAAATTAATCTCGGGAGTTTCCGCCAGCACAAAGTTCCTAATTTCTCTACTAGAAAGCGCTATTGTGTTCAAGGAGATTAGATATCTAACATCTAACCTCCTTGACTTTCATAGTCAAGGAACTACGAAATTCGACATGCAAGCTACCCTCTGGGTGTCAAATAGCAAAGCTTGCACCAGGCACCCGAGGCCATACGATATTATTATTATTATTTATTTTATTATCAGTCAGTTCCCACATAGATCCAAGTACACGTGGTTACATGACCATAATGTTGCAAAGCTCGTAAGTGAATCAACAAGAGAAATTACTTGAGTTGTTTTGAACATTCATGCTATCATTACTGTAACTTGGCATTTTTGAAAGTGTTCACTGATTTGATGAGAATATTTCCCTAATTAAGAAAGGGAGGAGCCACAGGATCTCCATTTAAATGGAATCTGAACAACAGGCATTTCCATTTCAGCTCAGAAATATCACATGCAGAAATCTTAACGGACCCCCCTTGGTGATAGGCAATATTATTGACCATTGCCACATCAGGCTCCTTATTTCCGTTATCACCACTGAACTGTGTTACTTCTCTTATTATTATCTGTTTTACATTATTAGTCTATTCTTATTTATGAAACAAGATGTTCAGTAAAGAACATACAGCCTACTTTCTCCTAAATGCAGGGGTATTGTTATAAATCTTTGTCTTATTCAAGGAGTACAATTGAATGTTGGTTGTAGTAGCTTGTTGAAATACAACGTGCTCTACGGATATTAAACATGAATATGAGGTGCCCTTTGCTAGTGCTACCTCTGTAAAAAGTTTCATTCATTTCAGTTTCACCATGTTTGAATTGATATGGGGAATCGATTTGCACACATATATGGCCGCTATCTGCAAACTATTGGGATGATGACTTTGTAGTTAAGTCAAAAGATGCTTCCCACAAAAATAAAAGGTATGTTGTTGAAAAATTTGGTAGAGATCAAATGATTAGGTTGGTCATAATTTGATTTAAGCTTTTAATATTTGGTTTGCCGCCATTCCGTTTCCGTCAAGATGGCGGCGATATAAAACATGACACTGAGGTGCCCTTTGCTAGTGCTACCTCTGCACCAAATTTCGTTCAATTCGGTTTCACCGTGTTTGAAAAGATAGGGGGAATCGAATTGCACACATAGATGGCCGCTATCCACAAATTATCGTACTGTTGACCTTGTAGTTTGGTCGAACGATTCTTTATACATAATGGTATAATGTTGCAAACTTTGCTAGAGATCGGATGATTGGGTTAGTCGTAATTTGATTTACGCTTTGAACATTTGGGAGGTGGCCCTTACGTTTGCGTCAAGATGGCGGTGATATAAAACATGACACTGAGGTGCTCTTTGCCATTGCTACCTCTGTACCAAATTTCGTTCAATTCGGTTTCACCGTGTTTGAATCGATTGGGGGAATCGATTTGCGCACATACATGGCCGCCATCTGCAAACTCTTGGGCTGATGACCTTGTAGTTTAGTCAAAAGACGCTCGCCATATAAATATAGCCTATGTTGTTGCAAAATTTGGCAGAGATCAGATGATTAGGTTGGTCATAGTTTGATTCAAGCTTTTAAAATGTGGGTGGCCGCCATTACGTTTCCATCAAGATGGGGGCGATATGAAATATGACACTGAGGTGCTCTTTGCTAGTTCTACCTCTGTACCAATTTTCGTTCAATTCGGTTTCACCGTGTTCGAATTGATAGGGGGGGGGGGGGACAGACATTCCGTGTACACCCACTCACACACAAACTCACACACACACACACCGACAGACACACAGTTTTTGGCCCTGTGTTGATCTCATAAGTCTACTTTCATTTCTTTGTAAATTCAAAACTAGGCTAAAAATAGGCTTATGAAATCACCTTTTCTGATTGTGTGTGTGTGTGTCCCTAATGAAATCTAAACGGCGGGAGTGATTTCAATGACACTCGGTGAGGTTATAGTACCAATTTAGCTGACCCCGACCGTGCTCCTCAAAATGTATTACGTCTCACCAATCCAACATGGCGGCTGTGCGAAATATTTCACCGTCATTCTACATCTCCGGAACTATTACTGATATAACCCTGAAATTTGGTACGGTGATAAAGGACACTACTAGAAGTTCACCTTTGAGATATTCAAAAACCTGTTAACTACAAAACGAAAATGGCGGCCAAGCGAATTTTAAACATTTAAATAGACGTTTGTTGCGATTTAACTATCCGAGCGCAATGCAACTGGGTGCAACAAATGTTTACACACATTGTAATGCACTTGCATCTAATTTAGTTCAATTATTTACTTAACCTCAAGATGGTGGCTCTGCGAAATTTTAAATTTAGTTTTTATTTATTGTGTCCTTATCATGCGATCGAAGTGATCGTTTGAATAATAAACCTACGTAATAATCGTCATCTAATCTATATATATATAAAGCACAAAGTTTGTTTGTCTGTCTGTCTGTTATGTATTCAAATCTACACCGTTTCACCGATCTGAACCAAAATTTGTATACATACCCTTTGGAACCCTGCGGGTAACCCCGTCAACATTAAATTTCGGACAGACCACCCCATGCCCTGCATTTAGGCCCCTTTGCACAAATCTACACCGTTTCACCGATCTGAACCAAAAGTTGTATATTTAACCTTTGGAACCCTGCGACTACCACTGACCACTTAAAATTTCGGACAGACCACCCCATTCCCTGCATTTAGGCCCTTTGGTCCAAATCTACACCGTTTTACCGACTAGAACCAAAATTCGTATTCTTACCCTTTGGTGCCCTGCGAGTAACACTGTCTGCTTGAAATTGCGGACAGACCACTCCATTCCCTGCATTTAGGCCCTTTGGCCCAAATCTATACCGTTTCACGGATCTCAACGAAAATTTGTATATTTACCCTATGGAACTCTGCGACTAACACTGTCTGCTTGAAATTTCGGACAGACCACGCCATTCCCTGCATTTAGGCCCTTTTTGCACAAATCTACACCGTTTCACCGATCTGAACCAAAATGTGTATACTTACCCTTTGGAACCCTGCGAGTAACACTGTCTGCTTGAAATTGCGGACAGACCACTCCATTCCCTGCATTTAGGCCCTTTGGCCCAAATCTACACCGTTCCACCGATCTCAACCAAAATTTGTATATTTACCCTTTGGAACACTGCGACTAACACTGTCTGCTTGAAATTGCGGAGAGGCTACTCCATCCCATGCATTTAGGCCCTTTGGCACAAATCTACACCGTTTCACCGATCTGAACCAAACTTTGTATACTTACCCTTTGGAACCCTGCGAGTAACACTGTCCACTTAAAATTTCGGCCAGACCACCCCATTCCCTGCATTTAGGCACTTTGGCACAAATCTACACCGTTTCACCGATCAGAACCAATATTCGTAAACTTACCCTTTGGTACCCAGCGAGTAACACTGTCTGCTTGAAATTGCGGACAGACCACTCCATTCCCTGCATTTAGGCCCTTTGTCCCAAATCTACACCGTTTCACCGATCTCAACCAAAATTTGTATATTTACCCTTTGGAACACTGCGACTAACACTGTCTGCTTGAAATTTCGGACAGACCACGCCATTCCCTGCATTTAGGCCCTTTTTGCACAAATCTACACCGTTTCACCGATCTGAACCAAAATGTGTATACTTACCCTTTGGAACCCTGCGAGTAACACTGTATGCTTGAAATTGCGGACAGACCACTCCATTCCCTGCATTTAGGCCCTTTGGCCCAAATCTACACCGTTCCACCGATCTCAACCAAAATTTGTATATTTACCCTTTGGAACACTGCGACTAACACTGTCTGCTTGAAATTGCGGAGAGGCTACTCCATCCCATGCATTTAGGCCCTTTGGCACAAATCTACACCGTTTCACCGATCTGAACCAAACTTTGTATACTTACCCTTTGGAACCCTGCGAGTAACATTGTCCACTTAAAATTTCGGCCAGACCACCCCATTCCCTGCATTTAGGCACTTTGGCACAAATCTGCACCGTTTCACCGATCAGAACCAATATTCGTAAACTTACCCTTTGGTACCCAGCGAGTAACACTGTCTGCTTGAAATTGCGGACAGACCACTCCATTCCCTGCATTTAGGCCCTTTGTCCCAAATCTACACCGTTTCACCGATCTCAACCAAAATTTGTATATTTACCCTTTGGAACACTGCGACTAACACTGTCTGCTTGAAATTGCGGCGAGGCCTCTCCATCCCTTGCATTTAGGCTGTTTGGCACAAATCTACACCGTTTCACCGATCTGACCCCAATTTTATATACTTACCCGTAGAACCCGACAAGTAACACTATTCACTTTAAATTTCGGACAGACCACACTATTCCCTGCTTTTTGGCCCTTTGGCAGAAAACTACACCGTTTCACCGATCTCAACCAGATTTTACATAATTACCCTTTGGAACTCGGCGAGTAACACTGTCCACTCGAAATTTCGGACAGACCACTCCATTCCACGCATTTAGGCCCTTTGGCACAAATCTACATCGTTCACCGATCGAAAACAAAATGTGTATACTTACCCTTTGGAACCCGATGAGTAACACTGTCCACTTTAAAATTTGGACAGGCCACTCCATTCCCTGCATTTTGGCCCTTGGCACAAAACTGCACCGCTTCACCGATCTCAACCAGATTTTACATAATTACCGTTTGGAACTCGACGAGTAACACTGTCCACTCGAAATTTCGGACAGACCACTTCATTTCCCGCATTAAGGCCCTTTGGTACAAATCTACATCGTTCACCGATCGAAAACAAAGTGTGTATACTTACCCTTTGGAACCCGATGCGTATTACTGTCCGCTTGAAATTTCTGACATACCACTCCATTCCCTGCATGTAGCTCAGGAATTCCTCGGGGTTGCCAGCTTCCTAACTCACCAGTCATGAGCCCTTGAGGGTGTACCAGAAGTGGTGAGTCTACACACACTCTGCCTCTTTGAGGGCCTTGAGCAGAAGACAGGAGATATTATGAAAAGGAAAAGAAGGCAGACCCCTCGAAGAATGAGGGTATCAGGAAAGATGAGACAAAGCCAATTAAGGCGGGAAATTGAAAGACTCCCTAGCCCTCGGATACCCTAATACAGTCTGGGTCGGAAGAGAACAAGAGTTGACCAAGGGAGGCCGACAGGAAAGAGAACTGAAATGAGCCCGGCACCAGGAAGTAGAAGCGATGCCAGACTCAGCTGGGGTTCCGTGGTCGCCAACCCACGTCCCACAAGTTGTGAGACCCTGGGGAGGGTCAGTTGTGAGAATAGCTTGCTGATTCATCGTGAGGTGACTTGAGAGTACTTTCCAGAGCCCGCCGTGTTATCTCCTGCTCTCTATGCTGATGCCAGCACAGGGCCGTTGCGAAACAGTGAGTGATTCCCGGCCAATCTGTATAGGACGGGGAACCCTGAAAGTGTGTCATCATATTTCGTCATCATCTGCGATCATCTCAGGTTCGTGCAGCTTGGACCTATATTCTTTGTCTTTGCCGAGCAGTACGCTCTTTCACTAGACGCATCCAGTACAGGCCTAAGCCAGATAATAAGGTTGAGACTTTGGAAGACATCGAAGCTAGACACCTGAATTACCTATATCAGTTTTAAAATAACACCATGTTCGTTTAGTAGTCATTTTTTCATTACCTTATTATTATCATCATAAGTGCAAATGACCTAGATGTTACGCGCATCATACCAATAATCACCGCCGCATAAAGTCTTTCTCGACTGTGATTTTTAAAATATTTATTTTTGGTAGGTTGGTTCTTAAGTTTAGGGGCTGCGACAACGCGGTCATGTAGCCCCGTGTACTTTGGGTGTGTGTAGAATCTGTCTGATAACCGGTGTTAATTGTGATGACTGTATTAGTGTGTGTTATCTGTTTTATAATTTAAGTACAAACTGCAACTTAGAATTCTTCAAATAGTTCGTACTTTTGCCGCCAAGCGCCACCGTCAACGACTACTAGGCCAAGTTCGGAACTTAGCTACTAGACGCCACTGCAGTCGGCTCTTGCAACGGACGTAGACATCTATGAGCGTTGTTTACCTATCCAATTTAGCTTCACACAGGTGTAATTAGTGGAAGGTTCAATAACATGCCATAAATCTGACATGGGACCGCCGGCTTTACTTCCCCTCCGAAGAAAGGCATACTGACGGATTTTTAACGCTCTTAAAATATCCGACGGCTTCGGCCGGGTTTGAACCCGCTATCTTGGGCATAGAAGCTCAGCATGCTACCAAATACGCCACCGAAGCCGCCATATAGTTATTTTTATTACAGTACATTGTGTCCATTATACGTTGAAGTGTCAATTCAATACCGGTAGTAGTTTTCCTTATCATCCTCATCATAAGAGCAAATGACCTACAGTAGATGTTACGCCCATTACACCATTAATCACCACATACAATATGTCTTCCTCGCCTGTGAATTTTGAAATATGTATTTCTATTACGGTAGTTTGTAAGTTTGACGTGTCAATTCAACAGTAGTTTTTATTATCATCCTTATCAAAAGGGCAAATGACCTAGATATTACTCCCTCATTGTCTTTGGGGGCATATGACTTAGATTTTAAGTCCATTATATTTCTAAGGAGACCTTAAAACATTAACATCATTCCACCGGGTGAAGCCGGATACTACTGCTAGTAGTACATAACTCTACAACCTACATATATAAAATACAACATAGTGACATCCGAAAATTTAGACGGTTCTCAATATCTACGAATCTATTACAGCAATCAAACTAAAATTTGGTATTTCGATAGAAGCAATAACATGAGTAGGATATATGAAAATAGGCTATATAGTTCTTCACGTAACTACTAGTTTAAATGTATATATTTCCTTTACAATTTTCCTTTACTAATTTTTCTGAATTCTTTTATGAAGACGTGACGAACACCCAGTCCCAAGCCATCGAAATTAATTATAGGGGATTAAAATTCTATCGACCCGGCCGGGAATTAAATCTGGGACCCTTAGAGCCAAATCCTAGCATACTACCCAAATATCCACATAGCCGGGCTGTTACTAACCCATTTATTGATACATGTTTATTGAAATAGCATGGCCTCCCTCTGCTGTTTCTTATGTATAAAAATGGAAATGTATTCTATATCTTGTCCGAGATTAATGGACTCCGACACCGTTTAACCGATTGCATTGAAATTTTGTAGGGTTGTAGTGCACACCCCAAGAAAGGTTTTTGGCTACAATATTTTTATATAGCCTTTCCCTTCATTTAGGCACTTTGGCACAAATCTACACCGTTTCTCCGACCTGAACCGAAATATACGTAGGCCTACTTACCATTTGGAACATGACGAGTAACACTATCTACTTGAAATTTCAGACAGCCCTCTCCATTCCCTCCATTTAGGCCCTTTGACACGTATAATGAATTTTGCATGCTCCACAAGCTTTATAATTTTATTTAAGGGCGTCATCTTGGGGATGGGAACTCACAGCATTGGTGAAGATTCATTGTTTTACAGTATGAGCGAAAAAAATACAACCTGTGACAATAACGTTCAGTGAATAGTCCTATACTATCAACATAGATGAACAATGCACGACAGTGACCCTATTGTCCTCCGAAATTGTCCCCTCCCATGACTATGCAATGCTGAGATCGGCGATACATGACCTGGAAACTTTGCAAAAAGACGTCCTTTGGGATGGTGTTCAAAAGCCTCGTCGCGTGACCGAAAAGTTCGGTGAATGGGTCTATATTACGAACGGATTGTTGGCTTACCTGAAACAGCAGTTATTGTCCTTCGAAGTAATCCCCGTGGATTGTTATGCACTTCTGTCAATGTCTGTACAAGTCCTGGAAACTCTTTAGGGATAGCCTTCAGTTGGGTCGTCACATTACGTTGGATGTCTGAAATGTTCGGAAACCTCTGGCCCTTCAGGGCGTTTTGGTTACCCTGGACCTGGACCCCGCCACTCCATATTTTGACGCTTGACATCGGGGTCGTACCTCAGACACCAGGTCTCGTCGCCCGTGCCGATGGTTTTCAGATAAGCCATTCCAATCCAAAGAACATTCACCCTTCTCATTGCCACCCGCCAAAGAGATGTGCATGGTAGGTTGCATAAATACATCCTTCTCACTGCAACCCGCGAACAGGTGTGCATGGTAGGTTGCATAAATCCATCCTTCTCAACACGCACTGTGTCAAAAAAAGTCTTACACTTTGCCTTGTGTGTCGCCAATGTTGCAAGGTCGACCGTTCTGACTTCATTCACCGAACGCAACGTGACGAGCCTTTTGAACACCATCACAAAGGACGCCTTCTTGCAAAGTTTCCAGGACATGTATCGCCGATCTCAGCATTGCATAGTTACGGGAGGGGACTATTTCGAAGGACAATAGGGTCCCTGTCGTGCATTGTTCATCTATGTTGATAGTATAGCACTATTCACCGAACTTTATAGTCACAGTAATATTTTCCTTGCTTTTATGCATACATTATTTGATTCTCTTTTTTGTTTTAATTTTATGGTCTTTCTTTTGTATTTCTTGGTTGATTTTCGTGTACAAATGTTTCAATATTGAATTCATCTCAAGTAGGAGAGTCTTGGTGAATATAGCTTCATAAATGACTTGCTAGTAATCTTATAATATTTGTCGTCAAATTTCGTCATCACATAGAACCTGGGTCCTTTTAGTATATGGATTTCACCTCCAGATTGAGTCATCTGTGTGATATGGTGTTCTGCATAGGGTTAGTTTTTCTTTCGGCCGCAAGATGTATCCGCACTCCTTTGAGTAGTTCTTATTTAAGTGTGGGTGGACATATATATACTTAGACGAAAATTATTATGAATTCTTTTTGGTTTTCGGTATTTCCATTATCAAATGCATATATTATTATGAAGCTGGGATTCCACGAGTTTAACTGCGGACCACCATTATCCTCTAGAAAAGTTGCGGATCGGCAAAACACGCAATGCTAATACATTTAAGAAAGAGATATGCATTGGCCTTTAAAATGTAATAGTTAGGTTAATGATGCATACAAAGATTAAAATAGGCTCCTTAAATATTCAGTTATTTTAGCGAAATTTCAGGATTAATCTATTATAAGCTACAAGCAGTATTAAACTGTCGTACCCAACCATTTAACAACTTCAACACAATTTTTATAACATAAAAGTCACGCTCAAGTACTTTGAGTGGCAAGAATATTGCTCATTATAACAACGAAATTCCTCTGGGTTGCTCATAATACGATACAGCGAGCAAAGGTACGATCTCTTAATATCCTATTTTTATCTCTAGCAACGTCGGGCGTAATGCTAGCATTGTATAAAGGAAAATGAACAGTTTAATACCATTGTTTCTGGTTTTACACCAAAAAGACACATCGAAATCATGTCAGCCACCAGCGTTATCCCGTTAACACCTCTATGAACATTAAAAAATTCAGTTTGATTGTTGTAAAAGATTCTTAGATATTGAGAACCGTCTAAATATTTTGGATGGTCGCCATGTTGGATTGCTTGTATCTATAGGCCATAGAGTTGTGTAGTCTACAATTAAAGGTAAATTATTGCGTAGGTTCATTATTCAAACTTTCACTTCGATCGCATGATTACGACACAAGAAATGAAAACTTATTTTTTTAACTTCGCACAGCCGCCATCATGAGGTAATGGAGACAATTGAACTAAATTAAATGCCAATGCATTACAATGTGTATAAACATTTACTGTACCATATTGCACTGCGCTCAGGTGGTTAAATCGCATGAAAAGTATATTTAAATGTTTTAACTTTGCTTGGCCACCATGTTCGTTTTGTACTTTACAGGTTTTGGAAAGTTTCATAGGTGAACTTCTAGTAGTGCCCTTTACACAGTGCAAAATGTCAGGGTGATTTCAGTAATAGTTTCGGATATATAGAATGCTGGTGAAATATTTCGCATAGCCACCATATTTAGGTTATGTAAATAATTGAACTAATTTAGATGCCAGTGCATTACAATCTCTACAAACATTTGCTGTACCAAATTTCATTGCGTTTGGATGGTTATAATGCCAGACACGTCTATTTAAAAGTCCCAAATTCGCTTGGCTGCCATGTTGGTTTTGTAGTTAACCGGTTTTTGAAAGTCTCATGCGTTAACTTGTAGTATTTATTTATCGTATGGTATGGTACACACTTACAGTACATCATAATACATCTTAATGAAATAATGAAGGAAGAAAAAAAAGAGAACAGATAGGCTCATAATTTTATATCTAAATTCAAAATGTAGTCCACTGATGCAGGAGTCGCCGAGAGAAAATCCAGTATGTTGCCTCCATAGGATCTTAGAGGACAGTCGTGAATGACGTGCTCTACCGTTTGACTATCGGCTCCACAGTCACACTTTGGAGAGGGTAACCTGTTCCACTTGAACAAAGAGTCCGCACAAACACCAGAATTGGTCCTGATACGGTTTAATTTCGACCATATCCGACGAGGAAGATCAAAGCCAGGTAATTTAGAATTGACAGATGGCATGTCTCGGCACTCCTGTGGAGCAAAAATCTTCCAATCATGAGACCACTGCTGGACTATGTCAAAGTTCTCATTGATAAGTCTCGTAGCTGTCTTCTCAGGCGGCTGCCTTGAGCGAAGTCGGGGTAGACAAGCAGCAGGTATATCAACATGAATAGGGAGATCCTGATTTTGAAGTATTTTTTGGTATGTTTTGACCAGGATATTACACCTGCGGAGATGGGGTGGAGGAATGTAGCTCAGAACAGGAAGCCATTGAATGGGGGTGCATTTAATTGTACCAGATATCAATCGCATGGTCTTGTTGATTTCAACATCGATCTTCCCTATGTGCTGTTTAACCACACAGTAGCACAATATTCAACTACAGATAGAACGAGGCTAATTGCAGAAGATCGAAGAGTTGAAGCATTAGACCCCCATGCTGTTCCACATAGTTTCTGGATGATGTTGTTGCGTAATCTCAGCTTAGCAGCAGTCTTCAAAAGGTGTTGTTTGAAGGATATGGTTCTGTCTAAAGTAACACCCAAATACTTGGGATGCCGATTGTGTGGCAGAAGGACGTTATCAAAGTACACCCTGAGATCCATGTTAGCCATGCGATTATTCAAGTGGAAGGCACAAACTTCTGTCTTGGTCATACTAGGCTGTAGCATCCATTTGCGAAAGTACTCCCTTAGGACACTCAGGTCTGTTGTAGTAGTGCCTTTATTACTGTGCAAAGTTTCAGGGTGATATCGGTAATAGTTTCGGAGATATTGAATACTGGTGGCATATTTCGCACAGCCAAGTTGGATTGGTGAGACGTAATAAAAATTGAAGGGCACGGTTTTGGTCGGCCAAAATGGTGATGTCGATGTTGCTACCCTCAAAGCTTGGGAAATCTAACTTTCCAAAGACGACGATTACTCTTACGACCATATGACCTTACTGAGGTTCATTGAAATCGCTCCAGCCGTTTAGAAGTTATTAGAGGGGACGCACACACAAACACACACACATACGCACACACACACACACACACGGACAAAAGGTGATCTTGAAATATAATTGGCAGATGAATGCCTAAAGGAAGTAGGAGAATTCTGCTGCTGAGGAAGCAAACTAGAAGCAATGAGGACGTAAATTAGGTTGGCAAAGGCAAGGAAAGTTTTTCTACAGTAAAGAAATCTCTGTACATGATATATTGATTTAGGTATTTGAAATCATTTACGAAAACAATTTTTTGTGCTTGGCGCTCTATGGAAATGAAACTAGGACTATTGACGCAGCAGAAAAGAGGAGAATAGAAGCATTCAAAATGTGGTGTACATGAGAAGATTGAAGATCAGATGGGTAGAAAGACCAACAACCGAAGAGGTATTAATACGAGTAAGAGAGGAGAGATGTTTCTGCTAATGGAGAGAAGAGATAGATTGGTAGGACACATACTACGAAACCCAGGAGGAGCAAACTTAGTTATCGAAGAAAGGGTCAAGGGCAAGGACTTTAGGGATAGATCAAGGTTAAAATATGTTGCCTCGGGTGTAGGGTGTGGTAGCTGTGTAGAGATGAAACATCTAGCTCAGGACGGGGAAGCATGGATAGCTCCATCAAATGCGCCAGTAATACAAATCGGAATGACAGCCTCATGTTTGGTGGATATTGTCAGTCCGCAACAGACAGTGATGAATAGCGGATGCTACAGAAAGTCTTTTCCAACAATCGTAGAAGTGTTCCACATCAGTATTTAGGTAACTGTACCAAGATTCTTGCAAGTTTTAAAAACATAATTAACATTATTGATAAAAACACAATATCTATACAAGACCTTTCAACGGGCTGTGATGTGCCACGCCGATGACAAACGGGACTTTCCAGTAAGTAGTTCACAATACCGGAAAATGCTTAATATTAATGTATTAACTTCATTACAATATCGTCTGAGTAGTTATAAAACAATAAATATAAGGGAATTCAAGTAAAAAAGCTAACTCTAGAGGGAAAATCAGACTCACTCAGGCCATCACACGTGTCGCGTCAAAACACTCTGTAACCTCTGGATGAAAACCATTCCTCATTCTTACGTTCGACAAATATAAAACAGTATCAATTCATCCACTAAAGAGGAAAACCATATTGTATTGAGTTCATTCGATTATTAAAATTACTTTTCTTTCTAAAGGTATGGTAAGAGAGAAACTGAAATTATAAGAAACGAAAGCTACTAACTAAATAAGCGTCTGCAGAACGAATTTTCAGGTAGGGTTATTTTTATACAAACAAAATAAAGAATGTTGGCATGCATGTTGTATTGATTTTCAAATTGTTATCATCTACTCAAGACTAACCTAAGTCATCCTGATAGCAGCGTTCCGTGGTGTCCCACTTATACTCCAGATAAAATGCTGGGATGGTTCGAAATTTAAGACCACTGCCAACTCCTTAACACTCCTACATTTAGTTACAGATACACGAACTACTACCGATACCGTAATAACATAGGTTATTATACAAATTTCAACACACACACAAGAACACTAGAATGTGATGATCACGATGTCCAAGCACCTAAAGTTAGAAAAAAAACTCAAATAACGACGCCGCTGAGAAAAGCAAAACGAAGTCTCATGTGCATTGGTTCATGGCTCATGAACTATTAGTCCTACTGACGCGGAATTTGAATTAATGAAAACTTTGAACCTTCTACTCCGACTTGTAACTCGTTGTTCTTTGAGGCACTATTTCTCTAAAATTGGCAACGATGGTGAAAATACACTTGCGAAACATTTCATAGTGTAATATCAAGCCAACGGTAGCTACTTAAAACTCGTATTTTGAGCTTGAAAGCAATACCAATTTGTGGATGAGGGTCTTCTTCTTCTTCTTGTTTCTAGCGTTGTCCCGCTGGTGCAGGGTCCGCTTTTTTGGTCATTGACCTCCATTTTGTCCAGTTTTGTGCGTCAGCTGGATTTAGGCCGGTAATTTTTAAATCGCCATTTATTGTGTCTTGCCAACGCTGCTTTAGTCGTCCTCTGGGCGTAGGCCTTCAACCTCAAAATGAAGGACAGAGTTATTACCAGTATCAGGCGCTGCACACAGGGCATGGCCATACCATCGGAGCCGTTTCTCTCTCATCTTGTCCACAATTGGGGCGACACCCATTTGCTCCCGAATTGTGTCGTTTCTGACATGGTCAATAAGGGAGATGCCCATTGTCCAACGGAGCATTCTCATTTCAATGGCGTGCAGGCGACGTTCTGAAATTTTGTCGGATG
The DNA here is from genome assembly GCA_946902985.2 of Meconema thalassinum. Classification (NCBI taxonomy): domain Eukaryota; kingdom Metazoa; phylum Arthropoda; class Insecta; order Orthoptera; family Tettigoniidae; genus Meconema; species Meconema thalassinum. The sequence goes on from OX336388.2 coordinate 1,764,839,321, forward strand.
GTCGACATTCAGCTCCATTCAGTGCAACTGGCCGTACCACTGTCCGATATATTTTCGATTTGAGACGAAGTGGCATTTTCTTGTCGCAAAGCACACCCGTGACCTCCTTCCATCGCAACCAGGTTGCGTTTACCCTGGCTCTTACTTCATCATTGAAGTTGCCATCACTCTGAAGACGAGATCCAAGGTACCTGAAGCATTCCGTCTTGACTAGATTTTGTCCAGCGACTTGAATGGTACCGTCGCTTGGGTTTAACTCCAGATACTCCTTCTTTTTCACATCCAGACATAGGCCGTACTGGGAGAGGCGGTTATTCCAATCTTCAACTTGACATTGGAGTTTTTCTCGGGTGTCATCTGCAACCATTATATCATCTGCATACAGAAAGGTCCAAGGAACATTCCGTTGCAGGTCACGAGTAATGGTGTCCATCACAAGAACAAAAAGTCCTCTCGACACGCCGGAAGGCGGAGGTAGATTTCACCGGACAAACTTGGGGATAGGCGAAAATAGGCAGAATATGCAGGATTTTGTAGAAGGATCAGACCTTATTTATTGCAAGAAAATATTTTACAATTGGAGATTAATTAACTTTGTTTTTCGTCATTTTATGCATATTTTAAACATTTTATTGTCTTATGGGGACGGTAACCTTCTTGTCACTTGGGGTCCATTTTGATACTTGTGGTCACACTGTCCTTATGCAAGGTTTCGACAATGATGTGTAACTATATATCGGTCTGTTACTTCTTCACGCAAAATTATATCTCCTGCAGAGATTTTGGTTGGTTCCTCAGTTTAGGGGCTGCGACAACGCGGTCATGTAACCCCGTGTACTTTGGGTGAGTGTAGAATCTGTCTGATAAACAGTGTGAATTGTGATGGCTGTATTAGTCTGTAATTCAGGTAAGGACTGCAGACGGTCACTTTCAAGCAGTAGTTCCTAATGTTGCTACCAGATACTACCGTCAACGACACCTAGCTGTGAACTTGGCTACTAGATGCCACCGCAACCAGCAACTCGCAACGAACGTTGGAACTTCCCCTCCAAAGGAAAGCATACTGAGAGATTTTTAGCGCTCTTAGAAAATCAGAAGGATCAGACCTCATTTATTGCAAGAAAGTATTTTATAATTGGAGCTTAATTAACTTTGTTTTTCGTCATTTTATGCATATTTTAAACATTTTATTGTCTTATGGGGACGGTAACCTTTTTGTCATTTGGGGTCCATTTTTAGCCTATTTTCAATTTTGAAAAAATAGGCTTATGAGATCACCTTTTGTCCGTGTGTGTGTGCGTGTGTGTGTGTGTGAGTGTGTGAGGTGTGTGTGTGTCCCCCTAATAAAATCTAAACGGCTGGAGCGATTTCAATGAAACTCGGTAAGTTCATAGCACTATTCCCGGCGATCTCGACCGTGCCCTTCAAATTTTGTTACGTCCCAACAATCCAACATGGCGGCTGTGCGAAATATTTCTCTAGCATTCAGTATCTCCGAAACTATTACCGATATCGCCCTGAAATTGTGTACGGTGATAAGGGGCACTACTAGATGTTCACCTATGAGACTTTCAAAAACCTGGTGACTACAAAACCAACATGGCGGTCAAGCGAATTCGAGACTTTTAAATAGACATTTCTCGTGATTTAACTATCCAAACGTAATGAAACTTGGTACAGCAAATGTTTATTCACATTTTAATGCACTGGAGTCTAATTTAGTTCAATTGTTTACATAACCTCAAAATGGCGGCTGTGCGAAATATTTCACTGACATTCTATATCTCCGAAACTATTACAGATATCATCATGCAATTTTGTACGGTGATAAAGGGTACTGATACAAGTTTACCGATGTATATTTCATAAACCTGTAAAGTACAAAACGAACATGGCGACCAAGCGAATTTGAAATATATTAATAGACTTTTCTCGTGATTTAACTCTCTGAGCGCAGTGAAATGTGGTACAGTAAATGATTTTGCAGATTGTAATTCACTGCCATCTAATTTAATTCAATTGTTTATATAACCTCAAGATGGCGGCTGTGCGAAATTTTAAAATTAAGTTTTTATTCTTGTGTCGTAATCATGCGATCGAAGTGAAAGTTTGAATAATGAAGCTAGGCAATAATTGTCCTTGAATGGTACATAACTCTATGGCCTATACATATAACAATCCTAAATGGCGAGCTTCCGAAATATTTAGACGGTTCTCAATATCTATGAATCTTTTACAGCAACCAAACTGAATTTTTTAAATTTCATAGAGACTATGAACAAATGTTCACCTATAGGACTTTCAGTAACCTGGTGAGCACAAATCCAACATGGCGGCGACGCGAAGTATAAATATTTAAATGGACGTTTCTCGCGAATTAACTATCCGACTGCCGTGAAACTTTGCACGTTATATGCTTATACAAATGTTGATCCACTGGCATGTAATTTATTTCAATTGTTTGCATAATCACAAGATGGCTGGTGTGCGTACTTTTAAAATCTCGTTTTTACTTCTTGTGTTCTAATCATGCGATTGAAGTTTTAATACCACACGTACACAATAATCTTAATGTAATAGTACAAAAATAAAAATCCATCCTGGCGACCACATGAAATATTTAGACGGTTCTCAATATCTACGAATCTGTTACAGCAATTAAACTGAAATTGTGTATGTTCATAGAGACAATTAACATGAGCAGGATATATGAAAATAGGCTGTATAGTTCTTCACGGAACTACTTGTTATACTTGTGGTCACACTGTCCTTACGCAAGGTTTCGACACTGATGTGTAACTATGTAACGGTCTGTTACTTCTTCACGCAAAATTATATCTCCCGCAGAGATTTTGGTTGGTTCCTCAGTTTAGGGGCTGCGACTACGCGGTCATGTAACCCCGTGTACTTTGGGTGAGTGTAGAATCTGTCTGATAAACGGTGTGAATTGTGATGGCTGTATTAGTCTGTAATTCAGGTAAGGACTGCAGGCGGTCAATTTCAAGCAGTAGTTCCTAATGGTGCTACCAGATACTACCGTCAACGACACCTAGCTGTGAACTTGGCTACTAGATGCCACCACAACCAGAAACTCGCAACCACGTTGGAACTTCCCCTCCAAAGGAAAGCATACTGAGGGATTTTAGCGCTCTTAGAAAATCCGATGACTTCGGCCGACTTTGAACCCGCAAACCATGGGCATTGAAGTTCAGCATGCTACCAGTTACGTCACCAAAGCCGCTTCACACTTAGTCAGATGGAAATCTTAATCTGATCTCGTGCAAGTGCGTTGTCATGGCAACGTCTGATGGCTCATCCCTCATCAATTTAGTAGTGTACCCGTTCGTCCTGGGGATGCGATGACCCATCTGCTATAACATCACATCCCTGGAGTTCCAGGACAGAGCGGAGTTAAATGAACCTCTAGTCAAATAAGGAATGTGTCGGAAATTCAGCTGAGTTCTCGAAAAAGCAGTGGGTTTCACGAGACAAAGTATCTCTAGGGTCGTTACGGGCTTAAGTTAATAAAAATAATTCAAATATAAATGGGCGCCATCAACTGAATTCCTAGCAAAACCACTTCCTTTCCGGATAAGCCTTACTCAAGACAAGGAAAGAAAAAGGAACATCACACCATCATCAGATCACAACTAAGATAAAAACAAATTTATTTTACTTTGAAAGTCAGACAGACATTTTAAATATAATTCCTACCTAAGAGTATGGTCGAATGCAAAGTTAAATTGTCATAGTCCAAAAATCGAACCATCTCCTTTCTACTGCAGAATTAATTTTATCCACATAACAAGAAAAATGTATAAAGTTCTCTTGGGTTCTCAGGATCACTGTAGCACTATGTCTTTCGTCACTGACATTTGTGAAACCTGAGACCTAATTCTCTTTAATTTAACATCAATGTGGATTTAATTAAGTTATTAATCTCCTAAACATACACATATAATAATCACTCATATTAAATATCACATAAATTATGGTTTGCATGGTATAATTTGAATGTAGAACATGTTAATCAAATGTTCCTAAACATTGAATAATTAATTTACACTATTTACATCGTCATTAATCTCTCATCTGTGAAATACAGAAAATTCAAATTCTCATTGGTTATCATCATCATTATCAACAAAATTAAATATTTCTCACATTAATTCTCACTTCAAAATTCTAAATATTCCTGTCAGAATCGTTAATTCATCACCATTACATCATTTAAATTCACAATTCAAGTTGCAATTCCTTCACATTATCTCTCAATTAAATTTATTTAATTGCATATAAATTCATTAATCATCAGCTTCGTTAATTAATTATCACCTTCTAATTCAGTTATTCATCATCATTACAATCGTCTATTAATTCATTTCAATCAGTTTAATTATCCAAACTTTAATTCATCCACTTATTTAATTCATCGATTTATTCCAAAATTTAATTTATCAACTTATTTAAATTTCAATCATCTGGTTATTTAGATTTCATTATTTCCTCTAGTCATTCTGATTTTTATTTCATTAGGTCAGATCGTTAATATGCTTAAATTTCAGATTATTATTTCGTTAATTATTATTTTCAGAAAAATTTGTATTATCATCTTCATTTATTTGTTTAATTTCCTAACAAATTGTTTAATAAGGTTTATAGAACGTTGTCTTACAGTTTTATTACTTCCAAGTTATATCTCGTATTTAATTTATCATGCCAAAAAATATTATTGTCTCCACGACATCACGTTGGATCTAACTATCCACAACGACATTACATTTCTTCAATATTTCAAATATCACATTTGAATATAAGAATTACTCCACAAACTCCATAAATATTCAGCACATACAGCATGAATCTCAACAAATACGCTAGACTGGGTACGACGACCTCATGTCTGCCTCAAAATACATTATCAACGATGCAACTATCACATGGCAAATTCCACAAAATGCCTATCACAAACTTCACTTAACCATGTTGCATGATCTACAAAAAATATATAAATGGCTTCAAATTATCAACGCACATAATCTCCAATGACTGTAATTACTCTGATCACATCTAGACAACTCCTTAAACAATTGGAAAAATATTACTTCAGTAATTTAATATCTGCTTTCAAATAGCATAAATTCTTTTTTACAAGTTTCATAATTCACATCGCAGAAAAAAACCAATGTGCTATAATCTCTCACATCAAAATCTGCAATACTGATCTGCCTTCAAATAATTATGACCATTAATGATTAATCTTACAAGATTCAATTACTTTAAATCCTTCTCAAAGGTATCAAACACAATTATAAAAATCATCAAAGCATCAGCTGTAATAGCTGTTAAACTGAAATTACTCTCAAAAGAGTATAGCAACAAAATATTGGATTGGCAAACAAGAATTACTAAATGCAATCCTGTTGACATTTATCGTTACTTTATTTAACAAAATTTCGACTGATATGTGACTAGTAGTTCCTTGTTTAATTCACTTACATCTCGTGTACATTCGGATGATAAAAATGAGTCCCTCAATGGCGAGTAAGATGTGTAACCACCGTACAGTCGTATAAATACGAAAGACCTCGCCCCGTCGACTTGGATGATAGTTCCCTGAACGATGGGTAAGGTGAGTACCACCATACAATCGTATAAATACGAAGGACCCCATCTCGTAGGCTGTATGAGTGAATGTACTAGAAAGGAATCAACAAGTTTCTAGTTGTCATATAAAAGCGGTTCATTCACTAAAGTGAATAACTTCTTAATATCTCCAAACAATCCAATGGAAAAAATCCCTACTGATGAATAATACACACTCGCTAGTATGCAATGAACTGACGAAGTAATTTCTGATAATCAATTGCAGATCGCGAGTTCGAAATACTCGTTACACAAAAAAAAACTATTCATGAAAAATATCCTAGCTGGAAAAATGTCTAAAAGATCAAACATCTGCTTAATAAAGCCAAACAACGGTGAGAATTTCGTATAATGATGCCTGCCATATCATATGGTCACTCCATATTCTAGCAAATTCGAAGTATATAAATTCAAACCATGTCTTAATAATCAAATCACTCCTATTTGAAAAATATACATGTGTGCCCAGTATTCATGAAAATAATCGTATCAGGTAGTTAGAACTCTTACAATACCTTTCATTATCAGTTGTAATATAATTTCCAAGATCGTCGATTTTCCCTACATAAGAATTTCTCGTAAGATCGGCGTGAATATCATTTCATCCATGAAATGACGATTTCCTTCGAAATCCCAAGCGAATCAGCTGGTGGACTCCTCTCGTCAGGAATCGAATCCATCGCTCTGTGGTGCCATCTTGTCTCTATTCACGTTTACTCGGTCATGTTGAACCTCGGATTACCCATAGCGGATATCGTCCAACTCCTTCTCGAAAAGTTCATGGAAACAGCGGACCCCCTACTCCTCTTCTAATATACGCCACTGTTCCTTTAAATGTTCAGTTTGAGAATTGTAAGTCCAATCTCAACTTACTGCAAAGTCCCACTTGAGTAAAATAAAATTTTACTTGATAGTGTTCAAGATTACGAAACACCCTGTATCTGTTCGTAATAGGTAACTCATGAAAACTGCATAAGATAAAAATCTTATAAGTGCACGATATAATGTTCATCAGTGCCTATGCTAAACATTCAGTTTACTTGGAATAGTAAAAGTCGCTTTGAATGTGTTATACAACAGCACAGTTATAAGGTTATTCGTAAAAGCCTGTGTTTGAACAGCGTCGAAATGAAGCTTGAAATAATGTCTTCAAATACGAGCAGTGCGGTTTTGAAATACCCCGGCTGTCTACAATTGCCTCCTCGGCCAGCCCGCCTGGATCAACGACCCGCTCGGCCTTGGCTGCTCGGCGATGCAAGAACTGTCACCTACTCTCCTGCCGTGACGGTTTCCGTATGTTGCGTGACCTTCAATGCGCCCCGCTTGTGCTACAGAGCTGCTCTGAACTGCCCGTCTCCTTGGGCTCAACTGAACTTGCTAGCGCTGTGTTCCGGCTTATGTGCTCCGCGCGGCACGTGGCTTGTTCCCCCACCACTGTGCTCTCACGTCATGAACATAGTCTCGAACCCGAATCCTCTCGGCTGTTCTGTTATAAAATAACTTACTTCCATAAAATTATTTCCACATATAATGCACGTTATATATCCTCTTCTAAGATGTTTAAATTACTATAATTCCATATATGTTTCAATAAAGCTTCACATCTTTGTTCATAATTCTATCCTCTTACAGATTTCAATGCCTCCTTGATACACGACCTCCTACGTCATCTTGGCATTCTTCTTGACGCGATCGGTGCGCTATCTTTTCTTAATGCTTCCCAAAACCTCAACTACAGCTTAATGTCTGCTGGCGTAGCCGATAGCCTAAAATAGGTATCGGGTACGGTAGTGTTGCCATGGCAACCTCTGATAGCTCTTGGCATTTTCTTATAATTCCGAAATCATTTTTCTCATCCCTTGGCGTAATGGTGGGTCATATCAAAAATTATTTCAGATAAAAGTTTTAGGTAAGTATTAGGGGAATATTGTCCATTTTGTACGGTTTGGATATTGTGCTTATTAAGAGAGATATGATTAATGTTTCCCGAAAAACCCACTTTTTCCATATATACATACATAAATTATACATAAACCTTTGAACTGACAGTGGTTTTGGGGTCTGGGGGATGTGAAACGCGAAGATATGTCGAAATTTTCCGGAAGTTGAAACATGGTACATATTCCAATAGTTAGCTTTCTAATGAAATCTACCTAAAAAGGGACGGTGATAGTGCTGAGCCTTGGTGGACGCCGACATTTACAGGAAAGTTTTCCGAGGTGCCAACAGCACAACGTACTCTACTGCTGGTGTTCGTGTATAACATCTTGACCACATTTACAAATGACTCTGGCACACCATGGTTGCGGAGCGCATACCAAATAAACTCATGAGGAACACGATCGAAGGCCTTTTCAAGGTCAAGAAAGGCAATATGCAGAGGCTTTCTTTTCTCACGGTGCTTCTCCATCAGTAACCGTGCTGCGAAGATGGCGTCAGCGGTTCCAGCCACCTTGACAAACCCGCACTGGTTGGAGCTGATTTCGGTGATGGCACGTAGGCGTCGATCAAGAATTCTCTCAAAGATTTTCATTGTATGTGAGAGAAGACGTACTGGGCGATAGTTTGAACATTCCGCTGGGTCTCCTTTGTTCTTGAAAATCGGTACTGTAATGCTTGTAGCCCAGTTAATAGGGATGTGGCCAGAGTCCAATATGGCATTGAAAAAGGTAACAAGGGTATAGCCTATTAATCATACCATACCAGTGTAAACACCTCACTGATTCGTCTAAAATGCCAATGATATGACAGTTTGAGTGTTAATAGTGCACGGCAGTTGCATTGAGAACAGTCCATAACCGCTAATTCTCATAGCTCCATATTGTAATGATTCCGATACCCACAATGCAGAGGAAATGCACGCAGCTAGGTGATGCGATCGAGGTGGCTGTGGGTTAAGCAAACACCTGCACATTTGAAAGCCCTCACAACAGAAGAAGAGTAAATGTATCTTATCCTTGAATCTGAACATTAATATTTCTAATCCCCGACGACTAAAATCGTATTCGAACCGGTTGGAGCGTTTTTGATTTTAAAAAAGTCTAGTGTCCAACCCAAAAGTTCTCACTATCTTCATAAATTAGCAAAATTTAACGTACTCTTCACAGGAATAATTCGTAAGTAAATAAATGTGGTAATGCGACTTTGTAAGTGTGGCTTGATATTATATCCCCACTAAAATGGAGCACGGGCTGTCGTTCAAAAAAGTTTGCTTACGGATGGATACGAAGCACCATTCTGCTCGGTCACGCATAACACGACAGATCAGACTTTAACCGCCTCAGCCATGGAGACAACGTACACATCGCACGATACACGGGTACTAGTTAACTAGGCTGTTCCACCTCGAACGTTAGTATGAGTGTCAAAGTCTTCAATCATGGTTTACGGTGTTCATTTAACATTCTACTATTGCAGATATCGTGGCGTAACCTATAAAATCGATTATATTACATGTATGTGTGTTCTTCAAGGAGCAATGAATTACATGTTCGCAGAATGGTCCTTAGTATTTGGCGCGGAAGTGATTACAGTCGTTTTCCCTTTGCTAGGGCCATGGCTCAGTTTGCATTGCTATCACACAGGCAGTGCGCAGAGCAATATCGACCATCAGGAGATTTGTAATGTTAGTAGGGTTTCATAAAACATGTCTCCTCTATCAATTCAAATACTACGAAATCGTATAGAACGAAATTTGGTATAGAGAAGCACTAGCAAAGGACACCTCAGTGTCATGTCATATGTTGCCGCCATCTTTACCAATACGGAATTGCGGCTACCCAAACGTTCAAAATGTTAAATCAAATTACGACCAAAGTAATGATACGATGTCTACCAAACTTGGTAACAACATACAGTACCATCATATAGGACGCGCCTTTCTCCCAAACTACAAGGTCACCAGTCATACAATTTCAAGATGGAAGCCGTGCGAATTATTCAAGCATTATAATCCATCACTTAGGATACACCAATTCCGATTATAGAACCGAGGTTGGTTTAAGCTATCCTAAATGACGTGACCTGTTGAATATTATAATAGTATACTGTATGAGTGACTTAGAAGAGCTGAGGCATCTCTGTCACATGACAAGATAGTAGCTGATATCTAGTCCTTGTCCTATATTTCAGAGGTTTGAGTATGTTACATTCGATATAGCCTACTGATAGAAATAATGTAAACTTTGTATGAAATGATTTATTATAATGAAAATGCATGCAGTAAAGAAATAATTTATTGCAAGACATTTTTGCTACCTCGTTGTGTGTAAGTCGGTTAATAACACTAAGGTGTGACGAACATGTTTGGCTCTGTGGTATAGTGTTCGTCTCTCACGTGGTTGGCTGGGGTTCAAAACCTATTAGACCAAGGTGGTCAACATTTTTAATACTTGCTACCCTGAATATGCAGTGTATCTTGCTTTCGTTTTATTGATCATTATGTCGTCGTCCAACCTAGCTACGTACCATCGGATAAGAACGGTCCTTTTCTGGACAAATAAACAATCACTCGTTGGAACAGGTGTATAAGCGTCCATAGTACATCCACTCTAAACGGCATTAAGCAAAAAAACACATACCAGCCCGGGGATCGAACCTGCTACCCGGCAACTTGCCTGACGCAACAGCTGGAATGCACGACTTAGCCACCTTAGCTACCGATAGCCATAGCAAATTGCTGGCATGTATTGAATCTATTCGTAGCTTCCAAAGACACCTGTACAAACGTAAGGTAGTATTAATCGGAGTTGTGATCGTTTAAAACATGCTTTATAGTTGACGTCATTGAGATATCACTACCGCTAATGATTTCTACTATATTCGCGAGCTTGAAATCAACGGCAAAGTCGTATTACGGCCATAAAGGAGCAGGTACTAATGCTTTTAGGATGACTACAGTCCGGTCTGAACCCTGGCAGCGACCGGATCGCTGCGCTTTGCTTCGTTGTGAGTGACGTATTCGAGTGTCTAACTTTCAAGTCTTTTCAAGTACAGTAAAAATGGCAACCAACAGCATTAGGAAAATCACGATAAAATGAACTTTCCCCGACAAGGCCAATAAACCAGGCCCTGCAGAAATACATGAGTGGATTCAGTACACCCTAAAACTCAACGTGGACCAATTAGAAGCCATTCAACTCGACAATCTGGAAACTGCTGTTTTCATCAATCTCACCAGCAAACTACTGATGGAGAAGGTCCTCAGCAGTACCAACGGAAAATCCCAGGTACGGAAATTTAATGGCTCTATATCTGAGGTAAATTTAACTTGTGCGGATATTGACAGCAAACTAATCCGAATTATGAACCTTCCCATTGAACTGCCGAATGACCGGATAATGTCGTACTTTAGTAAGTACGGGAAAGTTCGTGAAATTAGATACGAACGATGGTCAGCTACCTACCTATTCAATATTTTGAGTGGTATTCGGGCTATGCGGATTGAACTAAAAACTGCAATTCCACCCATTATTTCTATCGATGGCTACAAAGCACAGGAGGTGTATGATGGACAACCTCGATCATGCTTTTATTGTAATGCCACTGATCACTTAAGACAGGAATGCCCAGTGAGGCGCGGTGAAACTGAAAACAAAACCGGCCCTAAGCTTCTCAGTGAAATTGTAGCCAACAAGGACAGTGACATTGTCTCGCCTGCCTTATCGGCACCTTGTTCATCTAACGTCAGTATATCTCCCGAACAACTTGCCCCACTTGATACGTCAGCTGTAGCACAAACCACGATGGACCTGTCGCCTTCTCACTCCACCGTCTTATCGCCGCAGCCAGCTGGGTCATTGCCCGCCACTAGTAAACAACAACATACTCCCACATTACAACAGGAACTCCACGGGCAGCCAGCGTTGCCAGGTTCGTCTGATACTTGCCAATACACCAATGGCAGTCTAGGTAGTACGGCCACTTCTCTATTTCCTAAAACTGACCAGAAACCTGACACTAGCGCTGCCAGCCCTGATGCGGTCACAGAAGGCGTGACCTCAGGAGACAATGCTACCAGTATGCCACCCTCAAACCAGTCCATAGTTAGTTGTGAACCACAGACTGCTGGTACACGATGGTCGGATGAAATAGAAGACGACCCCTCCACACACATGGATACAGAAGAGACGGGGTCACGGGACCAGGGGATCATGGACAACAAGGAACTAACTCCTAAAGAACATGCACCTTTGAAAACCTCCTCCAAAGCTAAAACAATCCGGGCGTCAAAAGAGGGAACGCACAAGCCTTATGCGGGTGTCAGGGACCCCCGACTACAAGGCGGGAAGTCGAGCGACAAGCGTTAAGTCCACCCCATCTCCATCTTGGTTTTTTTGTGGTAAAAAACATGTCTATCTATCTGACGATGTTGTTGACATACACTCTAATGACACTCAATGTAAATTGCATTCAAACTGCTAGTAAACAGTCGCTCTTACGCAACCTCATTCGAGACCAAGATGTGGATATTGTTCTGATGCAAGAAGTGGCTACTGAAGACCTCCTTACCATCTCTGGCTACGATAAAATAGTTAATGTCAATGAGCACAAACGTGGTACAGCCATCTACATTAAGGACCATATACCATATGCGGATCCAGTCCAGTTAGTCAACTCACGCTGACTCAGTATCCGTATTCGAGATCATTTGATTGTAAATGTATATGCTCCCTCTGGTTCGCAGGCCAGGATACAACGCCGGCTCTTTTATACCACAGATATTCTCCCACTTCTCCATAATCATACCGGCAATATAATCCTCGGTGGGGATTTTAACACAGTGCTATCACCCAAAGACCAAAGTGGCCAATTTCAGGGCTGCTTGCGCTATCTGCGTTAATACAAGGGTTACGCTTAAAAGACACATGGGAACTGAAGCCGTCGGGGTCAGCCGGTTACACGTACTACTACCATAATGGTGCTTCTCGACTGGATAGAATATATGTCAGCGGGGAATTGAAAGAACACGTGAGGGAAACAGATGTATGCCCGGTGGAGTTTTCAAACCATTGTGCGTATCTGTGCAAGATTCGCCAACCAGAATTGGGACCTCGCCGTGGGAGAGGATCATGGAGGTTAAATGATTCTATTCTGACACACTTGGGCATGAAAGATAGCTTTGCCACTGAATGGCATAACTGGAAACGCCACATTCACCGGTTTCAAGATACTCTTGAGTGGTGGTTGAAGTATGCGAAACCCCGAGCTGTTAGGTTATTGAAGGCCTACAGTGCCGAGAGAAGACGCCACATCCATCAGACGACAGATTTCTACTATAAATGTTTACGACAGTTATACAATGAAGACCCTACCAACCCTAATACATATCGCAGAATAAAGAAAATCCGAGCGCAGCTCCTCACGCTGCAGCGCAAAGCATTGGAAGGACTCAAACTTCAAGCCAAAGATCATCAACATCTGGCATCAGAGGCACCCTCCGTTTATCATTTTATACGGGCGTGCCGCAAAGGCCGTCAGAAGTACATCAACCGCATTGCGACACCTGAGGGACAAATAGTGACTAGTCATACCTTAATCACAGAAACGGTAGAGAACTTCTTTCAGTCCTTGTACACAGACGACGCCCCAGTCCCACTTCACTGCCAGCATCCGTTCTTCGATGGTGTACGAGGAAGACATGTGCACAGAGGACAAGAGTGCTTGACCCAGGACATCACCGCCGAAGAAATATGTAACTCCATAATCCACAGTGCGCCAAACAAGAGTCCTGGTCCTGATGGCCTTGGGAGAGCTTTCTACATGACGTTTTGGACCACCATTCGCGATGAACTTACAGCCGTAGCGAATGATGCTTGTCGTCCTGGACGAAATATCGACACCCTGAAAGATGGCCTGGTGATATTAGCCCCAAAAATTACACAACCAACACAGCTCAGGGACTTTCGCCCACTGACGCTTTTAAACTTTGACTACAAGATCTTCACGAAATGTATGAAAACGAGACTTCAGGCCTTTATGGAGGAAGCCACATCTCGCCACCAATCGGGTGGGGTACCAGGCAGGTGCATTGTCAACACTACATGTGCTATTCGCGATGTCATTAGTGAGTCGCTGGTCGGCAATAAGAAGAAACTGTTATTATCACTGGATTTTGACCATGCCTTTGATAGGGTAAACCATAAATACATCATTGCGACCCTTCAAGCTATGGGCTTCGATATGCGGTTTATTGCCCTCGTGAGCAAAATTCTTCATGGTGGATCTTCAAAAGTGAATGTAAATGGGTATTTCACACGACCTCTCCTCATCCATCGTGGAGTCAGGCAAGGGTGTCCGATGTCCATGCTTCTTTTTGTTCTATCCCTGGAACCCCTTCTTTGTAATCTCCATACATCTTTCAATGGCACGGAGATCAGTATTTTTGCATATGCGGATAATGTCACTCTTGTGGTGGATCGAACCGTTGACATGCAGCAATTGTTCACGGACCTTGATGAGTACGGGAGATATTCTGGTGCGCGGCTGAACCGACGAAAAACAAAGGCGATGTGGATTGGGAAATTGGACCGCGTCCAAGGGGTTCTCCCGGCGTGGGTAACGATCGCCTCAGAACTCAAAATATTGGGCATATCTTTTTTGAATAGTGTACACCAACTGATTCAACAGAACTGGGACGTTGCCCTACATTCTGTGCGTGGTGCCTTGCAACAAGTGCGGTACCGCTCCTTCCTCTTACACCAACGAACAATGTACGTGAATATGTTCATCTTAAGTAAAATATGGTATCTCAGTCAAATTCTTCCTATGCCAAGAATGGTGTGTACACGTCTTATTTCCGCCGTCGGATGGTTTATTTGGCAAGGAGCTCTATTACGTCTTTCCCGCAGCACATTAACATTGCATAAATCCCAGGGAGGTCTGGGACTCATCGACGTTGAAAAGAAAGCTGGAACTTTATTCCTCAAACGACTCCTTCAACTGCTTACAGGCTTCGGGACCGATGAGTCACATAACTTCCTACGGAGATGGTGTAGTCCCCATGACTGCTCGAACCCACCAGATTATTATGATATCAATCATCATGCACCTCATGTCCGGTATCTGAGAGTTGAATTAAGCTACGTGCCACAAGACGTCATCAGGTCTATCTCAAAGAAAAAGCTGTATCGTTCTATCATGGCACAACAGTATGTTGCCCCTGAATTATGCAATCCGCATTTGATCGTCAACTGGAATCGAGTCTGGAGGAATGTCTCCAATCGCATTCTTCCCAGCGCAGCGAAGGAAAGTTGGTATAAAGTAATCCATGACCTTATACCAACAAACAACAGACTCCATCGCATTCACATGGTGGAGACAGCCTTATGCACTTCATGTTCCCATGAGGATACAATCCTGCACCGATTCACGCAGTGTGATCCGATTCGATCGACCTGGAACCGCTTCACCCGGGTCCTGAATAGCTTCTTGAACTTTTCTACTACCTACATCACTCCTGAATGGGTGATCCGCCCAACATTTAGCCTTCAACCGCCCCAACTGAACAGTGCAGTAGTGTTACTCCTCGGTTGCTTTGTGCACTGTGTGCTGAAAACTACGGGGCCATATACAGAACTCGAAATGCTGTCCGAGGTAAGTGAGTGTGTCCTCACGAGCCTTCGCTGTACTACAAGAACTCGCCGGCTGGGGGACTATGCCCAGCAGCTCACCCGCATGATGTGAGTGTTTTGTGTTTTGTGATAGTGATTGAACATTGAACATTAAGTAGACTAGTATAACTGTGATAAACTCATCAATATCCACGATTGTTATTCATCTACCACCTCACAATCACCTATGTACCTTAAATATATCAAGACAATAAACAAGTTAAAAAAACTACGATATACGCGTTAGTTGGGTTGCCTTCCTCCAAAAATAATAAGGGGCTGGTGAACCACTTTGTATACACACACACACACAGACAGACAGACTGACAACGTTTGGTCCATGTAGATCTCATAAGCCTACTTTCAATTTTTGCAAAAATCGAAAGTTGGCTAAAAATATTCCAATATATCAGTCGTGTGATTCCTTATTTATGTATGTGTGATTTTCGAGGTGAAATACTACGTAGTGTTGTTCATATTCAACATAAAGAAAGAAAACACCGTGTGTTATGATCACGAGATCTCGTATATCTGGAAGCTTCTTTCATTTCTCGTTTAGTATTCTGAGCAGTTGAAGTCTCAATCAAATTAGTGACTTACAATACATTTTCACAAGGGCGATATAATCATGGAATGCATATTATCTGAATTATTAAACGGCAAGAATGCACCATTTGATGGGAAATCAATTAAGGTTCTAGCAGATATCGCCATTTTCGATGATCAAATTAAATTTTACTGTAATGAAATGCATTAAAATATCCGCCTTGAAAATTAATTACCGCCACTCAACTTAGGTTTGAAGTATCGCTGATACTGCGTGTAATTTTGAATTCGGGCGGTATTGGTTATGAAAAAGCTTTTTACTTAATGATAAAAGTGAGGCTGGTTTTGTAAATAATTTTATACATTCATCGATCCACGGTAAGTAATGAATTGTTAAAAACAGTAATAATTCACCAGCTTTAAATTCATAAATCACTTAAAACACGATTTCAAATAACATTATTGGTGATCACGAGATTAACGGTAACGTAAAACCACCAGCTTCCTTCCTTGTCTAGTGTTATCGCCACTTCTCTTTGTACTGCCGCTCATAAAACGCACAACGCACAGGTTTTAATTACTGAGGTATTGCTTATCAAAAAGCTTATCACATTATGATAATGTTCAACTGATCCATTTATCACTGCATAATAAAATACATTGCATTTCTTGCTAACTGCTCACTCATGTCTACAATCACATGCTCAAGTTTGTGCTCCGCTCAGTAGCAAATTTGTGGTAGTTTGTCGTTGGAAATGTTAAGTTAGCCATATTCAGAGTCACGTTTACATAATAGAAGGGGGTCTGAAATTTTACATGCATTATAAATGGATATTCCTATTACATTGGACCATTAAAATATACAATACTTGCGTTGGGTTGGACTTATAATTTTTTTTAGAAGTGTCGAAAGTTTGAAAAAATAATTAGATTATATATTTTTAAATTTTACGATTTTCACACTTTTCCTTCGATTAGAGGTTCAGTTTTGTACGGAAGTGTTATTGAATTACTATAAATAATTCAGAAACTTTGGCCTTATGATTATAAAGATAAAAATGCCGTTTGCTAAAAAAGTGCAATTTGTTCAGGAAAGCAGGTCAATTATGGAAGGTGTTAAAATTATATCTTATATGTTTATGTTCTTTCAAAAGGCCACGGCTGCTGTAATCCAAATCCTCACCTTAATTACAAATACACGCACCAATACAAACACCATAATATAACAGGTTATGACATTTATAATTCAGTTTTGATGGGTAATATGTAAAATTTTATCATTTTTCTGAAATCCTGATACACTTTTGAAACATGAAATGAAATAGTTCTAAATGTATTGTATTCATAAATTATATGTAATTTTTATCAGAAAAGCTCAAATAATTTAATGAGCTAGGCCTACTTTACATAAAATGTAACTGTTTCAAATTTGTGCCGGGAACGGTCTCCTTAACCACCAACATATTGTTAACAATTCAGCATACTTGGCATAATCCGTTATGACTCAGTTCCAACCGGACTCTGGTTCTGTCGTATATTCCTAGAAAACTAACACATCCATGTTAGATCACCCACATGCCATGAAATTAAAGCACATACTGTACGCTTAAAGTGACTTTGCTGAAACATCCCTGCAAGATGTGGTAAAGGATATGATGTGGACACGCTCCACAGAGTAGGCTTAAAAGTTAGACTTGTACGTGGTAAGAGGCTGAACAGAATTCACGGCATCACACTTGTGAAGAATATTACAACGCAGACCCTTTTGAACGCCGTCGTCATCTCGAATTGGATTGTTAGCTTGTCGTATAATAATTCATCTTCACCGTACAGCCACGGCTGATGTGGTTGTGGACGAATACAGGTCATACGTCACGAACATTAGACACTGATCATCCCTGACACACTACAGATACAGAATTAGCACGTGGCGCCTCATCCAGAGAGAGCATGTGGTATGTGGGACGTGAACTACATTTGCTTCTCTCAACAGAAGGCATTACTAGTCGTTTGAATAATTCTGCAATACCGACACCGCGTTCAGTGCAGTTTGCGTTTGACCCCTCGAACTCGTAGGACTCGTTGTTAATTGTGAGAGGAACGTCAACATAAGACGGAGAAATTCCGGCGAATTGTCTCCGATGAGTCGCTCGTTCTAATAGTGCGGACATCACAATAATGGGCTCTGTAAAATATGAGCACTATTCCTTGGCCTATCAGATTTCAATTTGTGGGCTATTGAACATGTGTGCAACTTAATATGATGGGAGCCAAGTTTACGCCACCATCACTGGAGGATGGACAGCACGGGTGTAGCTGCAGGAGGAATAGTGAAATGTGCTTAGGAGCAGGATCAACTACCTATTGGATGGAATTGTCAACTTATACTTTCAGCCGGTTAACACACGTTTGTCCAATTAGATTAGGCGGGTTATTACGTTACACTTCCTTAAAAATAAAGTACATGTATTAGTATTACTCATTGTGAATAATACTAAGATATGTACCGGTAATTAAAAAGTGACAGTCATTCTGCAAGACTAGACTTTGTATCATTTTAAATACTACAAATGCTGAAAAATGCTAGAAAGACTCTTCACATGTTAGAAAATGATCTTCATAATACTTATCTTGCTTATCTTGTTTCAAATTACTCGCGATCAGCAAGTGCAAACCAAGGGCGAAGCAAGGTCAATCGCGCGGGATGCCGCACGTTCACCAGAGCGCGCGGGGACGTGACACTTCCATCCAGTCTAAAAACACTTATAGTGGGCGATGTATTGAAGATAGAGATATGTTCTCGCGGACTTTTTTGTAGAACTTTTCATGCTGACCAAATCTTACGCTCATAGTATATTGATATTTTTAACGGTTTGCCCAGCGTAAGCTTAAGAAGCGCACGGATGCCAAGTTTGTTTTCGACTTTTTCACTGAAATCGTTACTGTTTGGCTTCCTTTGATCATACATAAATTATTTTCTTCAGAATCTTTCCTCGAATTATCCTTTACAGAATGGTGAAAACCGCATCAAAATACATCCAGTGGTTCTCGAGATTACCCGTGACATCCAAGAATCGGGGATTTTTGTCTTATACTAACGAAGTAGAGATTGTCGGGGAACACATGCACCAAGCGGTACTATGAAGTCACACACCTCAGTGCATCTCGGTACATTTCGTCCCGTCGCCGTAACGTAACGCCAGACCCTAGCGTAACTACGAAGTCGACATGATCATTTAAAATTATAAAAAATGTAATTTGTAAATTAGAATAATTCCCAAAATGATGTAACATTTGAATAATACTTTAATAATTGTATGTCTAGTCAATACTAGAAATTCATTCGAACATTTTCCGGCTTTTGAAGAAGTCAACATCAGCGAAATACTTATTGTTCACGTAAGACAAACATAAAATAAAGAAAACACTACTCGTTTCGCATATAGAAAATCAAAATCGGATATCCCTACTGAAGAGTCACTGAAATGCGCTTCAACGTTGTTCCGACTTAGTACACAGTATGTTATCATTCGTGTTCTTCAGATAGTTTGTATCTCGTTGTAGTAGGATCTTGCAGGATATACGACTGTCCTCTCCAAAACTTGAGGTACTTATACGCTTCTTACCCTTGTAGGACTTAATAAACGTGTAGCCTGAATTGAAGTTGATGCGGATGGATCCCCTTTTGGCTAGCCTTATGACGTTTGGCGCGTCAAAGCATACAACGAAGTGAAAGTTTAGTTAATTTAAGGTTGATTGAGTGTGGAGGCTAAATCTAAAATGAATGAAATATTAGCCCGCATTAGTCTTTATATTCTGATAGAAAAGAAATCTAACCTGGAATACCGAGCACCATAATACTACTGATCCCGCTGTAATATCAGATCTGACCCTAGGTTGTATAAACCTATAATGAAACAAACCTGCATGTAGTCTGTAAGGCGGAAGAATTACAAACATCTGCAAGGGACAAAAATGTCCCAAAGATCTTCATAATCAAACCACAATTTCAAGGATGCCTACATCAAACAATGATCATCGCAACGTTAATGCTAAAAGAAAGTAAACAAATGATTTGCAGGAAAATATGGACATATCGACCTCACCCGCAATCGCACCATCAACCAGCGGCCAATTGCATCTGCCAAATAAGAAGCGTACGTTTCTCAAGTAACCACAGCAAAATACGTCGTTGCAAAAAAAAAAAAAAAAAAAACACGTCTACTGAACGTTGTAGAGCACTAATCTATTGAAAGACTATAATTTTCTTTCTATATTCTACATTGTTAAAAAAAATTAATTAATCAATATTCTTTAAACTAAATATTCATACTAGAATTAAATTCTGCTTATTCTCTTTAATATTTTCTCTAGACGGATTATCCCTTTTCTTGGGATTTTTACCATAATGATTAATAATTGAATAATATTTTTATTCAAGCATTTGTAGAGTTAAATAGCCGCCATTGAAATTCATAAACCATGGAAACATCCCACTTGAGATATGAAGCAGCTACCAAATCACTGTATGAGACAGACAGAACCGACAGCCTACGGAAGCACCACCACCCATAATTATTATAGATGATTCCTCGCCTATAACGAACGTAATGAAGCAACGCATTGAAGGAGATCTAACATCAAAAACAATACATCGCACAACAAATACAAGTATATTAAAATTATCAGGGATTCCTTGCATTATCCAGTGCTTCGCCTACTCAACTTATAATGAGATGTCGGATTTATATGGAGTGGTTAGAAACTCGGACAACCATATGCAACAAGAGGAACTATTTAACACACTGTCCAACAAGATAACAAGTAGTTCCGTGAAGATCTATACAGCCTACTTTCATATATCCTATTGGTGTCCTCTATTGATAATCTTCCCGCCTATGTAAAGGATCGCCATGTTGGATTGTTCTGTATATAGGCCATAGAGGTATGTACCATTAGCTGAAAACTATTGCGTAGGTTCATTACTCAATCGTTCACTTCGACACAATAAATAATATCTCCGCACAGCTGCCATCCTGGGGTTATGAAAGCTATTGAATTTTATTAGATGCCAGTAGATTACATTTTGTATGAACATTTACCGTACCAATTTTCACTGCGCTCGGATGATTAAATCGGGAGTAAATTTCATTTAGGGGCAGATGACCTCGTAGTTCCTCCCCTTAAAACCTCAATAACTAATTAACCAAATTCTACTTAAATGTTTTAAACTTTGCTTGGCCGCCATATTAGTATTGTGCTCACCAGGTTATTGATTGTCCAATAGGTGAGCTTATATTAATAGCTTCTACCAAAATACAAATTTTCAGTTTGATTGCTGTAATAAATTCGTAGATATTCAGAACCGTCTAAAGATTTCGTATGGTCGCCATGTTGGATTATTATGTACTGTCCCCGTTTACCTGGATAGTAGGCTGTCAGATATCCGCCCCCTCAATCGGATTGCCAATCATCAATCGCACCGGCACAGTTACATCAATGAAAATGGCACTGACAGACACTATCGAGATAAGAGTACAGAAATTCACTGGAAATCATTGTGGAACACACCAAAATAGACGGGGGTTTATACTTACCGTTGCTTACCTCTTAATTATCTCGGGGTTTGAGTTGACAACAGGATCACTAAAAGTCTGTTCACACAATAATCTCCGCCATGACATTTAAAAATGAACCAGAAACGAAGACGAGAACTTTGAACTGTACAAAAGCTTTATTTCTAATAAAGGGTCTGATTTTACTAACACAACAAAATATACGTGGCTATCAGTAGCCCAAGTCAATCTGACTACGTCCTCCAGTAGGACTTGCAAAATTATTATACAACATGATATAAAAAACATTTTAGCTCCCAAGAGCTCCAAATACCGTAATATTCATAACACTATTGGATTGGAAAAGGACGTCAGGGTGTGACATATATAGATAGAGCATGTGTTTCCTTTTAATAAACAAGAGAATGATATTTATAGTCGCAAGGCCGGAGTGTACGACCTCACTCTCTGAAAACCATATGTTGACACAGCTGCGGGCTACCTTCCAGCCTGCTGCATACCGGTCAAATGCACTCCCTTCTCACACGCTATGTTACGTAAGAATCCAGCCTGCACTCTCAAGCTTTTAAATGTCTTACAAGACAACTCACATTATATTTACGCAAATCTTTCAAGTACTTTGATCACATCCTAATGGATCATTACATTACTTTCTTAAACTTGTTAACTTCAATCCACATGTTTAATTAGCTCTTAAATGTTTATAACAAAATCAGATAAATTATTTATAACAATTCGAAATTGTTTATAATATTTGTCAAAGACAATAAAAAAATTATAAGCACGCCTTTAACATCAATCTCGTTTCACATTATTTTCAAAAATATTTACAACAATTATTTACAATATTAACATTTAAATTGTTTAAATTATTAATTTAATAAATACATTAGCCACATGTTCATTCGGTTGGTAATTTTATAATCCTGTTTAATATAATCGACTAATGAAGGTTATTTATACATTTTAATGTCACAATCTGTTTTAATAAAGTTTTTAATAATGATTTGTGACGGCAACCTTCATTCATAATCTTGTCTCAAATTCTTTCAAAGCTCGTGTTAATTATAACAGTAAATCACTTGATTAATTTTCAACGAACTATAACAATCTTACTCCAGCGGAAAATCCTTCGCTAACAAGTTAATGCACAATCTGCATTAAAAATATGCCCAAAATCATCATATATTAATCTATATGGCATTTAAAACTTTCACATCACTTACAAAACTTCCACAAATAATTCTTTAACATTTATTCCTGTGGGAACTTCCTTCATATTCAAGGGCATTATATCTCAGCGACTTTCAACACGCGCTGCACTAGCGATTATACATTCATAGTTCCACTTAAAAAATGTATAATCATAATTTGTTTCAAAACTGTTTTTCTATTTAACCTTCGTAGATTTCATTCATGAACTGAAATGAAGTCAAAACTTGCCAATCACAAACAAATTTAATAGTGAATACGCTTATATACGCCTATCTGGTCTATCAAAATTTAAGACTAACATCTTAAAAGAAATTGTAGTATGAAAATACTATCTTCAAATAAAGTGCGACTAAAATGCAAAGTAGTCGAATAGAATCCAATTAGACTGGGGAATGCAAACATCGTTATATAATTCTCTAATTGAGAAAAACTCCTAACAAAAGTACTTGACTTTAATGCATTCAATAATTCATTATTAACATTACTCTTTCACAAAATTGTCTATGATGCAATGTTCATTCATAACGGACGATAAATGTCTGTGTTGCAATCAATACAAATAACGACTAGTATTTCCAAGATCGTCGATAACGTAAGATTTTTAACGCTCTAAAATCATTTAAATGTTCTTCATTCTTGATGATGACAGAAAATTGTTCAAAGTAATTAAACTGGGGTAGAATTACTTTAATAAAGTGACACGCTGTCTGAATTTAAATCTGCCATAAAAATCATTAACTTACAGTCAAATCGTGACTACAAAAATATTAATTACTGAAAAATCTAAATATCAGTCTCAACTGATTCAAAATCGTTAACTATGCCCATGACATAACAATGTCTTAATAAATCGTCGAAAAATGCAAAACTCATCAAGGTGTACTGAGAATAAGAATCTCAACAAGAAAATAAGGCAAAATACATGAGGATAAAAATATGGGAAAATGGTTGCTCAAACATTACTAGGTTACTCAAATACAATAAACGTTCACGACTACCTTATCTGCCGATTGACGTTCCAGAGGAAATTTCCCCAAAGAAGACTGCTGATGGATCCATTTCACCACGTTAAAGCTGAGCTCCATCCTCGAAATAGGAAATAGCACCCTCGGAGAATCGAACTGCTTCCTTCTCCGTGAATCGCTCTGCTCCTCGAAAACGAATAGACATCCTTCCGGCAATAATCTTCTTTGTGAGTCGGGACTACCCTGACCTCTCTTGAAAAATTCCCTGAAGTTCCAGTAGACAATCATCATGACGTTTTGTAGAAATTTCCGAAGAAATTATTCATATACAGAGTATGAAATTGTTTCTATGGCTGTTCAATGGTATTCAGCCTTTACTTACGAAACATGGGTGTAGATGGTAATCACCGCATGTTCGCTTGTGTGGAATAGCAATTAGCGAAGTTCCATGTCGCTATCTTACTCCATTGAAGTATGTCCCAATTGCAATAAGCCTCTTAGCCTTCCATCTGCACTTCAGTTGTAGTGTCAGAAGAACAAACTGTCGTATTCAAATGCTCCATTATACTGTATCGTTCTGTAAGCAAGCAATCTGAAGTCTTTCTACTCCACTTGCAGCGTCAGCCTTGCGTTAATTCTGGCTTATACAAAAGTGTTTCTCTAGTGGCGAGATAATCACTTTTGTCAGTCGTATAAAACAGCTAATATCTTTTGAAGTACTCGGTCGAAATTGTTCAGCTTTTCTCTATAATTGCATGTAGTACTGCACAATACAATTATGTTATCAGAGACCGCTAACTGTTTGAAGTTCAACTTATAGAAGCTTTCTAAGGTCCGCTTCAACTTCACCTAGTTTGACCTGGATCTCGTTACTCTAGTGGCCTCGCCACGCGTTATATAAACGATTCTTTTCACTTGCTGTTCACTTTGATGTCTCACTATATTGAATGTATAATGAACTGACTTTCACAAATACTTCGATGATCTGAGCATTAGATCTCAGAATGATCAGCGAACGAAAGAGAAGAGAAGAGGCTCCTCTCTGCTGCGCAAGCCCTTTTATTACCATCTCGAGGGGCGTTACCATCCCTTCCAAAGCGTGATACTGCGTCATCGCTAGAACTTCCAACTTCGTTAATACATGACGGATTTTCAAAATTCAAAAACTGAAAATAAATTTCATCAAAATTCCAAATCAATGCTTTTACTGCAAATGGATTTCCACAATTCTGCATTCAAAAAGTCATAAAATACCATAGTTTCAGCAATCTCCGTCTTCCTTAAACTATCGTTCATTGGTTCATGCCTCTCCTCCAATAGCATAGTTTCTTCCTCAGCAGAATTCCTCGTTTCCTGCGACTGCGTCGTACATCTTGGAACATTCTGGACAAAAATGCTGACGTCACTGAGAATCTCAGCTCAAGTAGCTTGCTGGCATAACATTTACGTCATCCGTGCTTACGTCATGACTACCCACGTCATAACTATGACAGCCATAACTCTAATCATAATTTCAAATATAGCCACCGTGGTCTCTACATAATTCAATTACGGGGGCAGTACCATTAGATGAAAATTATTGCGTATGTTCATTATTCAAACTTCACTTTGATCGCATGATTAGGACAGAAGAAATAAATACATAATTTTAAAATTTCGCACAGCCTCCATCTTTGAGGTTATGAAAACAATTGAACTAAATTATATGCCAGTACATTAAAATGTGTATATAAATATACTGTACCAAGTTTCACTGCGCTCGGACGGTTAAATCGCGTTTAACAGGTTTATGAAAGTCACATAAGTGACTTTGTAGTAGTACCTTTTATAACGGTATAAAATTTCAGGTTGATATCTGTTACCGTTGCGTTGCGGAGATGTAGAATGCCTGTGAATTATTTAGCGTGGCCACCATGTTGAATTGGTGAAACATATCAACATTTGAAAAGCACGGTTGAGGTTGGACGAGATGTATGTACTTACGAGATCACTTCAGCCGTTTAGATATCATTGGTAGGGGGGACACAGACACACACGTGGGCAAAAGGTGATCTCATAAGCCTATTTCTTTCATAAATGAGAATGTATTCGGAAAATAAGTGCCAGATTTAAGTTGGAAATTATGTATCCAGGGAAATAAATAGGCTACAACCAAGGGTCTGTTACAAGGTTGCTGTTTATCACCGTTGCTGTTCAAGATTTATTTACACGTCTGTCTAAGAATATGTCCAGGAAATCTTATTTTTGCTGATAACCAGGTGATATTGACTCAAGATACAGATAGACGATACCCTTTATATAATGAGGAAATTAATTGAGGAATATCAAATATGGGGACTAATATCAATTACAACAAAACGGAATATCTTACATTAGAGAAAAATGGTGGTGAGAAACTACATATCGTAAATGAAGACAATCAAACAGTCACTGAATTTAAATATTTGTGTTCAATATTAGAAGCCGGGGTAACAAGTTCATCTGAAATTGAGAAAAGCGTAAGTGAAGCTAGGAGAACAATTGGAGCATTACATTCCGTTTTATGGAGCAGAAATAGTTTAAACAACGCCATGAAATGTATTTTCAGTTCATCGGTACAAAGTATTTTGTTGTATGGAGCAGAAACTTGGACATTAAACAGACCGCAAGCAAACAAATTATTAGTAACGGAGATGGATTATTGAGGAGGGCGGCAAGAAAATCAAGATTGGATAAAATTAGAAATACTAGAATCAGAAAAAAAATATGCAGGTAAGAATAAAATGTACTAGAAGTGGTTGAAGAAAGAAGATTACAATGGTTTGAACGTGTGAAAAGGAGGCAGAATAATAGAATTTCAAATTTAATGTTACAAAGGCAAGCTGAAGGCAAACGGAAACGGGGTAGAGCAAGATGGATGGTGTAAAGAGAAGCATGGCTACCAGAGGCTTGAACGACGAAGTTGCTGAAGACCAAAATTTGTGGAGGAGTGGAGTATTTTGGGGTTGAAGGAAAACTACTGTATTGTAGATTATTCCTAATAAAGAAAGAAGAAGAAAATAGGCTGAGGGATATTAGTTGGTTGGTTCCTCACTTTAGGGGCTGCGACAACGCAGTCATGTAGCCCCGTGTACTTTGGGTGTGTGTACAATCTGTCTGAAAACCGGTGTTAATTGTGATGACTGTATTAATGTGTGTTATCTGTTTTCAATTCAAGTGAGGACTGCAGACATTAAATTTTTCAAGTAGTTCCTACTTTCGCCACCAAACGCCACCGTCAACGACTGCTAGTTCAGAACTTGATTATCAGATGCCACCGCAGTCGGCTCCTGGTGACGAACGTCGGAACCTAAGAGCGTTAGTCGAATATTTAACGTATATATAATTTAGCTTCACACAGGTCTAATTAGTGGAAGTATGTTTAACATGCCATAAATCTATGACACGGGGCCGCTGGCTTTACTTCCCATCCGTAGGAAGGCATACTGAGGGATTTTTAACCCTCTTAAAAAAAATCCGACGACTTCGGCCGGGTTTGAACCCGCGATCTTGGGCATAGAAGCTCAACATGGTACCAAGTACGCCACCGAAGCCGCTGAGGATATTAGATTCAGTTTCAAACTAATAATATTTTCTACTGTAATATAGCAGTCACAGATGGTGTAAAATCAAGGGATATATATAGCATACTGTATAATAAATAACTGTATAATAGTCTATAGTAAGTTATAAAGCTTAGAGAAACTCAACAGGGCATTACAATGTTAAAGGGACCAATGACTTGTCCACACACAAACTAATTGCTGCCTGATCCCCAAACTGTTAAATGCTCTTGGGAACATGAGACTCAGAAATGTTTTAATACAAGGAATGATTAACACAGCCCAACTGCAGGGAATGTGGAGTGGTAATAGCAGCAAATAGTAACTAATAACTAGCAAGCGGGAAAAGGGAACAAGCGTTTCTTGTGAAAAAGAACGAATTCCTCACTTCAACGCAAGGAAGAAGGAATTCAACCAAAAGTACTCCAGGTTGGGCAACCATAAACCCAACCACAATCAGGCTGTCATGTCTAACAACCAATCTAAAACAGTTTAATTTTAAATTAATGTTTAATGACTTTACTTTAAGTGAAACATACCAGAATTTACATAGATATTTATAGCAATGCGGGATACCGGACAAAATGTACCGCATTTTAGTAGTCTTGCACTGTTCTCCTCATTGATACACTTCGCGAGAAACGCTCTTAAACTTACCTTACTACCGATATGTATTGACACCAATTCAGGAAAAAACATCGGTATCCTCTATTGGAACCCAGAGGAAATCAAGAGAAGAAGAAAAATCCTGTACCACTATATATTTAATAGACATGTAGATTGGCATGGTTGCCTTACATCACTTCTCTGGTAGGTGGAAAACTGCAACGTTCATCATGCTTCCTAATCCTGGTAAGGATCCCACTTATCCTAATAACTGCACACCTATTACCCTTTGAATATTCCAAGCTGAACTTTTGAAAATAACAACCATTGTTGGTTAATGGGATTAATAATCATTATGACCAACGGTTTAAATTTAAAAAAAAAGCTATTGCATGGGGTATACCTAGACGCAGTCATCGGCCTATCCAGTCTAGTAACAAATTGCTTTTCAAATTATTCAAATTAGGAATTAAACAAAAATATTGGTTATTATTCAATTAATACCTTCAGAACCACACATTTAACGTAGCGTACACAATCGCTGGGGTG